>OX377618.1:150043812-150619950 GCA_947397865.1 Polietes domitor
ACAAGACATACAACATAACAGACCAACTATACATACAAACAACAACAATACACACGAGGTACAGTGAAGACGGGACATACCGTACAACAACAACCTTTGCATTGTTGCGAGCGATGCGAGCACATGCACAAACAACATTGAATTGGCAAAGTGAGATTTTTAGTGTGTCGACTTAGTTCGGTGGAATATTTTGTTTATCAGCGTTTCTCATTAGAAATATGTGACCGCTGGTACTAATATGAACCCTGATTTAAGTCAAAGACATACATTCGTTGCGAAAGTTCTGATGAGATGGTGTAGCGCCCATCGAAACTGCGCAGTCAACTTTCAGCTGCAACAATAAAGGTCTCACTTTGCCTTCTTTGCTAATTTTGGGTTCTGCTGAAGACTTCGGCACAACCTATGGTCTTGAACCAAAATAAATGACAAGACATACAACATAACAGACCAACTATACATACAAACAACAACAATACACACGAGGTACAGTGAAGACGGGACATACCGTACAACAACAACCTTTGCATTGTTGCGAGCGATGCGAGCACATGCACAAACAACATTGAATTGGCAAAGTGAGATTTTTAGTGTGTCGACTTAGTTCGGTGGAATATTTTGTTTATCAGCGTTTCTCATTAGAAATATGTGACCGCTGGTACTAATATGAACCCTGATTTAAGTCAAAGACATACATTCGTTGCGAAAGTTCTGATGAGATGGTGTAGCGCCCATCGAAACTGCGCAGTCAACTTTCAGCTGCAACAATAAAGGTCTCACTTTGCCTTCTTTGCTAATTTTGGGTTCTGCTGAAGACTTCGGCACAACCTATGGTCTTGAACCAAAATAAATGACAAGACATACAACATAACAGACCAACTATACATACAAACAATATAATATAATTTTATAAATAAATATAATATTTTAATTATTTCAAACCACGCTTATAAGGCAAGGCTACTAATGTGCCAATTCAAAAAAAAAAAACAATTATTCTTCTATTTATATTTTCAAAAAGCTTAAATACCATAAATATTGGTAGATAGTGAGTGCTACAGTTGGTTGTATGTCCATTCTGTTTTAATTCCAAAAGTACAAATTTTGAAAATCCATTATCAGACGTACATAGTGCAAAATAACCTAACTTTATGATTCAACCAATTTTTGCCGTAAAAGCAAAAGTACGAATTTGGGAAAAAAACTTTTTATTTTGCGTGTCTATGCAGTCAGAGGAATGTATACACCGAATTCCATGACTCCAGCTGTCATTTGGTTGGTACCATTTTTACCCCCTTAAGAGTACGACTATCTAAAATCTCTTTATTTGATGTTTCTACCCAACTACAATTTCATCATTCTAGCTGTAGTCGCTTAGTTAGTACTATTTTTATCCCTCTGTACTATTTGTATCCCTCGAAAGTATGAATTTCGAATTACATTTTGACCCCAAAAAGTACGAATTTCGAAAAATCCGTGTATTTTCCGTGTCTACGCAGTCAGAGGAATGTATACTCCGAATTTCATGACTCTAGCTGTGGTCATTTGGTTGGTACTATTTGTACCCCTTTTTCATTTTAACCCCAAGAAGTACGAATATCAAAAAACCCGTTTATTTTACGAGTCTCCGCAATCAGAGGAATGTATACACCGAATTTCATTTTTCTAGGTGTAACCCTTTGGTTGGTACCATTTTTATCCCTCTGTACTCATTGTATCCCTTGAAAGTACGAAATTGGAAAAAAACCTTCTAGTTGCCATGTCTACGTAGTCAACGGAATGTATGCTCCGAATTTCATGACTCTAGCTGCTGTCATTTGGTTGGTACTATTTTTATCCCCTTTTCCATTTTTACCCCAAAAAGTGTGAATTTTGAAAAATCCGTTTATTTTCCGCGTCTACATAGTCAGAGGAATGTATACTCCAAATTTCTTGACTCTAGCTGCGGTCATTTGATTGGTACTATTTTTATCTCCTTTTTTATTTTAACCCAAAAAGTACGAATTTTGAAAAATCCGTGTATTTTACGTGTCTATGCAATCAGAGGAATGTATAAACCGAATTTGATTATTCTAGGGGCAGCCGTTTGGTTGGTACAATTTTTATCCCTCTCTTCCCATTTTACCCCTTAAAAGTACTAATTTGGAAAAACTACTTTTATATTTTGTATCTACTCTATTAGAGGAATGTACACTAGGGCGTACCTCAAAAAAAAAGTTCGCCGTACACCTTCGAATATGAAGTATTATTGAAAGGTAGTTTCAAAAAAAAAATTTTATTTTTTTATGCCGAACGTAGGGGTCGTGCTTTTACATTTTTCTATATAACTTGTATTTATAAACGGATTTTAAAGTGTGATACATCGATGTTTTTGTCTCGACGAGGCCGATTTTTTTGTCTTTGAAGTCATTGAGCTCAAGCACCCCCTTCTGGTACTTACCCATCATTTCTCAGTTGCTACTACCCTAATGTACCACTCTAATAATCGAAAATTAAAGCTCGCATAAAATCATGAATCATGTTTGAGCTCAATGACTTCAAAGACAAAAAAATCGGACAAAAACATCGATGTATCACACTTTAAAATCCGTTTATAAATGCAGAAGTTATATAGAAAAATGTAAAAGCGCGACCCCTACGTTCGGCATAAAAAAATAAAAAAAATTTTTTTGAAACTACCTTTCAATAATACTTCATATTCGAAGGTGTACGGCGAACTTTTTTTTTTTACTTGTAACCTGGTACGCTCTAATGTACACACCGAATTTCGTGTTTCTAGCTGTTTATGTCGTTTAATATGTACCATTTTTATCACTGTTTGCCCCATTTCACCCCCTACAAATAAGAATCACCTTATGGTGCACGTTTTTGTTATCGGGGGAATGCGCATACCCAATATCAAGTAAGTACAAGCAGACACCTTGAAAAAATATGCTTAAATACTCTAAAATATTAGGGATTATTATGGGTATTTTAAGTCCTTGTGAGGGAAAAATTTTTCCCTTTGGGTCGATTTCGCCCCGTTTTAATCCCAACCGATCTACGACTATAAGACGCATTTATGGAAAATTTGAACGTTCTAGCTCCTTTCGTTTAGATGCTAGCGTGCTTTCAACAGACGGACATGGCTAGATCGTCTTAGAATTTTATGACGATCAAGAATATATATACTTTATAGGGTCTCAGGTCGATATTTCAAGGTGTTACAAACTGAATGACAAAGTTAGTGTACCCCCATCCTGGAGCTGGAGGGTATAAAAATGCCATATCTCCTGATTTCACCATAATCGTTGACAACGGAGTTACACCACATTATGATAATGACGCAAATTCAGTGTATCCTTTGAGCGACTGTACACCTACATATACCTATGTACATACTTATCTCCCTCGCTGGGAAGGCCATGTCTTCAAGCATCTTCTGTTCGTCCGTCTGTTCGTTTGTCTATCTGCCTTCTTTTAATTTAAGAAAATTGTTTTATAACATCATTGTTGTTAGATAAACTGAAGTAAGTGTATGTGACTTGACTTGAACATGCTTCCTGTGCCTCCTGCCACACCGTGTCCCAATGACTTTCAACTTTTGGCTCAGAGGGTGAGTGTCAGTGTGTGTGTGTGTGCGTGTACATGTATTTGTCAGATGGTACGAGTGAGAGTGAGTGAGTGCGTGTGTTGGTTTGCTGATATTTGATTTCATTCATTTAATGAAATAAATGTGTGTTGATAACAATAATGAAATTTGTTAACATTTCGTTTGTCCTACTTACTGCTGGTGCTGTTGTTGCCACTGGCTACCGGCTACTGTTACTGTCAATGCTGCTGTCTGTTGTGGCTGGCTGTGTTATGTTATCATCGTTGTTGGGTTGACTATGGACGACGACACATGGAGTACATTGTCTATTAACATGTTGACATGTGAAAAACTACTTTAGCCCCAAAGGGGATCGAAGAAGAATGTCCACAATATATGTCTCCATGCATGTATGTGACATGTCCTTGGGTGAACTAAGCCCGGCCGAGTGAAATATATGATAAATGTGTTATTCGGTGATTATTGGCAGAGAATCGTATTACAAATTGTTCATAATGTCGTATTAGTGGTTTAATACATACACCAGGGCTACCATGTTAGCTTTTATCGATATCGATTTGATGTCACATAAATTGTTATGGGACAGCGCTCCATTGATTTATTTATATAAATCAATAAGACACAATGTCATAGGTCAACCAGAAGCGGAAATGCAATCAACGAGATTAGACCATATGAGCCGAGTTAATTATGTCAATTTCGAAGGCCATATTTTTGATATTTTTAATAGGGCTTGAATGTAGAATAATAATGGGAGAAAATGTCTAAATATTGTCTAATTTCAAAATGAAGAAGATATGATAACACTTGTTACAAAGGGTCTATGTCATGGAACTTTGATCAAATCTTATCAGAAAATAAAACCAACATAGGAAAACAAAATATACATATATATATATTTGGTCACGAAAATAAATCGTTACGGTCACCATCCCAAAAGAGAAGATTGGATTGTTTAATAATGATCTGAAAAATATTTCGTCGCTAGCTCAGGCCGTCTGTGAGCTAAACGCTCCTGAAAACTCCTCTAAAAAGCAGGTTTTTCCATGTATTTTTTTAAATTGCATTTTCGTGCAATTTTTTTCTGAATTAAAAGAATCTTGGAAGCACTTGAAATATAATTTTTTATTATTGTCTTAAAATAATTCATTTTGGACGTTAGATTGAATAGCTTGTGATGTTTCAAAGTAACAGCTAAAAACTCAAGTTTCTTGGAAAAATGTTGTAAAAGTTGATTTGGAAAATATATAGAAGAAATCAATACCTTTCGAATGATGCCTAAATGATGAATTTCGGACGATCTCAGTTTACAAAAATGATCGCTGCGGCGTTAATTTCCTACCGATTTTCATCATATAGGCTTCATTCGAAAGATATAGACTGCAGTGATTTATTGTGTATTAAATACTAACAACATATATTAAAACAAGTACGGAAAGGCTAAAGTCAGGCGGGGCCGACTATATGATACACTCCACTTTCCATCGGAATACAATTCAATTCAGTAAAAAAGTGAAAACGGGAAAATTTTTTGTATGTTTTCTAATCACAGGCTATTATGACCTGGTCCAATTTGTCAAATCGAGAATAATATTTTTATCGGGGCTATATCTAAACATGGAATGAAGTGACTAACTTTCACATTAAGTTCTTCTAGTTGAAGTAAAACGTGTTATGCTCAATTTTAAGAAATTCTCTGAAAATACGCGGTTTCTGGGGAAACGAAATTTGTATGAGAGCTATATGTAAATCTGAACCGACGTGACCCATTTTCAACATAGGTGTTCCTAGTTTAAATATAAAATGTTTTGCCAATTTTGAAGAAAATCTGTGGATTCTAGAGCGGAAAAATTCAAATTGGGAGCGAAATTTGTATGGGAGCTATATATAAATCTGAACCGATCTAACACATTTTTACCACAAGTGTTTCCAGTTGAAATATAAGGTGTTTTGCTAATTTAGAGGAAAATCTGTTAAAATATGTGGATTCTAAAGCGGAAAAATTCAAATTGGGAACGGGTGCTATATATAAATCTGAACCGATCTAACACATTTTTACCACAGGTGTTTCTAGTTGAACTATAAGATGTTTTGCCAATTTTGAAGAAAATCTGTTGAAATATGTGGTTTCTAGAGTGAAAAGGGTCAAATCGGGAGTGAAATTCGTATGGGGGCTATATCTAAATCTGAACCGATTTTCTTCAAATTAAACAGCGTTCGTACTTGTCCCGAAAAACTTCGTTGTACAAAGTTTCGTTTGGTTCTGGCTACAATTGCGACCTGTATCGTGATTACAAGAATAGATGGACGGACGGACAGACAGACGGACATTGCTAAATCGACTCAGAAAGTGATTCTAAGCCTATCGGTATAATTAACAATGGGTCTATTCCCCTTCCTTTTGGGTGTTACAAACAAATGCAGAAACACATAATACTCTCGTGGAGTGTATAAAAATTTCGGGTTGTCACTGTGAACAAAATACTAGAAATGTCCAATAATTCGACCAATAAGTTACTCTAAGACAAGAATCAAAATTTATTAATTTTATTTATTAATAAAAAATGACAATATTAATGTTTTTAGGAGCGTTCAGCTCACAGACGGCTTGATCTAGGAACGAAATATTTTGCAAATCATCGTTAAACAATCCAAACTTTATTTTCGCGGGTTGACTGGAATTTATTTTCCCACTTGTATGGACCGCGACCCAGCCTAATATCTATTACACTGTACGAAAGTCCAAAAAGTCAGGGAGGTGATATTATTTCTGGTTAGTATTGTGGAGTAGAAGAAGAATCTGTATTTGAAATTTGCCAGACACCCCCAAAATCTTGAGTTACGGGTAAAACTACCCAGTTTTTCGTACCTTTATAAGCCCGCAAATTAGATGTTTATCAATCCTTTTTTCTCATTTGAATGAGAAATAAATGAAGAAACCTTCAGCCTTCGATTGATATACAGCTTATTTAAGAAAACTGAAGAAATCTGTGTGCTTTTGCCCAACAAACACAATTTGTAAAACAATTTTTAGCCATTTTTCAATTTTGGCTATGTTTTTTGGCATTATTTTGTTTAGAAACCCTGTTAATTTATTTAAATAAAGCAATTAGTAAGGAATAAAACGCCGCTTTAGTTTTAAAAATTCGTTAATAATTGTCTGAGTTATTGAAGTTTTTATTAACACAAAATTTTTCCACAAATACAAGTTTTGGTCATTCCAGTTTCAATCTCTCTCTTTATTTTACGAATTGAAGTCCAATGAAAATACAAAAATTCATCAAAACAGATCAAAATAAAAAAAAACATTTCGACCATTCTAATAAAAAATCCCCAATTTTGGAACACATTTTCCTCACTTTGGGAATTCGGGTATTTTTTGGGGAAAAGTGGTATTTTTTCATCGTTTTTATCATTTTGACGAATTTGCTGGACAAAGGCAAAAAGATTTTTTAAGTTTTCTTAAATAAGTTATATGTGCCAGTTAGAATGATAGTGGTCTAAGTCAAGTACTTTGATCAGAGCTGTAATATAGGGTCCGCCAAATAACTTTTTTTTTGAAAATGCTACAAAAAAACTACTGAATATTTTCTCAAATTTCTTTTTTTATTTGAAAGTACAATCCTTCCGGTTAATAATGGAAAATAATTTCATTCAAATGGCTGCTGAGGGCACCCCACAAATAATAGTCCAACGGTTGAATAGTTGAAAAAAAAAAACGTTAGATGGCGGACCCTATATAAGAACTTATATTTTTGACATTTTATTCTCTCTCTTTTTTTGTTCAATTTTGAGAAGAATAAAATTGGTCTAAGTCAGTGCACCCTCTGAAAGTAGTGGTTCCCTTGGAAGTACCAACGTAGTAGGATATTCTAAGAAAAAATGTTGTGCTTCGGTTGAAAAATATTTTTTAATTGGCACAAACATAAACCATTGTATATCTCAGAACTGATAAAGTGTGACTTAGACCACCACCATATTCACGATCGTCATAAAATTCTAAGACGATCTAGGCATTCCCGTCCGTCTGTTGAAAGCACGCTAGCATCTAAACGAAATTAGATATGACGTCCAAATTCTCCCAGAATACGTCTTATAGTTGTACATCGATTGGGATTGCAAATGGGCGAAATCGGTCAACAGGGGGAAAAAATTTCCCTCACAAGGACTGAAAATACCCCTAATATTTAGAGCATTTCATTATGTTCTTTTGTCTGCTTGTCTGTGAAAATACCCCTAATATTTAGAGTATTTCATCATGTTTTTTGTCTGTTTATATTTGTTTGATATTTGGTATGCCCATTCCCTTATAGCAAAATCATGCACCATAAAGCGATTTTTATTTGTGGGGGGTGAATGGGAACGACAACAGCAAGAAACGCGATTTTCGTTGTGAACATTCCTCTAATTGAGTGAATACATAATATAAAAGTATGTTTTCCAAGTTCGTACTTTTAAGGGATAAATGGGAATAGAGGCGTGTATACATTGCTCTGATTGCGTAGACGCGTAAAATAAAGAGATTAGAGATAAGGGGGTAAAATTGGGAAAATGCGATAAAAATGGTACCAATCAAATGGCCGCAGCTATAGTCATGAAATTCGGAGTATACATTCCTCTGACTGCGTAGACACGAAAAATAAAAAGTTTATTCCAAATTCGTACTTTCAAGGGAAACAATGTGAACAGAGGGATAAAACTGGTACCAACTGCACGGCTACAACTAGAATGATGAAATTTGGTTTGTACATCCCTCTAAAATAAAGCGATTTTCGAAAGTCGTTCTTTTAAGGGTGTAAAATGGGAAAAAGGGGATAAAAATAGTAACAACCAAATGACCGCAGCTGGAATCATGGAATTCGGTGTATAAGTAGATTTTCGGGAAATAAGTAGATTTTCCGAATTTCGTACTATACTTTTAACTTTTACTGTAAAAATGTATAAAATCATGAGGCTAAAAGAATTTTCAAAGGATTTTTTTCAAATTCGTACTTTTAAGCGGTAAAATGCGCATAGAGAGATACCAACCATAGTCATACTTTTAAGGGGGAAAATGGTACCATCCAAATGGCCGCTGTTAGAATTATTGAATTCGGTGTATGCATTCCTCTGACTGCATAGACACGCAAAATAAAAATGTGTTCCCAAATTCGCACTTTTTTATTTTTACGACAAAAAGTCAGTTATCTTGCACTGTGTACGTTAGAGATAATGGATTTTCAAAATTTGTAATTAAAATAGTATGGAAATACAACCAACCAAACGGCTGTAGCTGATAATGCATCCACTATCCCCAAATATTTAGGGTTTTTAAGCTTTTTTAAAGATTGCTGCCTTATATTTACTTTTTAAATTGACTTGAAGTATTGTTTCGATATATAAAGGGTGATTTTTTAAAAACTATAGGAAAGTTTTTTGAAAAAAACACATCAAATTCAGAAAAATGCATGAAATCTTTATTTGAATATATTATCTATAGTACGGTCCATATAATTTAATGTTTGAAGATTATTTCATGCAAATGTTGACCTTGACTGCGCCTCAAATGGTCCATCCGATTAGTCCAATTTTGGCATTTACACGTTTTTGAGTAACAGAGGCCCAATTGCTGCGATTGCTGCGATTGCTGCGACGACGAATCGATAATTGGTGGTCATCATTAACACTGGCCGATACAGCTGCGATATTTTCTTCAGTTCGCACTCTACGTGAGCGTGTTGGTGGTTTAATATCCAACTATGTAAATTTGGTGCGAAATTTAGTCACAATAGCCCGAATAGCCGCTTCAGTGGGTCGATTAAACTGACCATAAAATGGAAGCGCGCGATGAACTTTCTTAACAGAGCACGCATTTTGATAATAAAATTCAATAATTTGCAAGCGTTGTTCGTTTGTAAGACAATTCATGGTTAAATTATAGACCAAACTGATGACGTTTGACAGTGAAACAAAACACGAAACGTGCGACAGCTGTTTAAACCAGTGTTGCCAAAAAGATAATAGCTAAAAAATCATCCTTTATATAGTATAAACATATGGGTATCCTTGACTTATAAACGTGGTTTAAAATAATTAAATATGTATATTTATTTATAAAATTATTTTTTTCAATATTTTTATTTGTTTTGGTTGGGCTATATATAAAAAATACATTTTCCAGTAATGTTACTGCACTTCTAAGAAAATCGACAGTTTCTTGGGAATGCAATCCATGGTGCCGGGTATATAAAGTTCGTACTGGCCAAACTTAACTCCTTTTTACTTGCTCCTTTTAAAATCCGATGAGAAAGTGAACTAAGTTACAAGCTTATAAGTGTGTAGAGGTACGAAAACCGGTTATTTACCCGTAACTCAAGATTTTGGGAAATTTCAAATATAGATTCTTGTTCTAGTCGACAATACCTACCATAACTTCCCAGAGGTTTCTACTTAATTATTTTTGGCGAGACAGTGTTATGTTTGGAGCCGCACCAATTATTATTATTTTTTCCATATAATAATAATCGTAATTGTTAAACATTAAATAAATGAAATTTTCGCAAAATTCCACACCATTAAATGCGAACAAATTTTTGGCACCTGAAAACAACTATAGCTACTTTTGCAATGCTTTTTGACTATACTGGAAAGCGGGGAACAGGTGACACGTGGATAGTGGGACGTGCAGCCATGTGGCATGAAAGCGATGCCGCCACCACACTTCATTTGGGGTGTCACAGACGTCACGACACAATCATAATACGCCGTATCACCGGGTGGTGTAAAGTACACAAATATTCCTTCTTGACATTGTTGTCAAAAAAATGGATGCCGCTCGAAAATGTTTTACATTCAGAAAAGGTTGACATGACTTGTTAAATTTTTTCAAAGCAGTTAAAAAAGAAGCAACACAACTGTTGAAATATTTAACAAACAAACAGAACACACACAGAAAAAAGGCTGGAAATGCCATAAAATCCGCACGTTTTCTTTTTTCTTTGGCTTTTTGTTGTGTGTGTTGTATTGTCATATACCTTTGAATACTTTTTGACAAACAGGTGAAATTGTTTCATAAAAAAATAAACCAGGCACACACATTTGTACACGTATGCCTGCTCATAGGCACAGAGAATACATAAACACCTCCTAACATCCACATTTGAGGATGTAGCACTTATGTGCGTATGAGTGTGATTGTGTGTGTGTGTGTACGTGTGTTCAAAAGGCATAGTTGTGGCATATTTTTAGGGGAACTTAAAGGAAACGGAAATTCAGGAATTCAACAAATGCCTGTGATGTGCTGCTCAATGTGTAAGTGCTATGCATACATAAATACACACCGACACACACACACAAACGCATTTGTTGTTTTTGTTATTAAGCATAAAAATAAAAATAATAATAATAACATAAAAGCACACATTTCCTTCTTCAGCCTGCCTGAGTTTTATGATGATTGTAATTTATCTCGGTACGAATATTGTGTGTAAACATTTCGCAAAAAAAAAAACAAGAACAACGAAAACAACAAAAACAGCAATAACAACAACACAACCAAATGAAACAATAACACGTTCATTTTGCCCGTTTCGTTCTTGTAGGCCTAAAATGTATACATTTTTGTTGTTCTTGTTGCTGTTGTTGATTTCCAAATGTGTCAATGATGTCCTTGGCAAGGCATAAAAGCCAGCGCACACACACACCCTCACCCACACCCTCATTGTTGGGAAGGCTTTGATGTATTTCATGTGATTTTTCCATTTCAGTTCGATACGTAGCCCTTGACCATTGAATTAGAACCGGTATCGATGTTTTTGCATTTCCCTGTGTATGTGGCATTAAATATTTCCGGTAAAGGACTCCAATTTGTATTGGTTGTATGTGATTATATGCAATAGACTTAGTTCTTTTGGGGCATCTACAAAATGATAGCCACTGTTGTACCCTTAATAAAACATATATATATATAGCAGATTTGCAGAAAAAATTTTCCCGGAAAATGACTTTTCTAAATGGCTTCAAATAATTCATTTCAACATTACTTTAGATTTACATTTTATTTTTTTTTTTTGGAAAAAAATATTGAATTTAGTTATGCGAATGAAGCTTTGATTTAAAAAGTACAAATAGTTTGCATGAAGTTACTCTGTGTAACACAATAAAATAACAAGGTTCTGACAATGGATTCATATAGAGGGGATAGAAAAGAATATACGTATTTCGACATTTTGAAAGTGGGGTTAAATATTTCTAACCCATTGCACATTTATAGGATGTGTTCCGCAATATTACTTTATTTTGTTGATAACACAGTGCAACAGTGGTTCTGCAATTCAAGCACCACTATGACGGTTCGTTAGTGTATCCAAAATGATGACGATTGCCTAAAGGATTTTTTTCCTGAGGTACCCGTGCTCTTTCTCGATATATTAAATAGTTTCGCAGATATAAATAAATTTATGAAAAAAAAATCCCTAACCTATATTAATTATGTTTTAATGAGTTGAGCAATTATTTGATGATTAACACTTCAGGCGTTTATTCGATTAATTGGAAATTATTAGCTTTCGAATAAACAATTAATCGAATATCTTAGAAGTGGGAACCCTAGTTATGATACTCTTTCTAGAGACAGAAAAATAATCTAGTGTGTGTAGGTAACGTATACTTACTGGTTATTGAGGGTAATATCACTCATACGCAATGTAGTCAGACTGAACATTAACAGAAACAGTCCCGCAATTTTTTTTTTTTCATAAATTTATTTATATCTGCGAAACTGTTTAAAATATGGAGAAAGAGCATAGGAATAGATTAAAGGAATTATAATTCTTAATTTTTCAACATTTATTTCACCTAAATCGGGACAGCCGTTCTCGAGTTATGACAAACAAAAGACCATAAGATAACAAAAGTGGGTGGGGGGAGCGCGCCAGGGCGTCCCGAGAAAACGGGTACCTCAGGAAAAAAATCCTTTAGGCAATCGTCATCATTTTGGATACACTAACGAACCGTCATAGTGGTGCTTGAATTGCAGAGATTAAACTGCAATTTGTCGCACTGTGTAATTGTAACCCTCTAGGGGTTAAAATGATCAATATAGGGGTCTTTTTGGCCAGTTTTGTGCGAAAAATGCAAAAGAAATCTCTAAAACAGCGGTTTAATGGGTCAAAAACTTCTACAAACACCACTTCGTGGGCTAGGGTATTATAAGTTAGTTTCGCGCCAAATGTTTGTAACACCAAGAAATAATGGAGCTAGACCCACCTTTAAGTATACCGATCGGCTTAGAATCACCAGCTGAGTCGATTTAACGATGTCTGTCTGTCCGTCTGTCCGTCCGTCCGTCTGCTGTCCATCTAAGCTTGTTCGCACTCTACAGGTCGCAATTGTTGTCCGATTGTCACGAAAATTGACAGAAGTTTTTTTTTTGGCCAAGGACCATCGGTATTAAATTTGGAAATCGGTACAGATTTAGATATAGCCCCCATACAAATGTCGCTCCCGATTTGACTTTTGTTTAACCGATTTTGGCCAAACTTTGCATATTATATTTCACCAATAAACATAAGTACATGGTGAAAGCGGGTCACATCGTTCCAGGTTTCAATATACCCCCATACAAATGTCCTTTCCGATTTAACATTTTTTGTCAAACACATACATTTACATGATTCAAAAATCCTCCCCGATTTGACTTTTTTTACCGAATTGAATTGTAATGAGATAGAAAGTGGGATGTATCATATAGTGGTTCCGTCCGTCTTTAGCCTTTCCTTACTTGTAGTAGCTCTAGAAACTACATCTTACATCGGATCTTCATCAAATTTTGCAGATCATTACATGTTTCAACTAGGAATACCTACCTTGGATGAGATATATAAAGGCGCATGTTTTGACACAAGCCTCAAGTGTTGTTGGATCAATTACTTTATTATTTACCGTATTCGTTAAATATGACTAAAGATGAATTTAAAGAATACGATATAATTTATTTGAACTACATTAAATTGCTCCCATGAAATACCTGGGTTTAGTAATCAAAGCGAGGTATATACGCAGGGAGTGGTGTAGGGTATTATATAGTCGGCCCCGTCCGACTTTAGCCTTTCCTTACTTGTTTATTATAAGTTACCGAACAAAAGAAAGCTGTATATAAATAAAATGTCAGTACCAAATTGGGTATTTAATTAAGAAATTATTTATTAAATATTCCCTTTAGCTCTTGGTAATTCTATAGCGCTAAAAACAATGTCCGTCACTGTTGACCTTACAGCGTTCTTCAATAGGCGCACATGTTTGATGAAATCGTTCATCGAAAATTGTTTATGAGAATACAAAACATGAATTTTCTTAACTTCCACGGTGTAGCACACAATGCCAAATTGCATTGACTTTCGTTAGCCTACAGCAAAAAATCAGAAATACAACTATCGTTATATAAAAAATTTATCATCTACAAAGAGGGTCATAACTTCTACACTTATCCATAGATCTTTTACATATAGGCATTGCTTTCTTCCATTTGTATGGAGGTTTTCAGTTGCTAACGAATAAATCAAGCTCTATATGTAAAAGAAATATGGTTAACTGCGGAAGTAATGAGCCACAAGAAAGATGATAACTTCTATTTATTTATCCATAGATTTTCTTCGAATAGGCCTTGTTTTCAACGCTAAGACTAAAAGTATTATAAAATGGCGCTTGTTCGAGCTGTAAATGAAAAAGTGCCAAATCGAACAGACTAAATTCCACGTACATAAAAAAGTATTTTTTAATCCCTGGATACATTTGGAATTCGTTAGAGTTAGAGTTCCTCACAAAACGGTGGATTTCAACAATCTCCCCATCGGTCACAATTCACTGACCAGCGGCTGTTCACATCAGGATTTATGTATTTCTACCGGACATTGGACACTACTTTCTCCTACGTAGTAAAAGAACACAGTTCTTATTTGGGATACAGCCCCCGTTATATTTATTATTAAAATGTATTTGTATTTAGCCTAAGCCGAGATTAATGTCGGAAACTGTTTTGCTTCTCTTTGGCCAGATTAAGGCAAAAACCATACGTCCGACAAACAAAGGCATACAAACAAATATACATACAATCCTTGCGGCCTTTGGTCTGTCCGTCCGTCTATTCGTCGTTCGTTTTCTTTGTTTCGTTCTTCCTGGCTAAGACCCTTAAGAGCATTTAAATTAAAGAAATAAATGAAATATTTGTGGTATTATTTATTTGTTAATATTTGCGAAAGTTGTTACTCATTACACGAATTATTATTAACAAAAGCCAGCAAACAAACTAAGAAAATTATGAAATAATTCTGTATGTGGACAGGCAAAAAACTGGAATGCTGGAAGTGTTTGTTCGGTTCAAAGCAGTGTGAATTATTATGTTGAGCCGAAAGTACTTCGCCTATAAAAAATATACGCAAGAGCAGGCGTGATTGGTGAAAAACAATTCATCCTCAATGTGACACTTTATTTTGCGAATTGTCGACAAAGGCACAATGCCCATGAATATCATTTTCGAAAATACACAATGGCATTCAATGCTTAAATTGTCGGATACCCATGTAGATATTTTTGTTGTCCCAACAAACAAATCTTCTCGAAATATTGTGACAATGAATCTGAGTCATAAGTGGTGTTGATTCAAGTACAAATTAGAAATTTTATCATCATCCTGCTTCGATTATAAGTATAAACTTTTGTTTGTTTCTCTGGGTGATGGTTCCGATATCTTCAATAGATTACTAGAGAAAATCCACCTGCACAACACCAGTGTGTGATAATATCAATTTATTTTTATTATTGGAAGCATTTCGCATTAGGAAACTTTTGTCTTCTTTCCACATTTAATTTTCTTCTGTGCCGAGTTTCAACGCATACATAGGACACCTACTAATAAATACAATCGCTCATAATAAATCGAATGGAAATGTGAAGCATACCGTCAGGCGGTAAATCTTGAAGCATATTTATGAGAGTCATTAGTGAAGTTGGTTGGTAATATCTATACTTTTTAATTAAATTTCATTTCAGCCACTCGAAATGAAAATCAACTGGAAATTTATCACACGTTATCTGCAAATGGAATTTATCTTAGTACACACGCAGACACACAATCGCTCACTCACTCACCCGCTCACTCGCACGCACAATTGCCATTGTTTTATAATTTCTCATTTATTATTTTTAATTAACATTTTCTAATTTGCATAAATATCCACTAGATTAGTTTATACTTCGGTGACATCTCTCATTCCTCCATGTTTTGGCATTTCATAAGCAATTGCTTAGGTTCGCTTAGATGCCATTCATTTGGAGTACACACACTTGCTGGAGCTGGAGTTTAGTAATTCCAAATGCGAGAGTCCTTCTTTGTTATTAAGGTCAATTGTGAAATGGTGAAATATTCTTTAAATGCTGGTATACATACTGGTTGTTTGCTGACTGGGCAATTTTTGTTTGTCGGTTTGTTTGTTTATCAACAATTGTGTTTTTCTTTCTGTTCTGTTCTGTTCTATTTACTTTTCTGCAAAGAAGAATTTTCATTTGTAGGTCCCATAATAACACTTTTGTGCCTTGGTTTTTGTTTATATTTGCAGTAACAACGTTTTTATTCGGAGGCTTTATTTATTTTCTAGCCGTAAACACTTGGGAGTGCCTAAAGAGCAGTGGCAATGGCAGAAATATTTTACAAGTGGTTTTGGAAGGCAATTGTCCACAACCTTTAAACATGTAAGTCCAATATTTAAAGTTGTTTTTTAAGAAACATATATTCTCTTCCAATTTGACCTTGTCTTATATTTGAAGCCAGCTCCTACTTCTTGTATTAATTTCAACTAATATTTCTTGAGCCAAGAACGCTAGTTTACAAAAATGTTGCAGGCCTAGGATGGACTCTATTGCATATGAAGAAAATCAATTCAGTTTTATTTATAGCACCGTGCGACAATTTTACATTTTTTTCATTGGAGCCGAACAAGACCATATAGACAACGTATGTAGAAAAGCTGTTTACTCAGTTTTCCATTTGGTGATCTTTTCTCCTTTTTACAGGACCTTTAATTTGCAAAAAAATATATGACTTTTAATAATTTATTTTCATACTTTTGCAAGTCATACAAAGAATTTCGTTTAAAAATACTTCAAATTTCATGAATCTAGCTGTTAGTTTAGCAATTACAGATACTCCAAGTTTTATTTATTTTTATTTTTAAGGATGAAATTGTTATTGCTAAACTCACGCAGATAAAAGCATGGCATTTGAAATATTTTATTATTCATTATTTTCATTTGATACCCACATTTGTATGACTCCGAAAAATATAATAATAATAAAATATTAAAACATATATATCCTTCGTAAATTAAAATTCTTGTATAAAGGAGAAAATATCAAAAAATAGAAAACTGAGTGGACAGTTCTCCTACATACGACGTATACTTTCACGTTTATATAGTTCTAGAAACCATAACTTTTAAACGATTTTTTGCAAATTTAGTACAACAATTTATATTTTGCCTAGGAATATCAATGCATAACATGTTTCCATATAGACTCCATACAATGTCGCTCCAGATCTGACTTCCCGTATATATCCCACATATTTTATATTTTGGGTCAAATTTCGCACAGTGTTGTGATATTTGCGCAGACTTTTTTGCCATCCAGATTTGGTAATAAAACATTGTTTTTTATTGAGAGTGGAAGTTATCGTCGACTCCGCCACTTTCGTAATTGTTTTAAGATAAGTTTCTATTTTTTTTATTTTTTAATTTTTTACTTTTAATTTTTTAATTTTTAAATATTAATAAATAATAAATTAAAATTAAATAATAAAATAAAATATTTATAAATAAATTAATGCGATTTTTAGCATTACAAACATATACCGATCGAATTTGAATCAATTACTATTTTAGCTACGCCATGATATGTATTTCGTTACTGCGAAAAGTGTACTGAAATTAATAAATACTAACTGTTGTTGTCTTCTGTCGTACGCATTAGCATATTCTATACTTATACTTCTGAGATATATCTGAATGTCTTGGTCAAAATAATAGACTGGTCGATTTTTGTCGCCATATATCTGTTATAATTCTTCAGGTTGTAACCATGAATTTGAAAATGACTTAGACTTCTTCTAACTCCACTTGACCTTTAGTACTGCTAATTTATGGAACACATATGTTCACAGCATTCTTTCGAATTGGCCTTCAGGTTAATTAGAACTTTTTCGTTTTCATCTTATGCTGATCTCCAATTGTTCTTTTTTTCTTGTTACAGAAAATTACCATGTGGTAGTAGCATTACAAAAATAATTCCTTGTTATAGTTACATCCCCACTCTTGGATGAATTGTAAATATACAATGTCGTAAACGTTGTGACATATCGAAATATCTCTTGGAGAAATTATAAAGTATACCCAAAGCAAACAACCATCGATATATCGCTGCCTCCTGGTTATACTATGCTAAGTCGACTTAGACGGAACGCCTCTCCTGTAAAACTAACTTTAACTAACTTATCACACTAGTATGCGGAAGCGTCGATATGTTTGCATGCAAAAACAAGTAAGGAAAGGCTAAAGTCGGGCGGGGCCGACTATATAATACCCTACACCAATCCCTGCGTATATACCTCGCTTTGATTACTACACCCAGGTATTTCATGAGAGCAATTTAATGTAGTTCATATAGATTATATATTCACTATAAATTCATCTTTGGTCAAATTTAATGAGTATGGTAAATAATAAATTAATTGATCCAATTTGCCAGCAGATATTCCGAGTAAAGTAAATATAACATGATCTGGAAAAATTGATCAACATCGAATGATAAATACAGATTACACAGCGGTAATAGGATGAATCGGAAGGCCTATAACAACACTTGAAGCCTGTGCCAAAACACGCGCCTATATATTTCTCATTCACGGTAGGTATTCCTAGTTGAAACATATAATGATCTGCAAAATTTGATGAAGATCCGATGTAAGATGTAGCTTCTAGAGCTGTAATTGAGCAGAATGGGGCCCCATTTGGGTTATACCACAGTATGGACATATAGGCATCTCCCAAACAAGTAAGGAAAGGCTAAAGACGGACGGAGCCACTATAAGATACACCTTTCTATCTCATTATAATTCAATTCGGTAAATCGGAATCATGTAAATGTATGTGTTTGGCAATAAATGTTAAATCGGAAAGGACATTTGTATGGGGGTATAATGATACCTGTAACGATGTGACCCGCTTTCACCATGTATGTTTATTGGTGAAATATAATATGCAAAGTTTGGCCAAAATGGGTTAAACATTTGGGAAGGACATTTGTATTGGAGCTATTTCTAAATCTGAACCGATTTCCTCCAAATTCAATACCGATCGTCCACTTTCAGCATATGTTGTTCTAGTTCGATTATAAAATGTTGTGCCAATTTTGAAGAAAATCGGGTACAATATGTGGATTTTAGAGCGGAAAAAGGGGGGCCTATATCTAAATCTGAACCGATTTCCTCCAAATTCAATACCGATCGTCCTTGGCCCAAAAAAGTAACTTCTGCCAAATTTCATGTTAATCGGGCAACAATTATGACCTGTAGAGTGCGAACAAGCTTAGATGGACAGCAGACGGACAGACGTACAGACGGACGGACGGACAGACAGACATCGTTAAATCGATGTCTAAGCCGATCCGTATACTTAAAGGTGGGTCTAGCTCAATTATTTCTTGGTGTTACAAACATTTGGCACGAAACTAACTTATAATACCCTAGTCCACGAAGTGGTGTAGGTTATAAACAAGTAAGGAAAGGCTAAAGTCGGGCGGGGCCGACTATATAATACCCTACACCACTCCCTGCGTATGTACCTCGCTTTGATTACTAAACATAGGTATTACATGGAGCAATTTTATGTAGTTCATACAAATTATATGAATATAATGTATATCCTATAAATTCATCTTTAGTCAAATTTAACGAATATGGTAAATAATATGGTAATTGATCCAATTGTCCGACAGACAAATACAAATTATACAGTAGTATACCAAAGTATGGACATATGGGCATCACCCAAACAATTCTCATTGCAATTCAATTCGGTAAAAAATTGAAATCGGGAAGGATTTTTGCATCCTGTAAATGTATGTGTTTGACAAAAAATGTTAAATCGGAAAGGACATTCGTATGGGGGTATATTGAAACCTGGAACGATGTGACCCGCTTTCACCATGTCTGTTTATTGGTGAAATATAATATGTAAAATTTGGCCAAAATCGGTTAAACATTAGGGAGCAACATTTGTATGGGGGCTATATCTAAATCTGAACCGATCTTACCCACTTTCACCATTGGTTTTTTAGTTGGATTATAAGATGTTGTGCCAATTTTAAAGAAAAAAAAACGGGTACAATAAGTGGATTTTAGAGCGGAAAAAGTCAAATCGGGAGCGACATTTGTATGGGGGCTATATCTAAATCTGAACCGATCATACCCACTTTCAACATAGGTGTTTCTAGTTCGATTATAAAATGTTGTTCCAATTTTAAAGAAAATCGGGTACAATATGTGGTTTCTAAAGCGGAAAAAGTGAATTCGGGAGCGACATTTGTATGGGGGCTATATCTAAATCTGAACCGATCTTACCCAATTTTTGCATACGTGTTTCTAGTTCGATTATAAGATGTTCTGCAAAATTTAAAGAAAATCGGGTACAATATGTCGTTTCTAGAGCGGAAAATGTTAAATCGGGAGCGACATTTGTATGGGGGCTATATCTAAATCTGAACCGATCTTACCCAATTTTTGCATACGTGTTTCTAGTTGCATTATAAGATGTTCTGCCAAATTTAAAGAAAATCGGGTACAATATGTCGTTTCTAAAGCGGAAAAAGTGAAATAGGGAGCGACATTTGTATGGGGGCTATATCTAAATCTGAACCGATCTTACCCAATTTCGGCATACGTGTTTCTAGTTCGATTATAAGATGTTCTGCAAAATTTAAAGAAAATCGGGTACAATATGTCGTTTCTAGAGCGGAAAATGTCAAATCGGGAGCGACATTTGTATGGGGGCTATATCTAAATCTGAACCGATCTTACCCAATTTCGGCATAGGTGTATCTAGTTGGATTATAAGATGTTGTACCACATTTAAAGAAAATCGGGTACAATATGTGGTTTCTAGAGCGGAAAATGTCAAATCGGGACCGACATTTGTATTGGGGCTATATCTAAATCTGAACCGATTTCCTCCAAATTCAGTACCGATGGTCCTTGGCCAGAAAAAATAACTTCTGCCAAGTTTCATGACAATCGGACAACAATTGCGACCTGTAGAGTGCGAACAAGCTTAGATGGACAGCAGACGGACAGACGGACGGACGGACGGACAGACAGACATCGTTAAATCGATTCAGCTGGCGATTCTAAGCCGATCCGTATACTTAAAGGTGGGTAGCTCAATTATTTCTTGGTGTTACAAACATTTGGTGGAAAACTAACTTATAATACCCTAGACCACGAAGTGGTGTAGGGTATAAAAAGGATTAATAATCATTTCGAAAATCAAAATAAAAGAAGTAAAAATGTAAAAACTTATTTAAAGTTCAACACGAAAGAATATAACCATATACGGTCACCACTACGTGATAAAAGACCAAAAAAGAGCCGTGTCTCCCAGTTTTGCCCAAAGTCATGCACAGTCTTGCGCACCCAAAGATTTGGGTCCTCGGAGTCATTATACCCTACACCACTTCGTGGACTAGGGTATTATTTTTTGCATATCTTACATGCTCATATCTTACAAACCGTTTGGAATTTGTAATATTATGACACAATATAATTAAAAGTACGTATTTTTGTAATAGATAGCAATGTTGTTTTAAGTCATACCTGAAATTGAAATGTACTTCACGATATTCAACCAAAAATTTAAAAAATTGTTTATATCTACAAAGTATCATAACTTCTATAAACATTATTTTCTTTGTTAAAAATTTTTTTCTATGTTCTATTTTTTTCTATGTTTAATGGGGTTTCCGTGCCATCAAAAAATATTTTTTTTAATTTTCAGAAGATGCAAATATATTTAAAATATATATATAGTGTTATAAGACGTTCTAATCATATATGTACGTGTAAGCTCACCAAGAATTTTGCAACTCTGCAACACGATATGGATAGAAGAAAGATGAGATGAGAGCGAAAGTCAGTTGCTCTTTAACCACCGAAGTGATCACATGTTCTTTTAACAAGTCTATATTTTCTTTAATTATTTTGTAAATATGTTTAAGTGAATGAATTCAATAAATCATTATTTTTATTAATATCAAATCAGAAGTGGACGATGAACGAGAGTTTTTAATCTTATATACGTTTATCCATTGCCACCATCTGTGAATTTGCACAAATGACATATGCTGTCGATCATTTGAGCGAAATCGTTTAAAAGGGAAACTTTACAAGGATTTTTAATCATGAATGTCGTCAGCATGATTGGCGCCCTCACAACCTACCACACCGTGAAACATGCATTTAATAATAATAAAATCCTCATCGATGTTATCAACGTAATTGTTGATGTTGTGTTATGAATGCGAAAGTACCTGCTTACATCCTTTAGTTTGTATTAGCGAGTTTGGCTACATAAGACTTTCGTGTAATATGCAAAAAGTAATTATGGCGTATTAAGGCGAAAATGTGTGCCAGATAACGAAACTAATATCCTGCCAAGGATCTTTGCCAAAAAATTACAAATATAATAAATGTTGTTGTATTGTTTGCTCATAAGCTGCTTAATGTTCACATAATAAGCCGTTCTTATCCGGTGTCCAATCTCTCTCCCCTCTCAAACCTGCTCACGGTAATGACAGTTCTCCTAATTTATTCCGCTGTGCAATGAGTCGGCAACATTTAATTTAGCTAACACTTCCCTGCTTGTAAAATATCCCAGCAAAAAAAGTTGGAAGTACTTCCGTAGGAAGTGTATTTTTCCCGCTTTTGAGGAAGTTCTTTTAAACAGCTTCAAAAAAAGTTTATAATATGTTAATATTCCGCCACATTTTATGAATAGCATTTTCACAACTGAATGGGAACGACTTTTTAGTATGGGGTCACGAAGGTAAGGTGTCCGCTTTACACCCAGAAGGTCTCGAGTTCGAATCGTGGCTCGGGAAAAAAACTTTTTTTATATTTTTTATTACTTTTATAAACAAACAATGTTTAATTTTGTATAATTTAAAAAATTTTTGCTTAACGAATACAAATTTATAGTTTTTTAGGTAAGGTGTCCGCTTTACACCCAGAAGGTCTCGGGTTCGAATCGTGGCTCGGGAAAAAAAAACTTTTTTTATATTTTTTATTACTTTTATAAACAAACAATGTTTAATTTTGTATAATTTGAAAAAAATTTTGCTTAACGAATACAAATTTATAGTTTTTTTTAATGTACTTAAAATATTTCATGTTTTTATTAATTATTAATACTACATAATATCAGTAAAATTAAGTAGTGTCAATTTATTTAATACTAAATTTAATTAGTATTTACTAGATTTATTTGTTATATATTAGTTCATATTAAATAAATATTTGTTAAGTTTCATATTGCCAGTTCTACCCATCTTAATGATTTGTTTTAGTTATTCAGCACTTACAACAGAGGATAGTTGAGATGGTTAGAGTGCAGTAGTAGCAACCAGAAGGTCCGCTGTTCTATCCCCGGTAGCGGCGGATTTTTTAAAACAGAAATGGAAACCAGTGAAAACGTGGTTCCCTTTGCACCACTTTAAAATAACTTTTAAGTCTTTCAAAATAAAAGACTCAATGTTAAATTCATTGGTGAATATCCCAATTTTCACTACTTCCGAATCACAAGATGAACATCTTTTGCACTTCTTTGGGTGCTCTCTTTTTGTTGGCATATAATGACAATAGTTTTGTAGAAATTCCGGACAAAAATTCGCAAATTCACTATTTCTGGGGGGGATTTTAATGATTTAGAATATTGCCAAACAATAGGTGTGCATATCATGTCCTGCAGACAAAAGTACGAAAAAAAAATCAATCTCTTAATAACCTGCTATCCATTTATGAACTCTTGTCCTTATGTCCTCACATAATTCCTCCAGCATGCTTTTGCATATTAATTTATAACAAACATCCAAGCCCTGGGTGGAAATACAATTTCGAAATATCCTTAGAAACTATTTTTGCACCTTTAACCAAATCCATACCTAATCCACCGCCACCCAGTCACACACACACACATAGCGGAGCTTATTCCCATTGATCCCAGCAGGAGGAGGACAAAAAACAAAACAAAACCTCATTATACTCAAGCAAATGCCTTATGGTTATTAAAATCCCAAAGAAAACTATTTCATTAATTTCAGGTTAAAATATTCATAAATATGTACGAGCGTCGTTGTCAACAGAAGAATGACAAAATTAATATTGTCCGTCCGTTCGTCCTGCTCCGGCTGCTGTGTCAAAGTACGAAAAGGTTTTTGGTTTGAATAGGGATCAAAATGACATGAAAGGATCCCTTAAAAAGCTTAAGCTATTTAATGAATAAGAAAACACACAAAGATGTGTGAATGAAACATCTTTTCATGCCATGTCGTCCTTTGTGTCAAATAATTGTGGTACAATGGTTTTGTGGTTTTCTCCGGAATGTCCAGTGATGATGGGCCTAATGACGTCAGTGGAAACTGGTTACACAGTTTTGGGGACAGTTGGCAAACATTAAATATTTAAATTATATGACATGTGAAATATTTCGAAGACATCTGGGCTGTTGCCAACAATGTTAAGTTATTTAAATGAACGAAGTGTTGTTAGATATGGAGAGTCTGGGATTTACTAACGAATATGGGAGTTAAAATAAAATTAATATTTAAACGATTGAGTAAAGTTGAACACTGCAACTAAATAAACCAAAGTATGATTTTTTCAATATTATGTATGTAGAAGAAGAGAAGGATGAATGATTGGCCTAATCTGTGTGCATTCTTTTTTATGTGGAACAGAACAAAATATGCACATTCTCTTAATTCAGTGGATTTTAGTGTCAGTTTCAATTTATGTTTTATAAAATCCGCATTAAGACCCACATTTTGGGTTTGATTGATTGATCACTAATTATGTTTTTTGTATTTTCTTAGTGGGTTAAGATTCAACGGGTAAAATTTAAATTAAGTAATTAGCGATCAATTCATTTCCGCAATAATTTTCAAAATTTGGAAATTATTGCTCTTGGAATAAATGCAACAAAAATAACACCAAAATTGCAAAAAAAAAAACTCATGAACAGACAAAAGGTTAATTTTTGTCTTCAACATTCGCCATTTCTTTAAATCCAACTTAGAGTATTTAAATCGACTGTATTTTAATATCGACTGCAATTACATTTATAATTGCCGTAAAATAAGTAAAAGAAACTTCATCATAAAACTTATTATATTGAAAAAATAATTTTATAAATAAATATAATATTTTTATTATTTCAAATAACGCTTATAAGGCAAGGCTACCAATATGTGTACACTATATATATATATATATATATATATATATATATTATCAAAATAATACTTCAAGTCAATTCAAAAAATAAATATTCTTATATTTATATCTTGAAAAAAAAAAAAGCTTAAATACCATAAATATTGATAGTGGGTGCTACAGTTGGTTCTATTTTAATTCCAAAAGTACAAATTTCTCACGTACATATTGCACAATATCCTAACTTCATGATTCAACCAATTTTTGCCTTAACACATTGAGTGCCAAGGGGTTTTGACGTAAACCGTCCCAGGAGGCCAAACATTTTTGGGCTATAAGTAAAAGCACTCACTGTCGTACGGAAACGTACGACGTGGCACTCAATTAAAAAAAAAGTACAAATTAAAAAAAAAAAAAAAACAATATTTTGCGTGTTTTTAAAAGATATAGGAAAGCTTTTCAAAAAAAAACACATAAAATTCAGAAAAATGCATGAAATCTTTATTTGAATCGATAGTACGGTCCATATAATTTAATGTTTGAAGATTATTTCATGCAAATGTTGACCTTGACTGCCCCTCAAATGGTCCATCCGCTTAGTCCAATTTTAGCATTTCCACGTTTTTGAGTAACAGAGGCCCAATTGCTGCTAACGGCGACGAATCGATAATTGATGGTCATCATTAGCACTGGCCGATACAGTTGCGATATTTTCTTCAGTTCGCACTCTACGTAGGGGTGTTGGTGGTTTAATGTCCAACAATGTAAATTTGGTGCGAAATTTAGTCACAATAGCCCGAATAGCCGCTTCAGTGGGTCGATTAAACTGACCATAAAATGGAAGAAGCGCGCGATGATCTTTCTTAACAGAGCACGCATTTTGATAATAAAATTCAATAATTTGCAAGCGTTGTTCGTTTGTAAGACGATTCATGGTTAAATTATAGACCAAACTGAAGATGTTTGACAGTGAAATAAAAGACGAAACGTACGTCACCTGTTTAAACCAGTGTTGCCAAAAAGATAATAGCTAAAAAATCACCCTTTCTATACCAAATTCCTCTGTACCCATTGTATCCCTTGAAAGTAAGAATTTGAAAATCCTTTTATATTTCGTGGCCACACATTCAGAGGAATGTATACTCCGAATTTCATGACTCCAGCTGCGGTCATTTGGTTGGTACTATTTTTATCCCCTTTTCCCATTTTAACCCCAAAAAGTACGAATTTCGAAAAATCCATTTATTTTACGTGTCTACGCAATCAGAGGAATGTATACACAGAATTTCATTATTCAAGATTCAGCCGTTTGGTTGGTACCATTTTTATCCCTCTATTCCGATTTTACCCCTTAAAAGTACGAATTCGGAAAAAATACTTTTATATTATGTATCTACTCAATTAGAGCAATGTACACACCGAATTTTGTGTTTCTAGCTGTTGTCGTTTGATGGGTACCATTTTTATCCCTTTTTGCCCCATTTCACCCGCTACGAATAAAAATCACTTTATGGTGCGCTTTTATGCTATAAGGGCAATGTGCATTCCAAACATCAGTCGTTTCAGTCCTTGTGAGGGACAATTTTTTTCCTCTGGACCGATTTCGCCCACTTTCAATCCCAACCGATCTGCCACCATAAGTCAAATTTAGGGAAAATTTGAACCTCCTACCTCATTCCGTCCGGAAGCTAGCGTGCTTTCAACAGACAGACGGACATGGCTATATCGTCTTAGAATTTTACCACGAACCAAAATATATATACTTTATGGGGTCTCCGATGACTATTTTAAGATGTTACAAACGGAATGACAAAGTGAATATACCCCCATCCTGGAGGTGGAGGGTATATAAAGATTAAGCAAAACTTTCCTTAGATTAGCTGAATTATACAAAAAAGTTATAAAAATATAATTATAAAAAGTTTAACTTCTTAAAAAATTACCTCAAAAATATATATATTTTTTTCGATCTGCAATATCATATATTTTGAAAATCGAAAAATGCATATTTATTCGCCACATAAAAAAATTATATATTTGGGAAATACCATCAAAATAGGAGAGAAGAAACAAAATTTATGTGATCGCTTTACATGGAATTAATCACGTGTGAAATTTTATACTTCTAATGCAAGTGGTGCAATTACAGATAATTATCACTAAAATCGTTATATCTGAAAATTTTCAATAAGTCACCTAAAAACTCATATTTCTTGGAAACTTTTTGTAAAATATGTGAAAAATAAATCACACAGATTGCAGCTATTTCTTTTTATAAAAGACTACAACAACAAATAAGGAAAGGCTAAAGTAATTTGACATGACAATTGGATCCAATTTTCCGGCAGGTATTCCGAGTAAATATAATATGATCTGGACACATTTATCAGGATCCAGATTATATAGCGGTAATAGGCAAAATTGGACATACAACAACACTTGGGCCACTTGTGTCATTCTCATTCACGGTAGGTATTCCTAGTTGATCAAGATCCGATGTAAAATGTAGGTTCTAGAGCTGTAATAGAGTAGAATGGGGCCCATTTGTATGAGGGCTATACCAAAATATGGACAAATATAGTAAATTTATCAAGATCTGCAAAAGACCGTATACAACCGTAATTAATAAATAATTTACATTGTATGTAAATATCTTTAAAAAAGTTTTACATACGTATAACATAATTTCTGAATTGATAACTTCTGTATTACAAATGAAAAGTTCTGAATTTCATATGAAATATTCTGAAATTCATTTGATGAGTTCTAAATTTCAAATAACAAGTTCTGATTTCCAATTGATGAATTCTCAATTTCAAATGGAATTTCTGAATATCAAGTGACGAGTTCTGAATTTCAAATGGAATTTCTGAATATCAATTGACGAGTTCTGAATTTCAAATGGAATTTCTGAATATCAAGTGATTAGTTCTGAATTTCAAATAGAAATTCTGAATTACAATTGATCTTTTCTGAATTACACTTGGAAATGGTGTAGTTGAAACATAACATGGAGTGGAAATTTTGATAAAGATCCGATGTAAAATGTGTATTTTAGAGCAGTAATAGTGTAAATCGGAGGTACATTTGTATGGGAGGCTATATCAAAACATGGACTCATATGATCCACTTTCACATTAGCTGTTTCGAGTTCAAATATAACACGTAAAATGTGTATTCTACAACAATAATAGTGTAAATTATGGGAATATTTGATAGGGGGCTATCGATTTCCTCCAAATTCAATACCAAAAAATAACTTCTGCCAAATTTCATAACAATCGGAAAACAATTCCAACCTGTAGAGTGCGAACAAGCTTAGATTGACAGCAAACGGACAGACATGCATCGTTAAATCGTTTCAACTGGTGATTCTAAGCCGATCCGTATACTTAAAGTGGGTATAACTCGATTATTTCTTGGTGTTACAAGCATTCGACGGAAAACTAAATTATAATACCCTAGTACACGAAGTGGTGTAGGGTATAAAAACAATTGATAGCTTTATTAATATTCATGCTAAATTAATTAAAATTTTAATTAAATTTGCCATTTTTTAATTGCATTTGAATATAATTTATTTGTGTGTATTTGTTGAAATAAACTTAAGTATGGATTTTATTTCAATTTAGGTCCCACCAACATTAAACCACCTAGATTTAGTAACCATCTCAGCTCATCTCCGCTCGACTTTAGCCTTTCCAAACTTGTATTTATATCTTTTTACAGTAAGCATGTAGGTAGAGCAATCTTATCACAATTCGGAAGGTCGTATAAATACTTTAAGGTTCTACCTCAGAAGGCTAGTTAGTAGTGAACACTTCAAATGTTTCGATGGGAAATTTTCATTTCTTCCGTCTGTACATTGTCTACCTACAATTAAGGTAAAATTAGTTTTCGAATACTTCAGCTTACGTTTAAATGTAATTTATATTGAAAATTCCAGGAATAGAAAATTCTGTGAAACACTCATTCATTCCTTAATAATTTACATAAAACTATTTGATGTGTGAGAAATAAAGGGATAGCCACTGATATCCATTGTGCGGCGTGCGTCTCAACACTGGACTGATTTGTGAAAGGATGTTCAACTGCTTTCCTTTTGCCGGCGGCATAAGAAATCCCCGAGAAAGCAGAAAATCATCCACTACAATTATTTTCATTCCTGGGAAGACAGTGAAGACACTGTCACTCAGTAGAGCTCTACGAAGCTGACGACACGATATGACCACAAAAGGAACAAGCTATGTGATGTGTAAGCTTCCTCCGCCGAGCGAAATCCAACAACAATAGTAATAGAGTGCGGTTGCTGGAGGGTAAACTGATTTGGTTTCTTTCGAAACCATTTCCCATTGTTAGCTTTTTTATAATCCGCCAAACTAAATGAAATAGAATTTGCATTTGAAATTCGAAATGAACAGAGCGAGAGGGAGACTCCTTTTGGTCGTCCTGTCGTTGTTGTGCTGTGTCGATGCTGCAAACATTCACGTTCACGTCCACGTTCTCGTTCACATTCGCATAATACCTACATCTGTAAATCCCCTTAAAGCATATTGTCCTAACCGAACATTTCGTATATCCCCACACCAATTACTCTCAGAGAAGGTTGGTGACGTTAGGGACGATGCGTTGCACAGTGGGTTTTTGGTTTCCAAATTCGTTACAGAGCCTATGTATTAATTAGAATTTCGAATACAGCAATATTATTTATTATTTTGCAGTTTCAAAGGCTAACAGATGTGGTAAAACTAGAACGTAGAACAGTTCTTACTACTAGTGAAAATAACCGATTAGTGACTTTTTGAACCGCATATCAAAATGTCTATGAAGGACATGAGACAGACATTAAAGCTGAAAATTTAAATTATTAAAAAATATCTACATCTATTTTTCGACTCTGCAAATTCTTAAGCATATGTTTGTGTTTTGTACAAAAAATTTAACTCACACCACTGTACCTTATTGGGCTTACCAGAAGAGTGATGCTTTGGAAATTCGGCCACATACGCTCATATGGCTGCATTAAGTGATTGTGTGCGTAAATGTATCATTTAAGCGGCTTTAGTTAGTTCACGCACTCCAGCAACAAATTATATAGCAAGACAGTTTTCCTCATCACGTTGTGTAACATGGCGTGATTCTAGATACGAGGACAGTTAAATAATTAGTTAATGCGTACACGAAAATACACTAATTTTCCAAAATTTCATTTTATTCCTCTACAGCGTCTTTTTTTCGTAAAAAATACTGAATTTCCACTCAAAATAAAAATAAAAATTTGCGAACTTGGTTTTTTTCTTTGAATGAAACCGATTTTTACGTAATGTAATGTCGTATATAGAGTGATCAAAAAACCGGGTTTTCTTCGATGTCGCGTTTTCGGGTTTTTCGAAAACCGTGATTTCAAAAAACCTTCTTTTTATGAAAAAAAAAACCGGTCGGACGGTTATTATACTATGGCTAATCGAAAATTGTGCTAAAATAAAGTGGCAATTACAGGAGTTTGCCGAAAAATGGTGGCGAAATATTAAGTCCACCATAAACTATTTACATACTCAGACATTTACACTTTGAGTCAAGTTGAGTACTACATATAACTTTTGGTCCACGACATTTATATGTTATGCTCACTACAAATCACAAAATTACAACACTTAGGAAAACTGACAAGACTACAGTAATCACAAAATGTTAAATATAATTTTTCAACTACTTACGCCAGCCTTCAATTTCAATAATATAGTCACTTCATTATTATATTTTTACGCCTTAATTTTAGGTATTTTGTATAACAGCTTTAGACCCGAATTAATCCCACTTGTTTCAACGGCAAACTTTAAATGCCTCTCATGCTTGCGGTGTTGCCACCTCGTTTTCTCCAATACATTTTCTTGATAGCTTGGAGTGTTGCCATTAAGAAAATATATACACACTTAACAATTTCCAATTTAATTTTTTTTAATTTCTGCCAAAAAATATGGATTTGGGACCATAGCGCATTCGTCAAATAGAGCCAGAAACCGTCACCAAAGTATTACAAATTTAGACTCACAGTATGCACAGCCATATATACAATACCACAAAAGTCTTCAAACTTAAAATCACTTACTGAATCGATTTAGCTATAGACGGTTTATGTGACCGCTCTCACGAGAGCGTCAAGTACTGCCATTTTGAATCTGTATGAATGGCTAAGTATTTTTGTAATCAAAGTACTCGCCCTATTTTGATTCGATCCTACAAGTGACTTTTGTTTGTTAAGGGCGAACGCTATTGCATTTGAAAGATATCGGTTCAGATTTAGATAGAGACCCACACTATGTCTTCTCCAAATTTTGTGCTCTACACCATTTTCAAGTGTAATTCAAAAGACACCATTTGAAACTCAAAAATTCCATTTGAAATTCAAAAAATATCAATTGAAATTCAAAAAATATCATTTGAAATTCAAAACTCATCATTTGAAATTCAAAACTCGTCATTTGTAATTCAAAAGACATCATTTGAAATTCAAAAGTTTTCATTTGAAATTCAAAAATTATTCCTTTTGAAATTCAAAAGATTCCATTTTAAATTCAAAAATGTAGACAAACTTATTTAAGAAAAATATACATTAGGTGGGGTAGCATTTATTTTTTCTGCAAATTTGGATATTCTGCAGTTTTCGAAACAGATTTAATAAAATAATAAGCAACTAATACTTATAATGATGTAAAATGTCGGTAATTTCATATATAGTTTATAACCTTCAACAGCTCAGAGAGCTTCTGCATATTATTTATAAGGACTTGCATTTTGCGGATTATTCGGATTATTTGTGTTGGAGGTACAACAAATCATAACTATTTTACAGGTATAAAGTGATTGTAAACCAAGTGAAAGTGATTGTAAATTGTTACTGATCATTTTTATTTTAACCAAAGCTTATGCCAATTTGTGTGAGAAGTCTTGCAATATCACTCATATTGCAGGTGTATATAACGTCTATGTGAACATTACCAATGACCAAATTTCAGAGTATACCGATCGTCCGTATAGTTATAAATAAGTTATAAAATCTTTAAATTTAATAGGTTAGAGTGATTTGCGTGGGAGGTACGTTAATCTGTTTTCTAAACAGCAGAATATTAAAATTTACAGAAATAAATAAATTCTACCCAACCTAATGTATATTTTGCTTAAATAATTTTGTTTACCCTTTTTGAATTGCAACTGGAATAATTTTTGAATTACAAATGGAATAATTTTAGAATTTCAAATGAAAACTTTTGAATTTCAAATGGTGTCTTTTGAATTACAAATGACGAGTTTTGAATTACAAATGCCGAGTTTTGAATTACAAATGAAGAGTTTTGAATTTCAATTGACATTTTTTGAATTTCAAGTGATATTTTTTCAATTGCAAATAGAATTTTTGAATTTCAACTGGTGTCTTTTGAATTTCAAGTGATGTCTTTTGAATTAAAATTGAAAAAGGTGTAGAAATAACAAAGTTTATCCAAATGTATTCGGCAATAAATTGTAACTGACATTTTGAAATACAGATTGGCTGATGAGTGCTGCTACATTAAGAAACCAAAATATTCGACGCTTTTTCTGTTATAGAGGGTGGTTAAATTTTAAGGGCCAATGTTGATTTTGAATAAAACACAAATTATTTAGGAAATTATTGTCATTTTTTTATTATGCCAATATTAGTGTGGTTCAATTATGTATGGATGTATGGATTATCGACGTACACCTTTTCTTTCAAATAACCCAAAAGAAAGAAGTCAAATCACATGATCTTGGCGGCCAATTGACATCGCCACCACAAAACAACCATTGTTTCGTTAGCTGTGTGGCAAGTGGCACCGTCCTGTTGAAACTACATATCGTCCATATCCAAATCTTTCAATTCGGACCATAAAAAGTTCGTTATCATCTTTCGATAGCGAGGACCGTTCACAATAACTGAATGACCGGCCTCATTTTGGAAAAAATACGGCCCGATGATGACGTCAGCCCATAAACCGCACCAAACAGACACTCATTGTGGGTGCATTGGTTTTTCGAGAATCACTCTTGGATTATTGTTCACCCAAATGCGGCAATTTAGCTTATTGACGGATCCACTGAGGTGAAAACGTGTGATTAAATTGACCGAAAAAATCACTAAGTGCACGATATTTTTTTTTGTTTTGAACGCCCATTTTCATAATAACGCGTTGCTCGATTGTGCATCATTCCATGGTTCAAATTGAGTTAGTCTGAAATTGAGAAATGTCAAATGAAATGCAGAAAAAAACTTGACGTTTAGTTGTAGTTCAATTCAACATAGGCCCTTACAATTTAACCACCCTTTATATTGATATGTGATTATTTAATATTTTTATATAATTCTTTATATTTTCTGTTTTTATTTTTATTCAATGTTTGACCCCCTTAGGGGGTCACCTACAGGAATTGAACTCTTAATAAACAAAAACATGCGAAAATCAACCTGCGTCTAATTGATATCTTGCAGCACGTAGTGCAGGTTGATGACCTTCGAAGTGGATCGAAATATTTAATAAAAACAAAAATACAAAAAACTCACCTACAGCTCATATAAATTAGACAATCTGTGTCACGCTTCAATAAGGTGACAAACAATTTTATACTACTTATTTATATCCTTATTCTCATTAGAATTAGAATTTTTTTATAAAAAGAAATGGTCCAGATACAGGCAACCCATTGATTACTTAACGATGCGTAGTTACAACAATACAGTTAGGAATGAGATACGGACTTTTCGAAACAGACAATGGTCCCAAAAACTTAAGGCTCTTGATAAGGCATCTAAACCTTTCTGGAATACTACGAAAATATTAAGGAACAAGAAACAAAATATGCCACCTCTTAAAATAGGTTCTCGTATTAAATACACCAGCAAGGAAAAATCAAATTGTCTTGCTGAGACATTTTTATGAAATCATCATACATCTGATGGATTAAGTACCAGGGATCACATAAACGCTGTTGAAACCTCGGTTTCATGCTTTAACCACCAATCATATTCCACTCCACCAACAGAAATGATCACGATGACTTTGGTTCGATCCATAATAAAAAAATTAAAGATAAGAAAATCAACTGGTTTTGATATGATTAACAACCGAATGCTCAAACATCTACCTACCAATGGAATATAGTAACTAATATCTATTGACAATGCCTGCCTAAAATTACAATATTCCCTGAGTCTTGGAAAATAGCCAAAGTTATTCCTATCCAAAAGCCAGGAAACCAATATGACAATCCGAACAGTTATCGTCCAATTAGCCTATCAAGTAGTATAAGTAAGTTATTCGGAAAAATTATAAAAAATAAAATTGATAATCATTTAAATAATAATAACATAATCCCGTTCGAACAATTCGGATTTAGAAGATATCACAGCACAACACACCAAGTTAAAAGAATATGCAGCCAAATTTTTCAAATGGATTCTCAACAGTTCTGGTACTACTTGATGTAGCTACAGCTTTTGGCATCATTTGACATAATGCATTAATATACAAAATGATAAAGTATAATTTTCCACATATCCTAATAGAAATCATTAAAAGCTACTTAGAGGACAGACATTTTCGTGTTCTTGTTGTCAACGAATTATCGGACTCAACTGAAATTCCTGCTGGAGTCCCACAAGCTACGGTTTTAGGACCGATATTATTCAATTTATACATGGCTGACGTCCCTTCGTTATCGCCATGTAAATATGCTGCATATTGTCATCTTTTTTCCATGCTTTATATAAGGTTACTTTCTATATATGTTTGTGTGCCACAAAATTTGAAATCAATTTTTGAAAGCTTTTTTCTCAACCAATTTTGCTCAAATTTTGCACACTTAATCATTTTCGATGACAATACAAGGAAATGGAAAAATTTGACCAATTGGACAAAGGGGCGTGGTACCTCCCATACAAACCACAAATTAAAAATCTATTATTTCTGCTCCTGATAACGGTATTTAAACAAAATTTGGTACGTCGGTTTGGTGTGCATGTTGTAAATGCTGCTGCAAATATGGGCGGGATTGTACAAAGGGGCGTGGTACCTCCCATACAAACCACAAATTAAAAATCTATTATTTCTGCTCCTGATAACGCAGTAATTTTTCCTTCTACAAAAGATAACTAAAAAAGAATTTCTAGGCCCAATAGAATTCTGCTTGCATAAAGCATGGATTTGAAACTTTTTTTTTTGATTTACTAGTTTCTCATAAACTTGGTCATGATATAGTGAGCAATTTACAATATGCTTTAAATAAGTTGGTTCAATACTATGATAAATGGAAGATGAAATTGAACTATTGAACTGAAAAAACTCAATCTATTTTTTTCAGCAGAAAAAAAAGAATTGTTTCCTCCCACCTTCCAAATAGATTATAAATGGTGTCGATATAGATTGGTCTGAAAATGTTAAATATCTTGGTATATTCCTAGATAACAGACTCACCTTTCAAAGTCATATTACTAATATTCAAAGAAAATTCAACATGTATATAAAAATGCACATCCTTTAATTAACAGAAAGTCGTCGTTGAGCAACATTAATAAAATAATTATCCTTTAAGTGATATTTCAATCAATCATTTTGTATGGTTGTCCAGTCTGGGAAAAGTGCGCTTTTTCACACTTAAAAAAATTACAAAGTTTTAAAAATTATGCTAAATCTTCCTCGGCGCTTCCCTACGGATGTGTTACATGAATTGTCCAATACAACTAAAATTATTGATAGAATAGCAAAGATCAGCAACAAATTTAAGACTACATGTGAAATGTCGCATAATGCTTTGAAATCTTCGATCCTAGATACATAAATTTTCCTTTGAAATATTACTTATAAAAATGTAAATAATTCGTATATATACAAAATATATTGTTCTAGATAATAGGCCAAGCCGTATTACTTAAGTGCAATCAATCGTGTTAAGCTGTAAATATTTAAATATTCATTTAATAAAAAGTAATAATAATAATAAAAAACAAGTAAGGAAAGGCTAACGTCGGGCGGGACCGACTATATGATACACTCCACTTTCTATCCGAATACAATTCAACTTGGTAAAAAGTGAAAACGGGAAGAATTTTTGTATGTTTACTTATCATAGGCTAATATGACCTGGTCCAATTTGTCAAATCGAGAATAATATTTGTATCGGGGCTATATCCAAACATGGAATGAAGTGACTAACTTTCACAATAAGTTCTTCTAGTTCAAGTATAAAATGTAATGCTCAATTTTAAGAAATTCTCTGAAAATACGCGGTTTCTGTGGGAACGAAATTTGTATGAGAGCTATATGTAAATCTGAACCGATGTGACCCATTTTCACCATAGGTGTTCCTAGTTTAAATATATGATGTTTTGCCAATTTTGAAGAAAATCTGTTGAAATATGTGGATTCTAGAGCGGAAAAATTCAAATTGGGAGCGAAATTTGTATGGGAGCTATATATAAATCTGAACCAATCTAACACATTTTTACCACAGGTGTTTCCAGTTGAAATATAAGGTGTTTTGCCAATTTTAAAGAAAATCTGTTGAAATATGTGGATTTTAAAGCGGAAAAATTCAAATTGGGAGCGAAATTTGTATGGGTGCTATATATAAATCTGAACCGATCTAACACATTTTTACCACAGGTGTTTCCAGTTGAAATATAATGTGTTTTGCCAATTTTGAAGAAAATCTGTTGAAATATGTGGATTTTAGAGCGGAAAAATTCAAATTGGGAGCGTAATTTGTATGGGAGCTATATATAAATCTGAACCGATCTAACATATTTTTACCACAGGCGTTTCTAGTGGAACTATAAGATGTTTTGCCAATTTTGAGGAAAATATGTTCAAATATGTCTATCTAGAGTGAAAAGGGTCAAATCGGGAGTGAAATTCGTATGGGGGCTATATCTAAATCTGAACCGATTTTCTTCAAATTAAATAGCGTTCGTCCTTGTCCAGAAAAACTTCGTTGTGCAAAGTTTCGTTTGGTTCTGGCTACAATTGCGACCTGTATCGTGATTACAACAATAGATGGACAGACGGACAGACGGGCATTGCTAAATCGACTCAGAAAGTGATTCTAAGCCGATCGGTATAATTAACAATGGGTCTATCTCCCTTCGTTTTGGGTGTTACAAACAAATGCACAAAGACATAATACTCTCGTGGAGTGTATAATAAAATTCTTCCCATGGTTATTAAAAATCATATAATTTAAATGACCTCCATGCTCGGTGGCGTATGAGCGACATGCATTATTCATTACTGCCGGGAGAGTTGCAGCGGGAATTCCTTAAAACTTTTGTGGAATGTATTGTTTTAAGTCCAGCAAATGTGTTGGTTTTCTTAAACAAACTTCCTGTCGGCAATAACCCCACTAGGAAAAATCAGATGCAGTAAGGAGAGGAGACCATGGGGGCCAACGAAATTTGCACTTTCTTGAAATCAACTAATTGGGGAATTTTCGTTGCAATTCTGTTATAACAGGTCTGTGGTTTTGCGACAAGTTGCACCATTCTGTTAAAAGCGGACAGTGTGGTACACTTTCGGCACAGCAGCTGTCATGAACCACCTTATTTATATTTGTCTTTACATGAAAATATGAAGTGAAATTATCAGTAAAAGAATTGTACCCGAATAGTTTACTGCAACTAACGATTTTAATAACTTTAATTTCTAAAGTTTATATCATTAAATAAATTGCCAAATCCAGCCAATGTCAGTGCTGTATTAAATTAATTTATGGTGTTTCATTAGTGCTATTGTGAGGACTGAAAAGCGCTCACTGTTCGGAACGGCTAATTAATTGTTAGAGAAGCATGGCTAGGTAATCTTAGAATTCAAGGGCTAACAATATATTTATTCATGATGTATATATTCGATATATATATTATTAGCGATCAGAGTCACATAGGTGACAAATGACAAATAATGAAGACTAACCTTCTGCCCGTTATCGATACTACAATTGAACAAATTTCCAAGTCTTCTATGGGACCTTTACTAGAATCTATATAAGAGGGATATTCAATGTTTTGCATGAAATTCAAACAAATTCAAATTCTCGACAATCGCTTAAAATTTCATGCATTCACTCCAACCCTACACCATAGCTATTATTTCAGCCAGTGCTCCCTGCCAGTGTTCGTGGGTGGTGGTTGCGTGTTTCCATCCAAAATAAAATACGCATTTCAGTGGATAAGCATAAATCCCTTGAGTATGGTCACATTGATTGGCGCAACAAATTTCGTTGAGTTTTTTTCTGCGTTTCCTTCTTCCTTCCACTGCCGCACTTCCCCTCCCCAATATCCCCTCGAGCCTTGTAGATACATCTACACCCGTACATTGTGTTATGCTGCGGATGTGGGAATTCACTGGTGCTGGGGGTGGTGCTTTTTTTTAATGTTAACATTATGAAATACTTGGCATCTGTGCAGTGTTTGGCGGCGTTTTTCTCTTCTGGTCCTATTCAAAAATCGACATATTTATTCATCGTATTGATGTTAAAGCTGCAAAGAGTTTACGATTTCGCACTTACATATGTATGTATGCATATGTGGGTATTTGGGTGTTATTTGTGGGATTTGAGTATTTGCAAGGGCGGTTTAGTCGATTTTAAAATGTTTAAAAGGTAATGTACTTTAAAAATGCTGTTCTACATAGGATTAGAGGTTTAAAATGAAAAAAGTAAATACTTTTCCAGCACATCCCTTTATTATATGGCCATGACTGTTGGGGGGCACACACTTATGTTATGACCTAATTTGCTATATTTGTCTAATCCTATGGCAATCAGTTGCACGTAATATCGACGTGCTCTAATATGCCGGTAATCCTGTGGAATTCATTTCAGGGTAAAACATGAGTACGATTCGGACCGTTCGAACTTAGAACGTTTTTACTTGTTTCAACTCGATAAGCTTTGCCTTTTATTTTTTTCTTGAACTTATTTGTTTTCTTGAACTAGTGTTATGAGCAATGCTGATATTAAGTCAAGACACTTACTGTTAAAGGATATCTAAATCTGTTTTACAGTCCATACAATTTAAATTCTATGACTTACAACGTTTCCTCCCTCGATATCAACGTCTTCAGTCTTTGCATTTGCAAATATTTTATACAAAATGTAAACGTGTATGTATATGTGTATATTAAAAATTGATTTCCGTCCCTCTGACGCACGTGCGTAAGATTGTCTAAAAGATTGTGCTTATTGAGGTGGTTGTATGCGTATAATAGAGGGGGTTGCTTTTTCTGTAAACCACATATCTGAAACCACTGCCAGGTCCGTCCTGCCTTCTTAAAAATCTAAAAATACAGAACGTCTCACAGTGGAATATTTTCATAAGAGCTTTGGCTAGAATTAGTAGGATATATATGTAGTTAGGACCTTGAAATTTCGCATTAGATGAAAAACAAGTAAAAACGGCGTTAAGTTTGGCCGGGCCGAACTTTATATACCCTCCACCATGGATTGCATCCCACAGAGGCTGACGATTTTCGTAGAAGTGCAGTAATATTACAGGATAATATAATCTTTTTTATATAGCCAAATCAAAACAAATACAAATATTAAAAAAAAAAAAATTATAAATAAATATAATATTTTAATTATTTCAATCCACGCTTATAAGGCAAGACTACCAATACGTCAATTCAAAAAATAAATATTCTTATATTTATATTTTGAAAAAGCTTAAATACCATAAATATTGGTAGATAGTGGGTGCTACAGTTGGTTGTATTTCCATTCTATTTTAATTCCAAAAGTACAAATTTTGGAAATCCATTATCTCAAGTTCATAGTGCAAAATAACCTAACTTCATGATTCAACCAATTTTTGCCGTAAAAGAAAAAGTACGAATTTGGAAAAAACTTTTTATTTTGCGTGTCTATGCAGTCAGTGGAATGTATACACCGAATTCCATGATGCCAGCTGCGGCCATTTGGTTGGTACCATTTTTACCCCCTTATATACCTCCACCATTATATACCCTCCACCATGGATTGCATCCCACAGAGGCTGACGATTTTCGTAGAAGTGCAGTAATATTACAGGATAATATAATCTTTTTTATATAGCCAAATCAAAACAAATACAAATATTAAAAAAAAAAAAAATTATAAATAAATATAATATTTTAATTATTTCAATCCACGCTTATAAGGCAAGACTACCAATACGTCAATTCAAAAAATAAATATTCTTATATTTATATTTTGAAAAAGCTTAAATACCATAAATATTGGTAGATAGTGGGTGCTACAGTTGGTTGTATTTCCATTCTATTTTAATTCCAAAAGTACAAATTTTGGAAATCCATTATCTCAAGTTCATAGTGCAAAATAACCTAACTTCATGATTCAACCAATTTTTGCCGTAAAAGAAAAAGTACGAATTTGGAAAAAACTTTTTATTTTGCGTGTCTATGCAGTCAGTGGAATGTATACACCGAATTCCATGATGCCAGCTGCGGCCATTTGGTTGGTACCATTTTTACCCCCTTAAGAGTACGACTATATATCTATTTTTATTTAACGTTTCTACCCAATTAGAATTTCATCATTCTAGCTGTAGTCGTTTAGTTAGTACTATTTTTATCCCTTGAAAGTACGAATTTCGAAAAATCCCTTCATTTTCCGTGTCTACGCAGTCAGAGGAATGTATACTCAGAATTTCATGACTCTAGCTGCGGTCAATTGGTTGGTACTATTTGTACCCCCTTTATCATTTTAACCTCAAGAAGTACGAATATCGAAAAATCCGTTTATTTTACGTGTGTACGCAATCAGAAGAATGTATACACCGAATTTCATTATACTAGGTGTAGCCGTTTGGTTGGTACCATTTTTATCACTCTGTACCCATTGTATCCCTTGAAAGTACGAATTTGGAAAAAACATTTTATTTTCCATGTCTACGTAGTCAACGGAATGTATACTCCGAATTTCATGATTCTAGCTGCGGTAGTTTGGTTGCTACTATTTTTATCCCCTTCTTTCATTTTGACCCCAAAAAGTACGAATTTGGAAAAGACCGTTTATTTTCCGTGTCTACACAGTCAGAGGAATGTATACTCCAAATTTCATAACTCTAGCTGTGGTCATTTTATTGGTACTAAAGGGTGATTTTTTAAGAGCTTGATAACTTTTTTTTTAAAAAAAACGCATAAAATTTGCAAAATCTCATCGGTTCTTTATTTGAAACGTTAGATTGGTCCATGACATTTACTTTTTGAAGATAATTTCATTTAAATGTTGACCGCGGCTGCGTCTTAGGTGGTCCATCCGCTTAGTCCAATTTTGGCATTTCCACGTTTTTGAGTAACAGAGACCCAATTGGTGCGAACGGCGACGAATCGAAAATTGGTGGTCATCATTAACACTGGCCGATACAGCTGCGATATTTTCTTAATCTTAATGTCCAACAATGTAAATTTGGTGCGAAATTTAGTCACAATAGCCCGAATAGCCGCTTCAGTGGGTCGATTAAACTGACCATAAAATGGAAGCTCGCAATGAACTTTCTTAACAGAGCACGCATTTTGATAATAAAATTCAATAATTTGCAAGCGTTGTTCGTTTGTAAGACGATTCATGATGAAATGTCAAAGCATACTGAGCATCTTTCTCTTTGACACCATGTCTGAAATCCCACGTGATCTGTCAAATACTAATGCATGAAAATCCTAACCTCAAAAAAAATCACTCTTTATTTTTATCCCCTTTTTCATTTTAACCCCAAAAAGTACGAATTTTGAAAAATCCGTGTACTTTACGTGCCTATGCAATCAGAGAAATGTATACACCGAATTTGATTATTCTAGGTGCAGCCGTTTGGTTGGTACCATTCTTATCCCTCTATTCCCACTTTACCCCTTGAAAGTACTAATTTGGAAAAAATACTTTTACGTTATGTATCTACTCTAATTTCGTGTTTCTAGCTAGTGTCGTTTAATATGTACCATTGTTATCCCTTTTTTTGCCCCCATTTCACCCCCTAAAATAAGAATCACTTTATGGTGCACGTTTTTGTTATCGGGGGAATGCTCATACCCAATATCAAGTAAGTACAAGCAGACATATTGAAAAAAATATGCTTAAATACTCTAAAATATTAAGGGTTATTATGGGTATTTTTAGTCTTTGTGAGGGAAAAATTTTTCCCTTTGGGCCGATTTCGCCCCGTTTCAATCCCAACCGATCTACGACTATAAGACGCATTTATGGAAAATTTGAACGTCCTTTCGTTTAGATGCTAGCGTGCTTTCAAATTTGACGATTTTTCATTTTATTTTACATTTTTTTACAATTATAAATTTTAATAAATACGTTAATAGAAATTATATGGAAATTGCCAGTGATCAGATCAAAATCTACTAAAAATCAATAGGCATTGAATTACTGTCTGTTGATCAATCAATCATTCCAAATATCCATATTATAGCATTGTGTATCCCCAAAAGTACTCTTTGAACAAATGTTCTACAATATATTTAGTAATTGATTTTTGGGTTAGAAGGTTTTACCATTTCGGTAATAAAATCGATGCTTGCATCCATAAGTAGATTTTTTTTTTAATTATTAAAAAAGACACTACACTAAACGAATTTTCTTTCATAATATTTATGTAGCGATTTCATAAATTTAGTATTTTATTTCTTAATATGTTCATAAATAATATGAAATGTATCATACAATTTGTTCATGAACATTTCATACTGCGTACAATTTTTAAATTTGTGAAACTTAATTCCAAAGAAAAATTTCACTGTATTAAATAAAAATTTCTTATAGATTATGAAATATGCCAAATCAAATAAAATATTTGAGTTATGAAATGTTTTCATAAATGTAATAAAGGATTTTACTGATTTTACTATGAAACGGTTCATAACTAACAATAATGGGATGTATCGATTGGTCAGTCAACCAAATTTGTTTATATTGAAAACTTTAACAGAAATTATTAATATTTATTAAATTTTTTCATAAAAATAAACACTTTTCATTATAAGACGCGAAACATAAAGGAATTTTTTTAAATTTTTACTTTTTAGAGGAAGATGACGCGAAAGGGTATAAAAATAGTACCAACCAAACCGCTGCAGTTAGAACAGTTAAATTCGGTGTGTGTATTGCTCTGACTGAGTATCAAGCAAACGGCTGTAGCTAGAATAATGAAATTAAGTGTGTGTATTCCACTGTGGAAGCGAAACATATGGAACAGGCATTTGGCCTGTGGCTGGAAAAATGCAAATAGGAGAAATCGGCCTTGAGGGAAAATGTTTCTCTCTAATTACGACTGATAAAAACTCCTATTTTACGCACATTTTTGTAATATTATACTTAAATATAATAGAGGACTAGTAATATTTTTTTTTTAGAAGTGCAGTAATATTACAGGAAAATATATTTTTTTTATAGCCAAACCAAAACAAATACAAATATTGAAAAATTAATTTTATAAATAAATATAATATTTTAATTATTTCAAACCACGCTTATAAGGTAATGCTACCAATACGTCAATTGAAAAAATAAATATTCTTATATTTATATTTTCAAAAATATTTTCAAAGCCATAAATATTGGTAGATAGTGGGTGCTACAGTTGGTTGTATTTCCATTCTATTTTAACTCCAAGAGTACAAATTTTGAAAATCCATTATCAGACGTACATACATAGTGCAAAATAACCTCACTTCATGATTCAACCAATTTTTGCCGTAAAAGAAAAAGTAGGAATTTGGAAAAAAACTTTTTATTTTGCGTGTCTATACAGTCAGAGGAATGTATACACCGAATTCCATGATTCCATTTGGTTGGTACCATTTTTACCCCCTTGACGTTTCTACGCAATTAGAATTTTATCATTCTAGCTGTAGTCGTTTAGTTGGTACTATTTTTATCCCTCTGTACCATTGTATGCCTTGAAAGTACTAATTTCGAAAAATTCGTCTTTTTTCCGTGTCCACGCAGTTAGAGGAACGTATACTCCGAATTTCATGTCTCTAGCTGCGGTCATTTGATTGGTACTATTTTTATCCCCTTTTTTCATTTTAACCCCAAAAAGTACGAATTTTGAAAAATCCGTGTATTTTACTTATCTATGCAATCAGAGGAATGTATACACCGAATTTCATTATTCCAGGTACAGCCGTTTGGTTGGTACCATTTTTATCCCTCTATTCCTATTTTACCCCTTAAAAGTACGAATTTGGAAAAAAATACTTTTATATTATGCATCTACTCAATTAGAGGACTGTACACACCGAATTTCGTGTTTCTAGCAGTTGTCGTTTAATATGTACCATTTTTATCCCTTTTTTGCCCCATTTCACCACCTACAAATAAGAATCACATTTTTGCTATAAGGGGAATGCGCATACCAAATATCAAGCAAATATAAACAGACATATTCAAAAAACATGCTTAAATACGCTAAAATATTAGGGATTATTATGGGTATTTTTAGTCCTTGTGAGGGAAAAATTTTTTCCTTTAGGCCGATTTCGCCCCATTTCAATCTCAACCGATAAGACGCATTTATGGAAAATTTGAACGTTCTAGCTCCTTTGGTTTAGATGCTAGCGTGCTTTCAACAGACGGACAGATGGACAGACGGACATGGCTAGATCGTCTTATAATTTTATGACGATCAAGTTTATATACTTTATAGGGTCTCAGGTCGATATTTCAAGGTGTTACAAACGGAATGACAAAGTTAGTATACCCCCATCCTGGAGGTGGAGGGTATAAAAAAAACAAACCAACCGGTAGTACTGTGGAATGCACTCCCTGGTAGAGGGTGTATAAGATTCGGCTCGGCCGAACTTAACGCCTTTTTGCATGTTTTAATATCGTTTTCGAGTTTAGAAAGCCATTATATGTCCTCGTGAACAGTGAGCCAGTTTTTTACTAACCAAGCGATCCCTTCACAACTCAAATCGGACCAAAAACATGAAAATTATTGCACTAAATTCATAAAAACTTGTCTAACTTAAGAACGGACAGTGAGTAATAAATACGAAATATTTTGGAACAGCGCATAAACCAAACCATATTCTTTGGAAGACTGCTAATTAATATCTAGTTTTAAATTTCTATTATATGTTTTATGTATGAGGAATTATTTTTAAATATAACCCATTCAATCTCCGGCATAAATTATTCACAGAATAAATGTTTGTGAGACTTAACAAGAATGGTCATAACATATTCTATTTGTTTTGAATATACACAGATTTTCTCCGAAACTGCAATACCTATAACTCGGCGAATAAAATTTTAAGATATTATATCCTGAGAAATGTTTAAAATATTTCGTGATATCTTCAGAAAAATTGGAGTGATATGAACATTTTTCTAATCAGTTTGATATGGATATATATACGCTCCTGTTACTGTTTTCTGTTACTAAACTCATGGAAATAGTTTCACGTCAAATGGTGAATACTTATTTTAGTGAACTTGGGAAATTATACTTCACCAAGTAGAGGTATTGTGCTTATATTGATATGCCTTCGTAGATGCATCACATTGTTGCTTGCAGCAATGTAGACCTAAGTTTGTTGAATTTTCATGGCAACATTCTTTACAGTATCATGGAACAGTTTCATGTTCCTTGAATCACCAAGAAACAAGCAAGAATTACTAAGAAAAAAAACGGACCCTTATTTCTTGCAGTATTTTAAAAATTAGATTTAAATAGTGGAAGTTCAAGTAAAGTTAGTAATATCGTGCTTAGAAGTATTTAAAAATAATATAGAAATATTTAATAATAAAATAATTCTTTTGGTTTCATTTCACCTCGTCAAATCGACCCCCTCTAGTGTACCACCAAGTGAGTGTAAATGTATACGCATATACACATACATATGTAGATGTAAACGCGCTGTGTGTTTTAGCTGATTTACAACACGCTTTTCTTTACATTTTGATTTTTATTGCTGGTTGTTGTTGTGTATCTGTCGCTATGCTTACGTACGTATATTGAACTTTAAGAGGTGTTTGCTGGAATTTATTTTATGCCATTTTTCATACACCACATACCATACGGCGCCATTTCTCCGCTGTTATCATCAATTCCTATTTTATTGGCTTTGGAAGCGTAATACCCCATTTTCTAGAATGTCTGCAATTTCTCTTTCTCCTCGCCCCATTTTAAGGGTGTTTAAAAGAGATTTCTTCTCTCGACATCCTTCTATCAAGGCTTCCTTCCTCAACCGTACTACCAGCTGTCACAACAGCAGGGAACATATTATGCCATAGCAAAAAATCCAATGGCAAAGAAGGTAACATATATAAGTTAATTTTTCACTGGATTTCGGAAGAGTATTTATTAAATATATTGAATTTTGTTTTCAGTTCAAACGAATTTGGCTACGATTCGATTCGCTTCTGGAGCTGTGTACCAACAACATTGTTCGGTACTCAATTGAGAAGCATCCCATTTTGTGGGTTTGTTTGTATTCGGGGAAAACTGTGGCATCTTCTCGGAGTTAACTTTGGCTGGAAAGAAATTTGTTCGCATCCTCGACATGTCGGCGACGTAACGACATGTCGAAATACGTATGGGAAAAGTTTTAATGAATTTTACCTTAAATTCGTAAAGGTTTCAAATTTAGCATACTTTAAGTTGCTACATTAAGCAGGTGCTTATTGCATACTTTACGGCAGTGCCAAGTTTGGGCTTATTGAGACACTGTCATATCCACGTGTACAGACTGTCTATGTTTCCATTTCACATCATTAAAAGGAAATAAGAATTAAGCATACTTTTAGGCTTAACATCAAAGTTTATTAAGAAACAGAAGAGTGTTTGCTTGGATTTGCGAGCGACTCAAAAAACTCAAAAGGAAACATATGCTGATGACATGATCTTAGCTTGAAGGGGTTTGATAAAAACATAGTTATTTTGCTATGTAATTTAGTGTTGGCTGACATCAACATCAATGCAATATTAATTAAATGTTATGAAAAATTCAAAATTTTACCATAATAGAGTTTTTTTTGGATGCCTCGGCATTTATAAATATTGTTAAACTATTGTCTTATTTACTCATTTAAAAAATAATATTCTGCTTATAGCTAAGTTAAATGAAGTAATATACGTGTTATTGTAGATGGATTCCTATCTGAACAGCATAGGTTGACTGCAGAATTACCACAGGGCTATGTTCTTTTCCTCACTATGTTTTTATACCCTCCACCTCCAGGATGGGGGTATATTCACTTTGTCATTCCGTTTGTAACACCTTGAAATATTCATCGGAGACCCCATAAAGTATATATATTCTGGGTCGTGGTAAAATTCTAAGATGATATAGCCATGTCCGTCTGTCTGTTGAAAGCACGATAGCGGCCGAACGAAATGAGCTAGGAGGTTCAAATTTTTCCTAAATGTGTCTTATTGTTGTAGATCGGTTGGGATTGAAAGTGGACGAAATCGGCCCAGAGGGAAAAATTTTTCCCTCACAAGGACTGAAAATACCCCTAATATTTAGAGTATTCAGCATGTTTTTTGAACATATTAGCTTGTATTTACTTGATATTTGCAATGCGCATTCCCTTTATATCATAAAAGGGCACCATAGAGTGATTTTTATTTGTAGGGGGCGAAATGGTACAAAAAGGGATAAAAATGGTACCTATCAAACGACAACAGCTAGGAACACGAAATTTGGCGTGTACATTCCTCTAATAGAATAGATACATAATATAAAAGTATTTTTTCTAAATTCATACTTTTAAGGGGTTAAATGGGGATAGAGGGATAAAAAAAGTACCAACCTAACGGCTGCACCTAGAATAATGAAATTCGATATATACATTCCTCTGATTGCGTAGACACGTAAAATAAATGAACTTTCCAAAATTCGTACTTTTTGGGCTTCAAATGGAAAAAGTGGATAACAATAGTACGTACCAAATGACAGCAGCTAGAATCATGAAATTCAGAGTATACATTCCTCTGACTGCGTAGATACGAAAAATAAAACGTTTTTCCAAATTCGTACTTTCAAGGGATACAATGGCTACAGGGGATAAAAATAGTACCAACTAAACGAATACAGATAGAATGATGAAATTCAGTGTGTACATCCCTCTAATTGTGTAGATACGTAAAATAAAGAGATTTTAGATAGTCGTACTCTTCAGGGGGCAAAATTGGAAAAAGGGGATAAAAATGGTCCCAACAAAATGGCCGCTGATAGAATCATGGAATTCGGTGTATACATTCCTGTGACTGCATAGCCACGTAAAATATTTTTTTTCCAAGTTCGTACCTTATTTTGTTGCTTTTACGACAAAAAATGGTAGAATCATGAAGTTGTCTTATACTGCGTACGTGAGAGATAAGGTTTTTTCAAAATTTATTCTTTTGAAATTAAAATAGGATGGAAATACAACCAACCAAACGACTGTAGCGGAAAATACACTCTCTATCCCCCAATATTTAGGGTATTTATGATTGCTCCCTTATATTTACTTTATGAATTGAAGTATTATATCCATTATATATATAGTATACAAATATTGGTAGCCTTGGCTTATTAATTCAATTTCTTATTTTCTAACAGTTAAAATTTATTGCGAACATTCCTCTTGTAGCTTGGAAGCACCACAAAGAAAATAAAAGTTTTAGCGGGCGAAATGGGACAAAAAGGGATAAAATATGGAACCAATGATACGACAACAGCTAGAATCATGAAATTCGGTGTGTACATCCCTCTAATTGCATATACACGTAAAATAGATGGATTTTTCGAAATATAATTAAAAAGAGGGATAAAAATGGGACCTACCAAACCGCTGAAGTTGAAATCATGAAATTTGGTGTATACATTCTGACTATGAAGACTCGAAAAAGGGTTTTTTTCGAAATTTGTACATTTGGGCGGAGAATGGGGCGAATGGGGAAATCTTTAAAATTTATACTTTTCTTATCACTTTACCTTTTAATCTGCTGGTAATACTGTGGAATGCACTCCGTGGTGGAGGGTATATAAGATTCGGCCCGGCCGAACTTAACGCCTTCTTACTTGTTACTTGTTTTCATTGACAACCTTTTGGATCAGACATCGAATTCTATATATTTATTCGTGGATGACAGTAATTTCTCCCATTCATACTCATTCCACCGTAGATCAAGTCTTCAAAAAATTGAGGGCACAAGGCGATTCATGTAGCCGGGATATACTGACCATTTCTGAATGGGGTACAGATAATACAGTAGACCCAGTGTTCCTTGTCGTCTGACAAGCGATTCACTGATCCGGCGGTGTCGCTGAGTTCTATGAGCGGTGTAGATATTGAGCAATGGTACTCCCTTGATATTCTGGAAATAAAGATGCATAACCGACAGTTGTCATAAACTAAAATACACAGAAATCATGAGCGGATGGTTCCCTAGGCTGATATAACCTCTGGTCACATTGCTACACAGATGGATCTAAAATGGTCTACGAATATAGAGTATTTCTTCATACCGCCTCCCGGACCACAACACTGCAGATGTTAGGACGATAATGGGTGTGTGAATGTACAAGACGTATATGGGAACGTGGGGATCTGCACGGATCACTAAACCATAGGTGAATGGAAAGAGAAAATAAATTAATGGTTCTACCTAAGAGCAACTAGTGATCTTATGGTTGGCAGGATACTGTATGATCCAAAGTAAGGAGATCTAGTTAGAAGACGCTCAGGACTCGAATCGACCAGCGTGGATGGCGCTAAACTTGTCTAGGCGATGAGAAAAATAGGCAAGTTCAGTTCATAGGAAAAATGGGTAACTTCAGTCCATAGGCTAACCTTGAACTCATCCACTGTAGGCGGTCCAACCAAAGTCTTGTCTGGGGTTGGAACAATGAGAGTGAAACCAGGCGACTGAAGATGTTGTGTAAAATTGAACTCAGCAGCACTATGTGACTTCTCACAGGAAAGTTACTTTGAGGGCGTATCTACACCGCATAGGGCGATCGAACTCGCATGAGTGCATTCCAAAAAAAATTATCTAGGTTTTGGAAGCAGTTCACCCGTTGTAGAGCTATTGAGGGTGCAATAAAACAAACATTGGTGAAACTCTGCATGACTCGGGTGCAATAGAGTCATTCAGAGACCGAAAATTCGGATGATTCGGTTGCAATAAAATAAGCAGAATTAAAAAACTCGCGCATACACACTCGTGGTGCTTTTAACAAGAATATATATATAAATAAATATACATATCGCTTTACTTGCTGTGATGCATTGGATTGAGTACGCAACTATCATGAAAAGAGTTCCACGTTCAAATCCCGGCAGAGAGATTTTATTAGACATGCCACTATTGCATCTCAGTAATTTCTCTAATTCGAGACATATCTCCCTCTATCTCCCTTGCTAATATGCTGAAAACGGAACAGGAGTTTTTGCTTTTGTTGTCATTGTCACGGCTCTCGAATCTGAGTACCCGTCACCTCTTCGGGTCGATATTACCTAAACTGGAGAACTTTATAAGTATAGGATGGCCAATATTAAGGAATTTAATTATCGATGCGGAATTAATAAAATAGGGGAAATGTTCATTATACTGCGATTTTTAGTTAGATCGCACAACAGGTCGACTTGCTGGCCTAGGTGTATGCGGCTGAGTATGAGTCACTGTCAACCACTCCTGCTTTTCAACCTTTTTATAATCCACAAAATTGCTCCAACTTATTCCATCATGGCAGGGAGTTTATATTTCATCGACTATTTCTTTAACGTTCTTCAGTTCATTTCTGATTACTCCGTATATTTATTTTGGACGACCGGGACATCGGCTTTCTTTTGAATTCCAATCCAAAGCCGTCCTGGGAATGCTGTCATTTGGCTTCCGCAATGTATGGCCTATCTCTCATTGCAATCTGACAGGCAATCGGCGCTTCTTCTTTTCAACCTAACCTAAAGGAAACCTGTGTCACACGGAAAAAGGGATTGCTGAGTATGACACACATATACACACAATAACTCGCTGGGATGCTTTTAGGAGGGCACTGGTGTCCTTTGTTGTATGCTGAGATTGCCTTTGACTGATATGCAAAATGTGTGCTGTAGTTCTCAGTCGTTTGACGAAACTTATAACTTGAAGAGTTCGGGTGTTTTGTTGAATAATCGCTGATAACACTCTGCGTCAGTACAAAAACTCTGAGAAGTGATATTATTTTTCTGGTAGGGTTTGGTCACTCCAGGTCACATTACTCACTATTTTTAGTATCAATAAAAACTTCAATAATTCAGTCAATTATTAACGGATTTTTAAAAACAAACCAGCGTTACTAAATGTATTATTTAAATAAATTTGCAAAGTTGTATTAAATAAGTTGTATTAAATAAGCTATATATCGATGGAAAGGTTCGGGTTACTTCTTTTCAAGTCCTATGAGAAATCGGTTGATAACCCACTAAGTTACAGGCTTATAAGTGTGCAAAGGTGCAAAAACCCAGTTTTTTAGCCGTAACCCAAGATTTTGGGGTTGTCTGTGAAATTTTAAATACATATTCGTGTTCTACTCGACAAAACCTACCAGAAAAATAATATCACTTCCCAGAGTTGTCTAGTTCTTTTTATTTTTGTAGCACAGTGTAATCCTTCTGATGAAGGCCATTATGGGTCATATATCATGATAACCATGCCTCACTGAAACGCCTCTCCTGATTTGAATTTGAAGCGACATATTTTGTTATTTTTGTTTTTTACTAACGAGCAACAGTTTGGGGAATAGAATGATGGTCCACCTTTTGATATAGCCCGAATAATTCCCGGATTAAAGTTTCACTGGCACTTTAAAACACATGTAAATGGTAATATAAAGCCGGTCAAATGGTAGAAGGTTATAAGCCCACCTATCCGTATTACTCCGTCCACCTTGTGTTTCTCCCACGGTTCCACAGAAACTGAAAGTATTGTCTACCGAAAAATGTCAACGCTAGTCCCGTTTGGTAATGACAAAGAGCAATTAAAGCCATAGTCGTCCCAAAAAAAAAATTCTTTCATTTCGGCATTAGCATTGTTACGAAAATTAAAATGAGGCATTCATTTGTTGTTTGTCCTTCACAAATAACCCCTGTGAAACTGACACTGTTGGGGGTAAGGTGGTCGCAGCTCATGTTTCGCAGTGCCAAATTTACCGGCGGTTATTTTCAATTAATGTTATGCCCAAAAAATATTTAATTTCCTAATGGATTGTTGACAAATTTCAAAATGGTGTACTTAGCTTAAACTGCAAACATTTTTGCGCAATCACGCCATATTTTTAAGGAGCAAAATATCAAAAGAATAATTGCATACACTTAGGCTAAACAAACCGCCAACGAACTTTGGGCAAAGTTGGGCAAAAAACGTGTCAATTCTGGGAAAAAAATGGAAAAACAAGTATGTCTGAGCTCTGGGTGTGATTAAACGAAAAATTAAAAACTCCATTTATTAAGGCTCATGAAACAGGAAATTGTCTTTAAAATGTAATTTAGAAAAGTCACATTAAACTTTAGAAACCATTGAATATCGATTTTTCCGTAAAAATCCTTAACATTTCACACATCTTACATGTGCTTGCGAAATGATTTCGTGTCACTAGCAACTGTTCCAAGTATTTATTTTGAGATTAAGCAACACCTTGGGTATTTTTAGTTTCTTCGTTGCCAGCGCGATGATGTCGTTCACGGTTTAAAGCTGCGGGCTGTTGTAAGAGTGTATAAGCCAGCTCTCATCAAGACATCCTTCAATAGAGCCCCTTGCATGCATGCAAACGTGACAAAAGATTATATTCAAGGATTCTCGGGTAGAGAGAACGTTTTTAAACCAACCAAAAATTTGCGTAGACAAATCAAGTGTGTCATCGTTTCATTTCAGCGGTTAGCTTTTAATTAAAGTTGATTGCATTGCTTTAACATAAAGCAGGAGCTGGTAAACAAAAATTTCAGCAACCTTGAAAGTTGGAAAACTACAAAATATGTTTGGACATTAGGTCGTATAGTTTTGGAAGAAGCAAAAAACTACTTGGAGTCTTTAAGTCATCTTTAAGATATGTAAAGTAAATTCTTATAATCAACTAGCTGATCCAGCAAGCGTTGTTTTGCCTTCAATTTCATTTATTTTATTTTATTTTTTATCGGTGCAGGTAATTCACAATTATTTGAAAAAAAAAAATAAAAATGTGAACGATAAAAACTATATGCATAATAAGAAGAACGTTAGTGGACGCGGAGAACTTCATCTCACAGGCGTTGTCCTATGTCATTTCAAATTACAGAAAATCTGTGGTCAATTGTTCATTGCAATTGAATATTTTTATACCCTCCACCTCCAGGATGGGGGTATACTAACTTTGTCATTCCGTTTGTAAGACCATGAAATATCGACCTGAGACCCTATAAAGTATATATATTCTTGATCGTCATAAAATTCTAAGACGATCTAGCCATGTCCGTCCGTCCGTCTGTTGAAATCACGATAGCATCTAAACCAAAGGAGCTAGAACGTTCAAATTTTCCATAAATGCGTCTTATAGTCGTAGATCGGTTGGGATTGAAATGGGGCGAAATCGGCCCAAAGGGAAAAAATTTCCCTCACAATGACTAAAAATACCCATAATAATCCCTAATATTTTAACGTATTCAAGCATGTTTTTTGAATATTTCTGTTTATATTTGCTTGATATTTGGTATGCGCATTCCCCTTATAGCAAAAACGAGCACCATAAATTGATTCTTATTTGTAGGGGGTGAAATGGGGCAAAAAAAGCTGTTGTCGTTTAATATGTACCATACATATTAAACGACAACAGCTAGAAACACGAAATTCGGTGTGTACATTCCTGTAATTGAGTAGATACATAATATAAAAGTATTTTTTCCAAATTCGTACTTTTAAGGGGTAAAATAGGAATAGAGGGATAACAAGTAAGAAGACGTTAAGTTCGGCCGGGCCGAGTCTTATATACCCTCCACCACGGAGTGCATTCCACAGTATTACCAGCAGATTAAAGGATGTCGACTTTACATAGAAGCACAGTACCATATTACGAAAATTGTGATATTTGTATGCACATTACTATATTTGTTTACTATTTCAAACTATAATGTATACTTATGCGCACTGTTTAAAATCGACTACTATATATAAATAAAATGGTGAAATTGTGAAAGTTGACATGCCTAAATATTAGGCGATTGTCAGTCGCCATTAGAAAGAAGCATTTTCAGATACAGACAAAGTGATAAGAAAAGTATAAATTTTAAAGATATCTCCATTCGCCCCATTCTCCGCCCAAATGTACAAATTTCGAAAAACCCCTTTTTCGAGTATTCATAGTCAGAATGTATACACCGAATTTCATGATTTCAACTTCTGCGGTTTGGTAGGTCCCATTTTTATCCCTTTTTTTAATTTTATCCCTTAAAAGTACGAATTTCGAAAAATCCCTCTATTTTACGTGTCTATGCAATTAAAGGGATGTACACACTGAATTTCATCATTCCAGCTGTATTCGTTTAGTTTGTACTATTTTTATCCCCTGTAGCCATTGTATCCCTTGAAAGTACGAATTTTGGAAAAAAAGTTTTATTTTTCGTGTCTACGCAGTCAGAGGAATGTATACTCCGAATTTCATGATTCTAGCTGCTGTCATTTGGTAGGTACTATTTTTATCCCCTTTTTCCATGTGAACCCCAAAAAGTACGAATTTTTTAGAAAGTTCTTTTATTTTACGTGTTTACGCAATCAGAGGAATGTATATATCGAATTTCATTATTCTGGGTGCAGCCGTTAGGTTGGTACTATTTTTATCCCTCTATCCCCATTTAACCCCTTAAAAGTACGAATTTAGAAAAACTACTTTTATATTATGTATCTACTCTATTAGAGGAATGTACACGCCAAATTTCGTGTTTCTATCTGTTGTCGTTTGATAGGTACTATTTTTATCCCTTTTCGTACCATTTCGCACCCTACAAATAAAAATCACTCTATGGTGCCCTATTATGCTATAAAGGGAATGCGAATTGCAAATATCAAGTAAATACAAGCTATTATGTTCAAAAAACATGCTGAAATACTCTAAATATTAGGGGTATTTTCAGTCCTTGTGAGGGAAAAATTTTTCCCTCTGGGCCGATTTCGCCCACTTTCAATCCCAACCGATCTGCAACCATAAGACACATTTAGGAAAAATTTGAACCTCCTAGCTCATTTCGTTCGGCCGCTATCGTGCTTTCAACAGACAGACAGACAGACGGACAGACGGACAGACGGACAGACGGACAGACGGACAGACGGACAGACGGACAGACGGACAGACGGACATGGCTATATCGTCTTAGAATTTTACCACGACCCAGAATATATATACTTTATGGGGTCTCCGATGAATATTTTAAGGTGTTACAAACGGAATGACAAAGTGAATATACCCCCATCCTGGAGGTGGAGGGTATAAAAATGGTACCAACCAAACGGCTGTACCTAGAATAGTGAAATTCGGTGTATACATTCCTCTGATTGTATAGATAAGTAAAATACACGGATTTTTCAAAATTCGTACTTTTTGGGGTTAAGATGGAAAAAGGGGATAAAAATAGTACCAATCTAATGACTGCAGCTAGAGTCATGTAATTCGGAGTATACATTCCTCTGAGTGTGTAGACACGGAAAATAAACTGATTTTTTGAAATTCGTACTTTTTGGGGTTAAAATGAAAAAAGGAGATAAAAATAGTACCAATCAAATGACCGCAGCTAGAGTCATGAAATTCGGTGTATACATTCCTCTGACTGCGTAGACACGGAAAATAGACGAATTTTACGAAATTAGTACTTTCAAGGGATACAATGGTACAGAGGGATAAAAATAGTACCAACTAAACGACTACAGCTAGAATGATAAAATTTTAATTACGTAGAAACGTCAAGGGGGTAAAAATGGTACCAACCAAATGGACGCAGGTGGAATCATTGAATTCGGTGTATACATTCCTCTGACTGCATAGACACGCAAAATATTTTTTTTTCCAAATTCGTAATTTTTCTTTTACGACAAAAATTGGTTGAAACATGAAGTTAGGTTATTTTGCACTATATACGTCTGATAATGGATTTTCAAAATTTGTACTTTTGGAATTCAAATAGAATGGAAATACAACCAACTGTAGCACCCACTATTTACCAATATTTATGGTATTCAAGCTTTTTGAAAATATAAATAGAAGAATATTTACTTTTTGAATTGACGTATTGGTAGCCTTGCCTTATAAGCGTGGTTTGAAATAATTAAAATATTATATTTATTTATAAAATTATTTTTTTTAATATTTGTATTTGTTTTGGTTTGGCTATATTAAAAAAATATATTTTCCTGTAATATTACAGCACTTCTACGAAAACCGACAACCTCTGTGGAATGCAATCCATGGTGGAGGGTATATAAAGTTCGGCCCGGCCGAACCTAACGCCGTTTTTACTTGTTTTAATATTTGCTGGATGGGTTCGATTTTGAATTGTATTTTACCTCATTGAATCACTCTGTAATAAACAATATTTTTTTGTTGTCAGGTGCGAAAACGATTAAAGCTGATGGTTCTCCGACACGGAACATGCGACATACAGTTGACCGTGTGAAAAACATTAATTCTCCAGACTGAGGCCACAAACACTCAATGTGATTTATTGATTGATATGACAAATGCGAGACGAATTGGAAAGTGGATTCGCTTAAACTCGAATGACATATCGGTTGGAATCATTGGAATTCTCGGAATGAGAACTGCCTCACCTTTGAACTTTTCATTTAGTATTCTTGCGTGAATCACTTTGCTAAACGCGTTCCGTTGCATAATTTTGGTTGATTGATATTTCAAAGCATGATGACAACTTGAACAACCTTAAATTTTAAATTGTGCGGTGGCAATACAGGCACATCCAATGAATTCAAAAACTCAGTTGGATAGTTGGTTGATTCGTCTTCATTTGTTACACAGTCGATAGATTTGAAGGAATTCAATGAACCAACGATTTGATTTGAATTGTTCAGTTTAAGTGATCCACATTCTTGTTCTTTGCCAATTGTTCGAACCAATTGGCTTAATGCGTTTGTGTCGCATTCACGCTGCAAATCTAGTTCGAAAGGGTCGTATGGTCGACGATCTGGCAATGGCATTCCTAACCTGACTAACAAACTGCCGCACATGATGTAACACATGCATTCTATAAAAATAAGTAAGGAAAGGCTAAAGTCGGGCGGGGCCGACTATATGATACACTCCACTTTCTATCGGAAAACATTTTAATTCAGTAATAAAGTGAAAACGGGAAAAAAATTTGTATGTTTCCTAATCACAGGCTAATATTACCTGGTCCAGTTTGTCAAATCGAGAATAATATTTGTATCGGGGCTATATCCAAACATGGAATGAAGTGGCTAACTTTCACAATAAGTTCTTCCAGTTGAAGTATAACGTTTTATGCTCAATTTTAAGAAATTCTTGGAAAATACGCGGTTTCTGGGGGAACGAAATTTGTATGAGAGCTATATATAAATCTGAACCGATCTAACACATTTTTACCACAGGTGTTTCTATTTGAAATATAAGGTATTTTGCGAATTTTGAAGAAAATCTGTTGAAATATGTGGTATCTGAACCGATTTGCTTCAAATTAAACAGCGTTCGTCCTTGTCCCGAAAAACTTCGTTGTGCAAAGTTCCGTTTGGTTCTGGCTACAATTGCGACCTGTATCGTGATTACAACAATAGATGGACAGACGGACAGACGGACATTGCTAAATCGACTCATAAAGTGATTCTAAGCCTATCGGTATAATTAACAATGGGTCTATCTCCCTTCCTTTTGGGTGTTACAAACAAATGCACAAAGACATAATACTCTCGTGGAGTGTATAAAAAGCCTGGTTGTACATCTCTTCATTCATCTCAATATGGGGATTCTCTGAATGGACACGAACTCGATGCAAAATGACTTCTAACATGTCATACTTGTACTTGTCCCACAATTCACGTGGATTTGATGGAAAACATATGGCAATAATGATCGCGAATAATGTGCGTATTTTACTTGGGGATGCAGAAACAGTTGAAATTTTCGAGAAGAAACTGGTCAATGTTGCGGTACGCGTAGAAATTCATTGCGCTGACCTTCTTGGATTAATTCTGCGTTCATCAATAATATCTGCTCCAAATGAAGTCATTTGAAAGCATCCGTTATCCGTGCGATAGAAAATGAAGTGATTCTGTTCTTACGCCATGAAGCAAAGAATATAATGGCTGTGGTGGTAATTTAACCTTGCCACTGAGACAGCACAATCCAGGCGTTTCTACAGTGAACTTCAATGCACCGTAAACATAAACGTCATCTATCATGAAGATGGCGTCGTAAAATCACTCCATACAAATCGGGGATATTTCGGGAATTTTCCTGGATATTCTTCTTGTTTGTCCGGCGACCAATCCGAATTGGTGCGAATCATCGAAATCGGTCCATGCGTTCTTGAGTTATAAGCGTTAGTTACGCCACTCTCTTGTATATATATAGATTAAATCGGTATTCAGTAAGGGTACCTGATGATCCACTTAGTCGGTACCACAAGAAAAATTGTGATTTATACAATATTTCCGGAATTTCTAAAAAAATTCAACATTTTTTATTTTTGTCCAAATGTCATTTGGAATATCCATCGTAATATTCAATTTTCAAAATTATTTGATCAAAAATCAACTAGCGTAACATATGTTCTTTATATACCCTCCACCTACAGGATGGTGGTATACAAACTTTGTCATTCCGTTTGTAACACCTGTTTCCCTCACACGGACTTAAAATACCCATAATATTACCTAATATTTAAGAGTATTTAAGCACGTTTATTATGTCTGTTTGTACTTACTTGATATTGGGGAATGCACACACCCCCTATAACAAAAACGTGCACCATAAAGTGATTTTTATTCGTAGAGGGTAAAATGGAGCAAAAAGGGATAAAAATGGTACCTTTCAAACGACAACAGCTAGAAACACGAAATTTGGTGTGTACATTCCTCTGATTGAGTAGATACATAATATAAAAGTATTCTTTCCAAATTTGTACTTTTAAGGGGTAAAATGGGAATAGAGGGATAAAAATGGTACCAACCAAACGGCTGTACCTAGAATAATGAAATTCGGTGTATACATTCCTCTGATTGCGTAGACCAGTAAAATAAACTGATTTTTCGAAATTCGTACTTTTTGGGGTTGAAATGGAAAAAGGGGATAAAAATAGTACCATAGGCAAATGACCGCAGCTAGAGTCATGAAATTCGGAATATACATTCCTCTGACTGCGTAGACACGAAAAATAAAAGGTTTTTTCCTAATTCGTACTTGCAAAGGAGGCAATGGGTACAGAGGGATAAAAATAGTACCAACTAAGCGACTTACTAGAATGATGAAATTCGGTGTGTACATCCCTCGTATTGCTTAGACACGTAAAATAGAGAGATTTTAGAAAGTCGTACTCTTACTAGGAAAAAGGGGATACAAATGGTACCGACCAAATGGCCGCAGCTAGAATCATAGAATTCGGTGTATACATTCCTCTGACTGCATAGGCACGCAAAATAGTTATGGTATTTAAGCTTTTTTGAAAATATATATATAAGAATATTTATTTTTTAAATTGACTTGAAGTATTATTTCGATATATATAGGGTAAACGTATTGGTATTTTCCTGTTATAATACTGCACTTCTACGAATATCGACATCCTCAGTGGAATGCAATCCATGGTGGGGGGTATATAAAGTTCGGCCCGGCCGTACTTAACGCCATTTTTACTTGTTTACTTTTCCTTTACATGCGAGACCTAAAAATTTATTTTTTGTGCCTTGCGACATTCTTATTCAAAAAGCAACACAAGCATTTTTAAGTAAAATTTCTGATTTGAAATGTTTAATTAAATTCAAATTTTCGTCGAAGGTTCATTAAATATTCGTACTATCAATTTGGCAGTATAAGTGCAACCACTTAAATCATAAATCGTACTTATCCAAGGACAAGGAAAACAAATTATTTTTACGATTGCGCCTTCGATAAAAGATTTTTCAATGTTTTCCTTCTTTATTATATCTTTATAGGTTTTTGTGGAAATAAATGTTGCCATAAAATGTTACCAAAAAAAGAAGATAACATGATGCGCACAAGTTGTTCTAAGTGCTTATTAAATGTTTTTAATCAGAAAAAGATTCTGCGACAATGCAGCTCACATCGAAAACTGTAAGTAGTATACAAAAAAAGGAATAAATACAACAATTGACTATGTATAACATTTTCTGCTGTATTTTGGCTTACTAAACTGGAAAACTGTATAAAAACAGTAATTTAGGGATCATTTTTATACCCTCCACCTCCAGGATGGGGTATACTAACTTTGTCATTCCGTTTGTAACACCTTGAAATATCGACCTGCGACCCTATAAAGTATATATATTCTTGATCGTCATAAAATTCTAAGACGATCTAACCATGTCCGTCCGTCCGTCTGTCCGTCTGTTGAAAGCACGCTAGCATCTAAACGAAAGGAGCTAGAACGTTCAAATTTTCCACAAATGCGTCTTATAGTCGTAGATCGGTTGGGATTGAAATGGGGGCGAAATCGGCCCAAAGCGAAAATTTTTTCCCTCACAAGGACTAAAAATACCCCTAATAATCCCTAATATTTTAGCGTATTTAAGCATGTTTTTTGAATATGTCTGTTTATATTTGCTTGGTATTTGGTATGCGCATTCCCCTTATAGCAAAAACGTGCACCATAAAGTGATTATTATTTGTAGGGGGTTAAATGGGGCAAAAAGGGATAAAAATGCAACATATTAAATGACAACCGCTAGAAACACGAAATTCGGTGTGTACATTCCTATAATTGAGTAGATACATAATATAAAAGTATTTTTTCCTAATTTAATTTAAGGGGTAAAATAGGAATAGAGGGATAAAAATGGTACCAACCAAACGGCTGTACCTAGAATAATGAAATTCGTATACATTCCTCTGATTGCATAGATAAGTAAAATACACCGATTTTTCAAAATTCGTACTTTTTGGTGTTAAAATGAAAAAAGGGGATAAAAATAGTACCAATCTAATGACCGCAGCTACAGTCATGAAATTCGGAGTATACATTCCTCTGAGTGTTAAGACACGGAAAATAAATTGATTTTTCGAAAATCGTACTTTTTGGGGTTAAATGAAAAAGGGGATAAAAATAGTACCAATCAAATGACCGCAGCTAGAGTCATGAAATTCGGAGTAATCATTCCTCTGACTGTGTAGACACGGAACTTTCAAGGGATACAATGGTACAGAGGGATACAAATAGTACCAACTAAACGACCACAGCTAGAATGATAAAATTCTAAGTGCGTAGAAACGTCAAGGGGGTAAAAATGGTACCAACCAAATGGAATCATGGAATTCGGTGTATACATTCCTCTGACTGCATAGACTGGCAAACTAAAAAGTTTTTTTTTCCAAATTCTTACTTTTTCTTTTACGACAAAAATTGGTTGAATCATGAAGTTATGTTATTTTGCACTATATACGTCTGATAATGGATTTTCAAAATTTGTACTTTTGAAATTCAAATAGAATGGAAATACAACCAACTGTAGCACCCACTATCTACCAATATTTATGGCTTTGAAAATATTTTTGAAAATATAAATAGAAGAATAATTATTTTTTGAATTGACGTATTGGTAGCCTTGCCTTATAAGCGTGGTTTGATATAATTAAAATATTATATTTGTTTATAAAATTAATTTTTCAATATTTGTATTTATTTGTTTTGGTTTGGCTATATTAAAAAAATTATATTTTACTGTAAGAAGTGCAGTAGTTCTACGAAAACCGACAACCTCTGTGGAATGCAATCCTTGGTGGAGGATATATAAAGTTCGGCCCGGCCGAACTTAACGCCGTTTTTACTTGTTTTAAGTTAAGTCCCAGACTTAATTTTTTGTGCATTCAAAAATCAATTCTTCATTGGATAATTTTTTAAATAAATTTCAGCAAAAAACTTCGTAATACCCTCTACTAGGGTATTATGTCTTTGTGCATATGTTTGTAATACCCAAAATTAAGCGAGATAGACCCATTGTTAACTATACCGATCGACTCAGAATCACTTTTTTAATAGATTTAGCAATGCCCGTCTGTCTTTCCGTCCGTCCGTCTGTCTGTCTCTCTATCCATCTATTCTTTTAATCAAAGTACAGGTCGCAAGTATTAACGGATCCTAACAAGAATTGGCACAAGTTAGTTTTTCGGCCCTAGGACAAACATATTTAATTTGAAGCAAATCGGTTCAGATATAGCTCCTATACAAATGTCACTCTCGATTTGTCTTTTTACGCTCTAGATAACCAATATTTTAACTGATTTTCTTCAAATTTGGCATAGCACCTTATACTTTAACTAGAAGCAGCTATGATGACCGGCTTTAGCCGTACCTTATTTGTTTGTGCTACCAAAATAGTTTTTTCTTAATATTTTAAAGACTGTGAAATTTAGTGTGATCATATGATCATATAATAGTTAATAGTAAATCTTAATCAAAATCCTTCGTGATTGTGCTTCACTCAGGTAATGGTTTGATAATGAACATGATTCTTCATCGTTAATGATGCACCTATTGGAGTTACAAACATCTGGCGTGACACCTAATAATAGTTTGCTGAACCACTTAGTAGCGCAGGACATTCAAATTGATACGGTCTAAAGTCCTGACTTATACAGGCATATATGAGTATTAAGCCGCCTCACTGTCGCTATTTGCAGAATTTACAGTGTAAACATTCAACCAAAGTAATTTATAGAGAAAAAAGACGAACATTTAATATAGTGAGGCTCCCTCATGTATATACAGTTGCATGTACATATGTATCTAACTTGTGGAATTCTTAGTTTAGAGACTGATATACATGCCAAAGGACGACTTGTTTTCATACATTCAGCCACATATGTAAGTATGGATGTATGTATGTGATGTTTATATCGCAGGGAGGCACGTTTTTTTAATTTAAGTGTAAGTAGTTGATACTTGAAAATGAATTGCGTCTTTCAATGAAAACTGGCTTTCATAAATGTCATGCAACATGATCTCATCGTGGAAGCATTATAATTACACATTGCGGGAATTATTCGTCATATATGTATGTATGTATGTATGTATGCATGTATGTATGCTTAAACCTTTGATGCAAGAGTATTTAAAGAAAACATATGATTTTGACATATGGGTGATTCCATTGGAACGGGTGTGACACTTTTGCTTAAATATGTTAAAATATCTCCCATAATCATTGACTGAGATTTTTACTATATTACCGATTGAAAACGTCAGGTTAAGCGGAATAATATTGCAAATATAAATATGTCTTAGCGGTTTATATATTGGAGATATACAACAAACAAGAGCGTCACGGGTGTGACCTTAGCTTTGAACAAAATCATGAGGATAGGATATTTAAATTGTAACGGGCGTGACGTTTTGACGAAAATCCTATTACGACTCCAGTCTATATCTGGAAAAGGAAATGATCAGACCTATTGTTTTCATTATTTTTTTAAATAATCAAAAATATGTATTATGAGAAGTATAAACATTACGAATGTTTATCGGTGTTTTTTTAAATCATAAATTGATTTTGAAATTTTGCCGAAAAAAGGTCACTTTACGTGGAATCACCTATATGTAGGGAATCCAGTTTGAAAAAATGTTACAGCGGTCAAGAAGATTGGATTGTTTAATGATGATCTGCAAAATATTTCGTCACGGGGACAAGCCATCTGTGAGATAAACGCTCCTGAAAACACCTCTAAAATCATGTTTTCCCGTGTAATTTTTTATATTGGATTTTTGAGCAATTTTTTTTCTGAGATAATAGACCCTTGGAAGCACTTTAAATAAGAATTGTTATTCTTGTCTTAGAATTACTCATTGGTCCTATTATTGGACGTTTAGATTGATTGTTTGTGGGTTTTCAAAGTGACAGCTACAAACTTATATTTCTTGGGAACATTTTGTAAAAGGTGTTATGAAAAATAAATAGAAGGAATCAATACCTGTCGAGTGATGCCTAAATGATGATTTCGGGCGATAAATGACGTCACTGACTCCATATTTGTGAAACAATGTAATACAGGAGGATGGCTTTTCAGAGCCAAAATATCTTTTTACAAAAATGAGCGCTGCGACGTCATCATTTAGACATCATTCGTAAGGTATAAACTGCAGCTATTTTATTTTTTTACGAAACAGTTTTCAGTTGTTACTATGAAAAAACGAAAAAAGTTGCTATAAACGTCCAATAATTCTACCAATTAGTTACACTCAGACAAGAATCAAAATTTATATTTAAAGTGCTACCGAAGGTCTATTAATTCATGAAATGTTGGACAAAATTTCAACGTAAAACAAGTAAGGAAGGTTAAAGTCGGGCGTGGCCGACTTTATGATAACCTACACTTAGTCATTATACCCTATGGTGTAGGATATAAAAAGGTCATTACATTTAAACCGGGTGACATACGATGCAGCTATTAGAGCTATATACAAATCTGAACCGATGTGACCCATGTTTAGTAAAGGTTTTTTAGTTGAAATGTTAGACGCTTTCCCAAATTTTATAGAGTGTTAAATATGTGGTTTCTAGAGTGGAAAGAATCAAATCGGGAGCTATATATAATCTGAACCGATGTGACCCACTTTCGCTATAGTAATTTCTGATTTTTTTTTAATTTTGAAACATTAGCTGAAGTGCCGAATTAGAAGAAAATCTGTTCAAAAATGCTATTTCTAGAGCGGAAATAATCAATTCAGTACCGAAATTTGTAATGGAGATATATATATAGGACAGATCGGTTCAGATTTATATATAGCTCCCATACAAATGTCTCCTCCTCCGATTTGACTCTTTTCGCTCTTATATATCAACTAAAAACACCTCTGTTGAAAATGGGTCAGATGAGTTCAGATATATATATGTACACATATCAACTAAAAACACCTCTGGTGAGGAGAGATGAGTTCAGATATATATATGTACACATATCAACTAAAAACACCTCTGGTGAGGAGAGATCTGTCCTATTTTTACCAGAGCTGTTTTTAGTTGCAATATAAGCTGTTTTGCCCAATTTGAAGAAAATCTGTCAAAGTTTGTGGTTTCTAGAGCGGAAAGAGTCAAATCGGAGGAGACATTTGTATGGGCGCTATATATAAATCTGAACCGATCTATCCTATTTTTACCAGAGCTGTTTTGCCAAATTTGAAGAAAAGCGGAAAGAGTCAAATCGGAAGAGACATTTGTATGGGAGCTATATATAAATCTGAACCGATCTGTCCTTTTTTTACCAGAGCTGTTTTTAGTTGAAATATAAGCTGTTTTGCTAAATTTGAAGAAAATCTCTCAAAGTTTGTGGTTTCTAGAGCGGAAAGAATCAAATCGGAAGAGACATTTGTATGGGCGCTATATATAAATCTCAACCGATCTATCCTATTTCTACCAGAGCTGTTTTTAGTTGAAATATAAGCTGTTTTGCCAAATTTGAAGAAAATCTGTCAAAGTTTGTGGTTTCTAGAGCTGAAAGAGTCAAATCGGAAGAGACATTTGTATGTGAGCTATATATAAATCTGAACCGATCTATTCTATTTTTACCAGAGTTGTTTCTAGTTAAAATATACGGCGTTTTGCCAAATTGAAGGAAAATATGTTGAAATGTGTGGTTTCGAGAGCGGAAAAAGTAAAATCGGAAGCAAAATTTGTATGGGAGCTATATCTAAATCTGAACCGATTTGCTTCAAATTAAATAGCGTTCGTCCTTATCCCATAAAACTTCGTTGTGCAAAGTTTCATTTAGTTCTAACAAACAATTGCGACCTGGACTTTGATTACAAGAATAGATGGACAGACGGACGGGCGGACATCGCTAAATCGACTCAAAAAGTGATTCTAAGTCGATCGGTATAATAAACGAAGGGTCTATCTCGTTTCCTTTTGGGTGTTACAAACAAATGCACAAAGACATTATACCCTGTGGTGTAGGGTATAAAAATTACACGGGAAAGACATTATTTTTGGAAGTGTTTCAGGAGCGTTTAGCTCACAGATGGCTTGACCCAGTGACGAAATATTTTGCCAGATCCTGGTGACTGGAAATTGTTTTTCCATTTGTATGGCCCAGCTTAATATACACATAATATAAATAGATTTGATTCTATTTTCTCAGGTTCATTTTTTTGTTTTCTCACAAGAATACAAAGTAATATAAATATTTCAAATCCAGAAGTCAAGTAAAATCTTGCGAATTTTAATTTTCGTCAAAAGACGGTTGTTACCCTTCATTATCTATTTCGGAGTATTCTCTTTAATACATCTGGTATCCAATTTGGTTGGCAATAAATGAAAAAATTTAAATCAAAAACCCACCGAGGAAGAGTAGACCATATTCCCAATAGTGCAGATAATAAGAGCTATTTGTTGTGTCCATATTTGGCATATACTGTTGACATTTGTTCCATTGTTCTCCCCAGCACATTCCGTTCTTTGACCCTGTCACACACAGTGCCTTTATCTACCAAAACGCTAACATCGAAGTCGAAATTCGTACCTCATTTCAGTGCACTCTTTACCGCACCGCACACAATTGTTTAGAAAGTAATTACGCAATTTCATTTGGCATTGTTGCCACCGACACAAACAATATTTATTTAATTTGTAAATGAAAGTCGTCTCTCCAACAAATACCCTCGAGAATCAAATGTAAACAGAAGAAAGAAAAACGTTATAAAAATCAATTTAGTATCTAGAATAATTCAGGGGCTACGCATAGCTTACTAAGCCCAGCACCACACGCCAACTCTCATCCAGCCAAGTACTGAAATCGACCACGAAACCCATTTTTAAATGCATGACTTAAATATAAATATTATCGTTTATCAACAATGTCATAATATTTACATTGTCATCACAAACAACGACAGCAAATTAAATACTAATTATCTGCAATTGTTCGATTTTTTCTTCTTTTGGATTTTTCAATTTTTATATATAGTTGCACGAGGGAATCCACATCAATTCTTTACACCTACAGGCCACCCCCCCCCCTTCTTGATTGTTTTCAATTAGTCATTTGATTGTTGTATAAATTTCAAATTTAAACAGATATATGTAAATACATACTTGGAATAAATACTTGTGCGTATGGGATATTACGCACCAGACTTAAATCATTTGTTTAATTGTACCCTCAACTACACTGTCTGTAATATGTCTTATTTTGTAGCACGCCAGGGGAAACCCAACGTTTGATATACCGATTAGTTAGCGTGTCCGTAGCAATATGAGGCTGGGTAATGCAAAAACTGAAGCGACCACATCCCAGAAATAAAGTATGGATTGTTTAATGATGTAGACTTGTAAAATAAATTGATATTTCGAAATTCGTACTTTTAAGGGATACAATAGGAAAAGAGGGATAACAAGTAAAAACGGCGTTAAGTTCGGCCGGGCCGAACTTTATATACCCTCCACCATGGATTGCATTCCACAGAGGTTGTCGGTTTTCGTAGAAGTGCAGTAAAATTAAAGGAAAATATAATTTTTTTAATATAGCCAAACCAAAACAAATACAAATATTAAAAAGTTAATTTTATAAATAAATATAATATTTTAATTATTTCAAACCACGCTTATAAGGTAATGCCACCAATACGTCAATTCAAAAAATAAATATTCTTATATTTATATTTTCAAAGCCATAAATATTGGTAGATAGTGGGTGCTACAGTTGGTTGTACTTCCATTCTATTTTAATTCCAAAAGTACAAATTTTGAAAATCCATTATCAGACGTACATAGTGCAAAATAACCTAACTTCATGATTCAATCAAATTTTGCCGTAAAAGAAAAAGTACGCATTTGAAAAAACTTTTTATTTTGCGTGTCTATGCAGTCAGAGGAATGTATACACCGGATTTCATGATTCCAGCTGCGCCCATTTGGTTGGTACCATTTTTACCCCCTTGACGTTTCTACGCAATTAGAATTTTATCATTCTAGCTGTGGTCGTTTAGTTGGTACTATTTTTAGCCCTCTGTACCATTGTATCCCTTGAAAGTACTAATTTCGAAAAATTCGTCTATTTTCCGTGTATACGCAGTCAGACGAATGTATACTCCGAATTTCATGACTCTAGCTGCGGTCATTAGATTGGTACTATTTTTATCCCCTTTTTTCATTTTAACCCCAAAAAGTACGAATTTTAAAAAATCCGTGTATTTTACTTATCTATGCAATCAGAGGAATGTATACACCGAATTTCATTATTCTAGGTACAGCCGTTTGGTTGGTACCATTTTTATCCCTCTATTCCTATTTTACCCCTTAAAAGTACGAATTTAGAAAAAATACTTTTATATTATGTATCTACTCAATTAGAGGAATGTACATACCGAATTTCGTGTTTCTAGTTGTTGTCGTTTAATATGTACCATTTTTATCCCTTTTTTGCCCCATTTAACCCCCTACAAATAATAATCACTTTATGGTGCACGTTTTTGCTATAAGGGGAATGCGCATACCAAATATAAACAGACATATTCAAAAAACATGCTTAAATACGCTAAAATATTAGGGATTATTATGGGTATTTTTAGTCCTTGTGAGGGAAAAAATTTTCCCTTTGGGCCGATTTCGCTCCATTTCAATCCCAACCGATCTACGTCTATAATACGCATTTATGGAAAATTTGAACGTTCTAGCTCCTTTCGTTTAGATGCTAGCGTGCTTTCAACAGACGGAGAGACGGACGGACGGACATGGCTAGATCGTCTTAGAATTTTATGACGATCAAGAATATATATACTTTATAGGGTCTCAGGTCGATATTTCAAGGTGTTACAAACGGAATGACAAAGTTAGTATACCCCCATCCTGGAGGTGGAGGGTATAAAAAAGGTACCGAAATTGATGAGATATTGAAAAATAAATGTATGTTTCGAAATTCGTACTCTTAAGGGGTAAAATGGGAAAAGAGGGATAAAAATTGTACCAACCTAAGGAGCTAGAATATTGAAAATCGATGTACACTTTTCTTTGATAACGTAGACGCGAAAAATAAATTGATTTTTTGATATTCGTACTTTTGCAGACAAAGTGGGGAATAAGGGATAACATTGGTGCCGACCGAAACATCTCAATTTATTGAAAACATAAGTAGTTGCGGTTGTTTATATTAAAATAAAAATTTGCAAACAAATTTTCTTAATTTTCCTAATATCTAATCTGCGGGTAATACTATGTAATACACTCCGTGGTGGTAGGTATATAAATTTCGACGCGGCCGAACTTAATGCCCTGTTACTTGTTATACTTAACCTAGGAATATCTGATGTGTAAGTGGATTATGTCCGTCCATGTCTAGGTAAGTACTCATGTCCTCAAAGAACCACAAACAGGGTGGGTCATTTACCGAAATTTTATATTTTACCGAAAATCGTTTTTCAGCTGAAATTCATTTTCATCTCGTTGGTTATGTCAATACGGGTTCAGAGAACTCACACGTGACTATTGAGAAGCCAATGCATCAACAACGCGCCACTGTTTGGTGTGGCTTTTGGGCTGGCGCCATCATTGGGCCATTTTTCTTCGAAAATGAGCAAGGAGCCGCCGTTACTGTCAACGGCGAGCGTTACCGTGCCACGCTCAACCAAATTTTTGTTTCCAAAAATTCAAGAGAATGACATGGACGACATTTGTTTTCAACAAGACGGGGCCACATGTCGCACAGCCAACTCAACCATCGGTATTTTACGCACTGTTTTTGAAAATCGCATAATCAGCCCAAATTTTGACGTCAATTGGCCGTCTCGTAGCTGTGATTTGAGCTCTTTGGATTATTTTCATTGGGAAGCCATTAAGCATAAATGCTACGCAAACCATACATAGACAATTGAAGCGTTGAAACATGAAGTTGAAGAGATTCTAGCCGGAACAATCAAAACAGTGGTAAAAAATTGGGAGATCGAATGAGGTACTGCCGAGCCAGCCGTGGTAGTCATATGAATGATATTGTGTTGTGTGTGGCAAAGTACAATCTTTCCAATAAAACCAGAAATTAAAAAAAAACAGTAATTTTGTATAGCCGATCCTAAATTGAATGTTTAAATGACCCAACCTATATTACGAATGTATCTGGCATTTATTTTTCTATCATATTTCAAAAGGTCTACACACACCAAAGCTCATTCGCCAAACGAAGTTAAATTTTTCCTAAAATTTAGTTGATTTTAATTCATTTTACTGTTAATTTTTTCTGAGCTTAGGATAGCTAATAAAAAACTTGTAATCGACGAGTGGGTGGAGGGTAAAGTATAGTCGGTTTTAGTTTTTCTTACTTGTTTTTATACCCTCCACCTCCAGGATGGGGGTATACTAACTTTGTCATTCCGTTTGTAACACCTTGAAATATCGACATGAAACCCTATAAAGTATATATATTGTTGATCGTTGGGATTGAAGCGGGGCGAAATCGGCCCAAAGGGAAAAATTTTTCCCTCACAAAGACTAAAAATACCCATAATAATCCCTAATATTTTAGCGTATTTAAGCATGTTTTTTTAATATGTCTGTTTATATTTGCTTGATATTTGGTATGTGCATTCCCCTTATAGCAAAAATGTGCACCATAAAGTGATTCTTATTTGTAGGGGGTGAAATGGGGCAAAAAAGGGATAAAAATGGTACATATTAAACGACAACAGCTAGAAACACGAAATTCGGTGTGTACATTCCTCTAATTGAGTAGATACATAATATAAAAGTATTTTTTCCAAATTCGTACTTTTAAGCGGTAAAATGGGAATATAGGGATAAAAATGGTACCAACCAAACTGCTGTACCTAGAATAATGAAATTCGGTGTACACATTCCTCTGATAGCATAGATAAGTAAAATAAATTGATTTTTCGAAATTCGTACTTTTTGGGGTTAAAATGAAAAAAGGGGATAAAAATAGTAGCAATCAAATGACCGCAGCTAGAGTCATGAAATTCGGAATATACATTCCTCTGACTGCGTAGACACGGAAAATAAACGGATTTTTCGAAATTCGTACTTTCAAGGGATACATTAGTACAGAGGGATAACAAATAGTACTAAATAAACGACTACAGCTAGAATGATGAAATTCTAATTGGGTAGAAACGTCAAATAGAGAGATTTTAGATAGTCGTACTCTTAAGGGGGTAAAAATGGTACCAACCAAATGGGCGCAGCTGGAATCATGGAATTCGGTGTATACAGTCCTCTGACTGCATAGACACGCAAAATAAAAAGTTTATTTTTCCAAATTCGTACTCTTTCTTTTACGGCAAAAATTGGTTGAATCATGAAGTTAGGTTATTTTCCACTATGTACGTCTGATAATGGATTATCAAAATTTGTACTTTTGCAATTAAAATAGAATAGGAATACAACCAACTGTAGCACCCACTATCTACTAATATTTATGGTATTTAAGCTTTTTGAAAATATAAATATAAGAATATTTATTTTTTGATTAGAAATAAATAATGGTTTGAAATAATTAAAATATTATATTTATTTATAAAATTATTTTTTCAATATTTGTATTTGTTTTGGTTTGGCTATATTAAAAAAATTATATTTTCCTTCAATATTACTGTACTTCTACGAAAACCGACAACATCTGTGGAATGCAATCCATGGTGGAGGGTATATAAAGTTCGGCCTGGCCGCTTGTTTATCTTTAATTTTTTTAATTTTTTATTTATGCGCAAGAATGTAACAAAATTGTTTTCTTAACATATTTCAAGCAACAAAATTTCTTTCTCAAAATTTCAAAGTGATAGTTTTCCAAATTTGTAAAAATAAGTTTGTCAAACCTAACTAATATTTTTTAATACCGAATACTTTCACCAATTTTCTTCAAAATCAGAAGACCTTCGAACATTTCTCGTTTATTTAGCATGGAATTGCAGAGTGCGTAACATTAGAGTAGCTACATGCGGACGGATATGACTCAAGCTACATAGAAAGTCGTGAAACGAATTTGATCACTCCTTTAGCGCAACTCACTAAAGGAGTATCTATCAAATATTATACATACTCTCCCACTCTGTAGAATGAGGATATACAACTGATAACATGACATAGTTATCAAGCGCTTTATGGCACCTACATCATAATGAGTTGATCTATTCCATGGCTACTGCACTACTCCCTCTTTCCTCCTCCCAATACCGTATCTTCCTTCCGCCAACGCAATGCGCTGCATTTATAGGGGACATCCCCTGAGTGTTGGCTTAGTGAAAAAAAAAAAAAAAAAAAAAAAAAAAAAAAAAAAAAATTGCACGAATTTTTTACTTGTTTAAAAAATTTAATTAAAATCACTATCACCTTTCGAGTAAATGAACTATTTACAATGTCTTTTAAATAAGAAACATTACCTATACTTTCATTAGTTTGAAGGAAATTTGTTAAGCTCAGTTATAGGAAGATAGACTATTAAATCCATGTTGAAAAAATATTTTTTATTTTTGATGTAATATGTTTGTGGAACTAACAACGTATTTTCAAGACTCGCCAGCGTTTTCTCTTTGCCCCGCATTACAAATTAATCAAATGGCTGACAAAAGAAAAACTCTTAAATGTCAAAAAATTTAATGACCCATATAATATTTCGCAATAAAAGACAATAGCTAAGATGGAGTTGAAGGAACAAAAGAAATAAAAGAAGAGCAAGAGCAACAAACACTTACCGCACACTTTGGCAATGGACCTTCCGGCATTTTCACCTTCCACCCCAGTAGCGGTGGTATGCATATCAGGGCTGACATTATCCACACCGCAGCTATCATTAAGGCCGCACGTGCCGGGGTACGTGATTTCAGATAATCCACCGCCTTCGTTATGCTCCAATAGCGATCCAGCGATATCAGGCATAAATTCATTATGGAAGAGGTGCACAGCAGCACATCCATGGCCGAGTGGATGTCGCACCACCACGAGCCGAATATCCAATAGCCCATCAGTTCGTTGGCCAGCGAGAAGGGCATTATGATTAAGCCCAGAAAGAAATCGGCCACCGCCAGCGAGGCAATAAACCAATTCTGTATGTTCTTCAGCGACTTCTCGGTGGCGATGGCAATGATGACCAGCATGTTGCCCACAATGATTACAATCATCAGTATGGTGACTATAATCGATGCTATCACGATGTGCGTCAGTGTATAGCCGCTGGGATAGCGCCCGTCCCAGTGCACCTCGGTGATATTGCTCGTTAGATTGCCAAAGGACTGATTGAAGTAGTTCCCGAACTGGGTGCTGGTGGAGGAGGTCAGATTGATGGTGGGCGCGGCCGCACCGCTCAGCGAGGTATTGTAGAAACTGGATGAGAGTAGAAAGAGCGTGTCATTGATGTCGGCCGTGGGACTGGGTAACGTGGGACCGAAAGCAGTGTCGAGTAGACTGGTGACCGTGTACTGGCCATCGATTGTTACTAAGGGCGGATTCATAGTTACATTGGAGGCGGCGGCGGCATGGCGCTGCTGGTAGCCAACTCCCCCGCCGCCACCGGGGCCACCGCCCGCCTCGCTTGGCGCCGCCGCCGTCGACGATGTGAATATGGCCAGGAAGTCATCGGTGCTTATGTTGCCGGTATTGATGGTGTTGTCCAATTCCGTGTTGTAATCCATAGTTGGTAGACTGCTATTGTTGTAATTGCTGTTGTTGTACGTTTTTGTTCGGTTTTATTTAGAAGCTGTAATTTTTCGAAATGTTATTCTGTTTTTATTTTTAATTTCATAATATTTCATTTTCGCGCAGCATTTCTATGAGTGTTTGTCTTGGGTTTGATAATTTGTTGGTCCCTCCGTCCGCGAGCTGTGTGTTGATACAACTCTTCTGCTGCTGCTGCTGCTGCCGCTTCGTCGTGCTCGTCTTCACTTTGCTATTTCTACGTTATTTATAAAGCGCTTGGATTCTGTTTATTTATCATTTATTTAAATTACACTTTATGCCATTAACACTAAGTCTATTTGCTAAATATTTTTTATTTATAAATTTTTTGTTTGCCGTTGCTGTTCTTGTTGATAACGACTAATTAGAAATTCTTCATTTGAGAACTTCTTTTGCGATTTTTCTTCCTTTGGTTTCATAAAAATTTTGATTATTTATATTTCACTTGTGTTAAACCAACAATTCCATAGGCTTTAATTCTTCGCCGTTTTATTGTTGTTATTTATTAGTTAATTCAATAGCCTTCCATGCTGTGTTGTTGTGCTGCGAATGATAATCATACTGAAATAATACAAAAGAATGGAATTTGTTTTAAATCGTTCCGCTGATGTGGAATATGTTTGTTTATAGAATCGATCAGTGTATGTCAAAACGAATAGCTTTTCTGCAAACACTATTTCTAATCATTCTAAATTTTTGTAGTAGTTCGTTACTTAAAAAGTAAATTAATGTATTCGATGGAAAAAAATGCGAAAATAAATTGAGAGCATTTGTGCGAACATACAAGCTGATGTAAATGGATTTTTAAAAATAATTGTTTTTTAAAGGTATTTGATGTCTGCTATTGGAACATTTATTTAAGTTAAATCTTATCATAGCGTGAATATGTCTTTGAAAGACACTTAAAAAAACTTTCTAAAAATAATGACTACAATAGGTATGTTCATTACACCCGTTACAAATTAAAACTCCTATATTTCCTATATTCGTTGAGTGACCTATGCCTTAGCAAAAAAGTACCAACCAAACCGCTGAAGTTGGAATAATGAAATTCGCTGTATACATTTATCTGACTGTGTAGATGCAAAACATAAAACAATTTTTCGAAATTAGTACTTTTAGGCGGAAAATCGGACGAAAGGGGATAAAAATGGTACCAAGCAAACGCCTGCAGTTAGAACAGTGAAATTCGCTACGTACATTGCTGTGATTGCCTAGACACGAAAAATAAATAAAACACATCTAAAAAACGAATGCATGTCTTTGACTTAAATCACGGTGCATATTAGTACCAGCGGTCACATACGACAAATGAGAAGCGCTGATAAACAAAATATTCCACCGAACCAAGTCGACACACTAAAAATCTCAGTGAAGACGGGACATACCGTACAACAACAACCTTTGCATTGTTGTGAGCACATGCATAACATTGAATTGGCAAAGTGAGATTTTTAGTGTGTCGACTTGGTTCGGTGGAATATTTTGTTTATCAGCGCTTCTCATTTGTCGTATGTGACCGCTGGTACTAATATGAACCCTGATTTAAGTCAAAGACATGCATTCGTTGCGAAAGTTCTGACGAGATGGGGTAGCGCCCATAGAAACTGCGCAGTCAACTTTTAGCTGCAACAATAAAAGTCTCACTTTGCCTTTTTGCTAATCTTGGGTTCTGCTGAAGACTTCAGCACAACCTTTGGTCTTAAACCAAAATAAATGACAACACACATCTAAAAATTATATTTTCCCTGTGTAATTTTTTGTATAGCTTTCCTGTCCAATTGAGAGCACTTTAAATATAATTTTTACATTTCGATTTTTGTAGGTTAGGTTGTAAGTTACCATATAGCTCTCAAACAAATATCAATTCGCTTTACCCTATTACCGCTTTAAAATCTTTATATATCCTAGAGTGCGACCAAATGTGGTTTATTGGGCCGAAATCGAATGTTTTTTCAAAACATTTAGTATATATCGATAAGCTCGTGAAAATATATATCACGAGTGGATTTAATCTTTCGAATAAGAGGACAGTTCAATAAGTAGTCGAACTCAACGAGATGGATCCATGGGCAACTGAATGTAAATAACTTTTGCCAAATAGTACAAGTAAGTAAGCAACGAAAAATTTATATTTTTCCCAAAATAAAAATTATTATCTATGGATTTCACGTAGCTATGAAAAATGATTACTTTTCATGAAAACTCCTTGATTGAAATCAATGACAATTTTGATAAGTTTTATGGCGCATAAACATACTGGTCTCAGCAGTACAATATTATTGCGAACAGCTCCTGGATTAAAACAATATTTGTGGTATTTAGTTTGGCATGAAATATCGAGTATAGCTGTTGATCACTTGAACCGGATGATACACGTCTGACTATACTATAACTATGGCAAAATGGACTTAATTGTCGTTTTTAGTTTTTCAATTCCTCATACTCAAAATATTTACATAATCTCTGGAAAATATAGAGCTCTACGTTCAAATTATAGAACTAATGAACGACATGATTGAACGTTTTTCACTTCTCCTGAAGTGAAATGAAAATGTGGGTTTCGTCATTTTGCATTTCAGGTGACGAAATACTCAATCGATAATATGAAATCGGCCTTTTTTTGCTGAAGGCCGATTACCGGTTGTTGGCCGAAGGCAGAAGCCGATCGAACTCTAATATAGCCTCATATTAAGGCATCCCAAAACAATAAGATTTTTTTCAATGCAATTTTTTTGGTTGATGTCAAAACACTAGCAAATAAAGTTTGATACACTTAGAACCATAACAACCCATGCAGACATACATCGGCACTTGTCCTTACTTCCACACCAAGAAGCTCAGAAATAATTTTTCGAAGGTCTTCCGATTTTAATAAAATGTGCAATGGCAACCATGTCACGTTGAAGTCATAAAGTTGAAATTCATTTTAAAAAAATAATAAAATATTAATAAGATACAAATAAATACACATGAGTATTTTTAAATTTCGGCTGATATCTCAGAAACACTCTCTGAAATTTACAGAGAATTTCGAAAGTAAATGAGCTATTTGTGGAGCAAAAACATAGCAAAGTTTGGGATCAAGTTGGCTGGGTTATCGTTTTCCTAATGAAATAATAATAATTTCATCATTCATCATCATAACAATTTCACCTATTGGACGGGGGGCGGGGCCGATTATATAATACCCTACACCACTCCCTGTGTATGTACCTCGCTTTGATTACTAAACCCAGGTAGTTCATATAAATTGTACAGTTACTATAAATTCATCTTTAGTCATATTTAACGAATATGGTAAAAAATATGATAATTGTTCAAATTTTCCGGCAGACAAATACAAATTATACAGTAGTAATAGTATGAATCGGACCGACTTTTCAAAAGGAGGCCTATAACAACATTTTTGGCCTGGTCCAAAACATGGGCCTATATATTTCTCATTAACGGTAGGTATTCGTAGTTGAAACATATAATGATCTGCAATTTTCTTTCCCGATTTTCTTTAAATTTGGCAGAACATCTTATAATGCAACTAGAAACACGTATGCAAAAATTGGGTAAGATCGGTTCAAATTTAGATAAAGCCCCCATACAAATGTCGCTCCCGATTTGACAATTTCCACTTTAGAAACCACATATGGTACCCGATTTTCTTTAAATTTGGTACAACATCTTATAATCCAACTAGAAACACCTATGCCGAAATTGGGTAAGATCGCTTCCTATTTCACTTTTTCCGCTTTAGAAACCACATATTGTACCCGATTTTCTTTAAATTTTGTACAACATCTTATAATCCAACTAGAAACACCTATGCAAAAATTGGGTAAGATCGGTTCAGATTTAGATATAGCCCCCATACAAATGTCGCTCCCTATTTGATATTTGCTGCTCTAGAAACGACATATTGCGCCCGATTTTCTTTAAATTTGGCACAACATGTTATAATCCAACTAGAAACACATATGCAGAAATTGGGTATGATCGGTTCAGATTTAGATATAGCCCCCATACAAATGTTGCTCCCTATTTCACTTTTTCCGCTTTAGAAACCACATATTGTACCCGATTTTCTTTAAAATTGGCACAGCATCTTATAATCCAACTAAAAACCTGTGGTGAAAGCGGGTCACATCGGTCCAGGTTTCAATATACCCCCATACAAATGTCCTTTCCGATTTAATATTTTTTGTCAAACAATACATTTACAGGATGCAAAAATCCTTCCCGATTTCACTTTTTTGCCGAATTGAATTGTAATGAGATTTGTTTGGGTAATGCCCATATGTTCATACTTTGGTATAACCCAAATGGGGCCCTTTCTGATCTATTACAGCTCTAGAAACTACATCTTACATCGGATCTTCATCACATTTTGCAGATATTATTTTCAACTAGGAATACCTACAGTGAATGAGAAATATATAGGCCCTTTTGAAATGTCGGTCCTATTACTACTGTATAATTTGTATTTGTCTGTCGGATAATTGGATCAATTACTTTATTATTTACCATACTCATTAACTTTGACTAAATATGAATTTATAGTAACTGTATAATTTATATGAACTAAATAAAATTGCTCCCATGAAATACCTGGGTTTAGTAATCAAAGCGAGGTACATACGCAGGGAGTGGTGTAGGGTATTATATAGTCGGTCCCGCCCGACTTTAGCCTTTCCTTATTTGTTAGTAATGGCGTAGTTTCTATTTGTCAAATGTAAAAGAATAAAAGCTTCAAAAGTGACAGCTACCGAAATACCGGGTGATTCAAAATAACACCTCTTGTTGGAAAACCCTGTACTTCAATATAATATAACCACTCAATTAGATGAAAATACACACCGTCCTTCGTGTTTCTAGCTGCTGTCGTTTGATAGATATCACTTTTATCCCTTTTTCCCACATTTCACGGCCTGCAAATAAGAATCACTTTATTGTGCACATTTTTACTAAATATAATGGGAATGCGCATACCAAATATCAAGCAAATATAAACAGAGATGTTCAAAAAAAGAAGTCACTATATAAAGACTTTTGGTCTATGAAAATCGATTCTGCACCACGGTGGTATGTACATTTAATGAAGAAGAAAACTTATTCCAATTTGGCCCAAACTCATTCGCTACAACTTCTATCGTAATATGTGTATATGTAGGTATTATCTTTGCTTAAGTTTTCCCATTGAGTAGTATAGTTTATGGAAATTAATTTCACATAAATTTGGCAGTTGGTAAAGTTTTGTATGTGGTTATTATATTGGTAATAACTTATTAACTGGACGTGAAAAAAGTATTGTGAAGCCTTCAATCTATACAGCAGTCATATGAAGAAACGGCATGAAATTGAATCGTAAATTGTATGAAATATCTCTGCTCAATTTTTAACATTTATTTAAGCGGAGAAAATCAGACCCTCTGCTATATTTTTGATATGGAATAAGTAAATTTTCAAAAATGTTAAAATGTTGATCTCAACATAATCCTCTAACAATTCTCCCATGAAAATATTTTCTATAGTCAAAAAATAATTAAAAAGATTTATAATTTATTGAAGGGCAATGATGACATACTAATATTAAGTGCGGACAAAGGCGGAAAAACTATGGCTATGGACAAAGAAGATTACAAACAGAAAATGGGCATAATTCTACGGGACATGGTTACTTATAAGCGAATAAAAAGCGATTCAACGTCAAGTCTACAGATTAAAAACAACCATTTAGTTGACAAATTATTTAACAAAAATCGTATTGACTTGATGAAAAAGAATAAATTGACAAATAAAATCGCTACAGCCACTACTAATCTACGGATTAACCAAAATCCACAAGGAGGGAACGCCATTTCGGCCCATCTGCTCATCAATAAATGCACCTGCGTATGGACTCTGCAAATATCTACTTGACATTTGGAAAAACTTGACGACCAGATCACAGTACAATGTCAAAGACGTTAGAGACTTCAAATCCAGGATAAGCAACATGACGATAAATAATGACGAAATATTGATTTCATTTGACGTGGTTTCTTTGTTCCCAAGTATACCATATTGACAATAGAAAAGAAATGGAATCAAATTGACCAACATACAAGAATACCTCGGGACCTCTTCATAGAATTATTGACCTTCTGCATTAAAGAGACACGCTATTTCAAGTACGAAGACAGAAAAAGGGGATGCCAATGGGGTCACCAGCCTCACCCGTAATTGCTGACGTCATTATGGAAGAACTGCTGGACGCCACGATGGAAAACATAAAGAAAAACCAAGAATACTGACCAAATATGTAGACGACTTATTCGCAATTGTAAAGCATAGTGAAGTAGAAGCCATACTTAACGCATTAAACTCTTTCAACCGACAAATACAATTTACGATGGAAAAAGAATTGGACAATAAACTACCATATTTGGATTCGGTGATAATTAGACAAGGGAACCTGCTGAAAGTTGACTGGTACCAAAAGCAAACGGCTGCGGACGTCTAACTAATTTTTATTCTAAGCACCCAAGACGAACAACCATAAATACCGCGACGAATTTTATAAACAGGGTCCTACAAACCAGTGATAAGGAATTTCACGAAACAAACGAGTCCAAAATTAGAAATATACTGCGTATGAACGACTTTCCCGAAAAATTAATAAATAATCTAATCAAGCGAACGACGGAAGAAAAACTTAACAAAAATGACGAAAGGCCAAGCAACATTTATAAATCCACAACATACATTCCAGGACTATCCGAAAGGCTAAAACATTCTAATATTTACGACAAGGAAAAATTTGAGTTGGCATATAAAACACACAGGACCGTCAACCAACTATTTAGTAGGACAAAATCAAAAATCAAGAAAGAGGAGAAACCAAACGTCGCACAGAGGGTTGAAAGCGCTAAAAATGGAGATTAATTCGGGGATGCCTTCGGGTCAGGTAATGTTTATATTTTTTTAATATTTATACCATAATCAGTAAAAGAAAACACAATTTGAGTACAATTTAGTGGAAAAAGTTGTTTTCCTGGAAAATAAATTAATAATCCGTCCGTGTATATACTCTTGTTTTCGAAGTACAAGTCGAAATTATTATCCAATCCCAACAGAACTTGGAACAGCTAATTTTTTCGCATCAATAACGGACAGTATTAAATTTTAAGCAAATCAGTTCAGATTTAGATATAGCTCCTATACTATATTTAGGTATAGCTCCTATATAAATATCTTTCCAGATTTGACTTTTCCGCTCTAGAAACAAAATTGTTTACCCAATTTTGTTCGCATTTGGCACATAACGTTATATTGCACCTACAAACAGCTGTAGTTAAATTTGGTGACATCGGTTCATTGTTTGATAAAGCCCCCATACAAATGTTCAACCAGATTTGGTGACATTTGCTCATAAAGGACAATGTTTCGAAGTGTCACAGATATTTTAATACATTTTGAATTGGTCGGCATCAACCGACTGTAGTCTTTCCGTACTTGTTATACCCTACACCACTTTGTTTTTATATAGGGATGTTTATAAGATTAAGATTCATTGTGCAACTTGGAATCTCATTCTGCTTCTGTGAATGCTTTTCATTAGAAATAATTGTTTCATTTAAGTACTAAGTGTTAACCAGACTTATTTTTCGTTACAAAATATTTAAATATTAAGTTTTCGTCATATTCTAAATTCCAGTTGTACAATAAGACGTAATGTATAAGCACCCATAAAGAGTGACTATTTTAACAATTTATTTAATAAAATAAATTGGCGCAAAAACGCGTAACATGTAATTGCGGAACATTGAAGCTAACACATTGTAATTTAATTAGAAATTCACCATCTGGCGGTATGTTACAGAATTCACATTAAAAACCAAAACAAAACAAAATACCATAAATTTAGACATATTTTTAAAAATTTTTTAAAAATATTTCTAAAATACTTTCGTTAAAACGTTTTTTTGTAAAATCACTCTAAAATACCTGATCTTGAGGATTCTATAATCAAAGTGCTACTTTTTAAAATGGGGAAGAATATATTAACCTTTGAAATATGTCAATTTGCAATTTTCAGAACTGTTCGCGTAAAACTCAAAACATGCTTGACTTTAAGGCAGTGCAAATCGAAAAGTGAACAACATATGTCCTTGATATTTTCGGTATTGATGTAGAATTTTATGTTCTTATCGTATAATAAAAAATTTTCAAAAAAAATAATTTTGATTTTTGAATTAATCTCCATTATTGGCGATTTCAACAATCTGTGCGTCGTGTACAAGATAAAATGCAATGGTGACAAGTCCGACATATGCCAGAAGGTATATGTATGTCGGCACTACGAAAAATAAATTGAAAACACGACTTTCATCACATAAAACCGAACACAAATCTCTTGACAAACTCATTGAGCAAAACAATGCCCTTGCAGCGCACTGTGCCTTGACGGGACATAAACCAAACTTTAATGACGTCGAAATATTAGCGGAAGAGAATAATCATACAAGGAGATACACATTGTAAATGCTAAATATAATTGACGTCTCCCCAGGAAAAAAGCTTAATTATAAGAGAGACACAGACACAGAGGTTGTGCTCAAATATATAGGAACACGGTGGAAAGACATAGACGACAAATTAGACAGTGGTTGACAAAAGCTTGCGGAGAGTGGCAGGAGAATTTTCTATTCAGAAAAACTTTTTTAAAAATGTAAATATAAATATGGTGATATTTTTTGATTGTTAATGCTTGTAACTTGTAATTGAATAATTTTTTTTGTACTAGACCCCTGAAGATGACTAACGGAGTTGGTCGAAATATTGGGAAATAAAAAACAAGAAAATAATAAAATAGTATATTTTTTGTTTTATTATTTGAAAAAAAAACTGACCTCAACCCGAACAAAAGATTTATAATTTGTACGTCCATCACCATAGCCTTGCTGGTGATTTTCTCCAACGATACTGATAAACCAGCACAAAAACAACAGCTGAAACAACCCCATGCAAATCCAAACATTTTCGTAACAGAGATCTCAATACATCGTCCATTTCTTGGCTCCCCTCACACACATACACTCAAAGGCACTGTTATCAATAAATTGATACGCGCTTTTAAGGATTTGCAACATAAAAGGAAACGGAAGGAAGCAGCAACTCTTTGAATACATTTTACGGCATTTACCCGCACAAAGACGAACGAAAATGTAACCCAAACAACAATGGCAGAGGACGAATAGGAAAACCCCGATAACCACATTGTGTACAACTTCTAATGACCTTCAAAGATGACTTCTGGAAATGATTAAGTGATTCCACTTTATTCTCTTGTGATATCCTATTCGTCGTCAAGCAGAGCTGGTGTAAAAATGTTGGAAAGTTTTGCTGTGGAATTTGTGGAAACAAAGAACAAAAGCGTTTGGCTATTCTGGCATTATTATTATTATGCGAAAACTATATTGTGCTGTGGATAGACGAATTGCAGTCAAAACTAATTTAATGCCGTTGGTTGTGCATGTCCGGGATCCAAAAAAAATGCTCTGACGTCAAATAATAAAAATTATTATGGACACTTTTGAATACTCTCCACCATAGGATGGAGTGTGTATTGAAATATTTTGAAATATTCAGCGGAGACCCCACAATGGATATATTTTTGGGTCATGATAAAATTCTATGACAATCTAGTAGTGTCCGTCCATCTGTCCGTTTGCGTAAGCTTGCGAATGAAATGATGTAGAGGTACGTTCAAATTTACCACATGCATATCTGCGAAGTAGACCCAGAGGGGGGAAAATATCCTCTAATATTTATAGTATTTTAGATTTTTTGAAATATTCACTTAAAATTAAGTACAGAATCTAACAAAAGTTGTTTTTTTAAAAACTCATATTTTGATGGGTGAAATGGGACAAAAAAGGATAAAAATGGTACCAAACAAAAATTACGGCTAAAACCATTAAATTCTTTGGGTTTATCATTCCTTTGCCTATGTAGTCGAAAAATCACTTGCATTTTTTTGGAAACTGGTATGAAAGAATATACAAATGATACCAACTAAAATCTCGAGAATGATAATATGATACCGAAATTTGGATTTTCGTTTTGTGGGCGGAGTGGGCGTGGCAATAGTGTTATTTGAGCTAGAAGGCTGAAAAATGGAATGTATATATTACTGACCAGGAGAAAGATCAGGTTGATGCCGAAATTTGGATTTTTCGTTTTGTGGGCGGAGTAGGCGTGGCAAAAGTGTTTTTGAGAGGTAGTAGGTTGAAAATTGGAATGTATATATTACTGGCCACGAGAAAGATCAATTTGATGTCGTAATTTGGATTTACGTTTCGTGGGCTTTGGGGCGTGGCAAAAGTGTTTTGGAGAGCTAGAAGGCTGAAAATTGGTACATATATATTACTGGCCACGAGAAAGATCAATTTGATGCCGAAATTTGGATTTACGTTTCGTGGGCTTTGGGGCGTGGCAAAAGTGTTTTGGAGAACTAGAAGGCTGAAAATTGGTGCATATATATTACAGACCACGAGATTGATAAATATGATGACGAAATTTGGATTTTCGCTTTGTGGGCGGAGTGGGCGTGGCAAGTGTTTTTGAGAGGTAGTAGGCTGAAAATTGGTACATATATATTACTGACCACGGGAAAGATCAATTTGATGCCGAAATTTGGATTTTCGTGTAGTGGGCTGAAATTTGAAAAGTGGGCTGAAAATTGGAACGTATATAGTACTGACCACGGGAAAAAAGTGAAAAAAAAATGTTTTTAGCTAGAAGGCTGAATTGGAACGTATATATTACAAACCACTATAATATCAATATGATAAGATCAATATGAAACCAGATTTTAATTTTACCATTTGTTTTTTTTTGCCTGGCGAAGCAGGCGGGGTTCACATAGTAATTTCATAATTTAAGAGTAAAATGTAGGAAATGGGATAAAACTTGTACCGACTAAACGACTTCGGATTCGCTCAAATTAAAAAGCTTATTTCAAATTTGGAAAAATGGATAAAAATCATATTCGCTGCACTCTAAGGTAGCTACGGACTTTTTCGTAAAAGCCAGCCTTAGTACCCGTCTAGGGTGCCCTAGAGTAATCATCTACACATACTATGTTCCACTAGGAATTAAAGGACTAAATATATATCTCGGAAAACATGTATCGTATTGAAATCTCGATTAGTTCAAAGAAACAGGAGCTCTTGAGGAGTTATTATTTATTAATTTTAAAAAGAGTTTTCTGCATAAGTTTGAGAACATCGATTAAATCAATAAAATGGTAAAATCTTCTAAGCCGAAAATATAGCATTACTATCTTCGTGGTTCTCTTTTAATGTGTTTTGGAAACTGCTTTCTCATTTTTGTTCAGTATCGTTTGACAAGTCTTCATGGAAAGACTCACACCATAACAACGTCTCCAAATGGTTCAGCTATATGACGAAAAATAGCGTTCTGTGAGGAAGAAGGACGTGGCGAATCGATTCGTCGTCTTTATCAACAACTTGGCTTTTCGTATTCGACAACTTGACGCATTTTACTCAAGGATCTCGGCCTTAAAGCTTACAGAGTTTAACTTGTGCAAGAATTGAAGCCAGCCGACTTAAATGTGTGTGTGTTATTTTCAGTGAGTCGGGTCTCCAGTCAGTTGATTTTTCGAAATTTGTACTTATAAGGTGAACGGGACAAAAAGGGATAAAAATGGTACCAACTAAACTATTGTAGCTAGAATCGTGAAATTTGGTATGTAAATTCCTCTCACCACATAGAAGAGCAATATAGATGCAATTTGTACTTTTAAGGGTTGGGCGAGACAAAAAGGGATAAAAATGGTAACAACTAAAGTATTGCAGCTAAAATCTTTAAATTTATGTAAGTTCTTCTGGCCATGTAGAAGCGCAGTGAAATTGGATTTTTTAAAATTTTTACCTTTAAGGGTTGCGAGGGACAAAAAGGGATGAAAATGGTACTAATTTATATATAGTCGCGAAATTTGGTGTGTAAATTCCTCTCACCACATAGAAGCGCAGTATTAGTGCATTTTGTACTTTTAAGGGTTGCGCGGGACAAAAGTGATAAAATGATACCAACTAAACTATTGCAGCTAGAATCTTGAAATTTGATATGTAAATTCTTCTGCCCATGTAGAAGCGCAGAAAAATTGGATCTTTCGAAATATGTACTTATAAGAAGTGAGCGGGACAAAAGGGATACAAATTGTACCAACTAAAGTATTGCAGCTAGAATCTTGAATTCTGATATGTAAGTTCTTCTACCCATGTAGAAGAGCAGTAAAATAGGATTTGGATAAGAGGTGAGCAGGGCAAAAAGTAATAAAAATAGTACCAACTAAATTATTATAGCAAGAATCGTGAAATTTGCTATGTAAATTCCTCTGACCATGTTTAAGCGCATTAAAATTGAATTTTTCAAAATTTGTACTTTTAAGGGTTACGAGGTAGAAAAAGGAATAATAGTGGTACTAATTTAAGTAGTGCAGCTATAGTCGTGAAATTTGGTGTGTCAATTCCTCTGACAACGTAGAAGCGCAAATCCAAATTGATTTTTTCGAAATTTATACCTATAAGGTGTGAGCGGGACAAAAAGGGATAAAAATAGTACCAACTAAAATATTGCTGCTATAGTCGTGAAAGTAGTCGTGGTGCGTAAATTCCTCTGACAACGTAGACTTGCAACATAAATGGATTTTTCGAAATTTTTACTTTAAAGGGGAGAGCGGGACAAAAAGAGTTAAAAATGGTACCAACTTTAGAATTACAGCTAGAATCATGAAATTTAGTATGTACATTCCTCTGACCATGCAGAAGCGCCATGAAAATTAATTTTTTTTTTCGAATAAAAGGTTGTAATTTTTTTGTTAAAAACTGGATAAAAAATATATAAACGAAGGGAGTTCAGCTAAAACAGTGCACATCGACAAGCAAATTCCTTTGACTGTATATGAGTGCTATGTTTCCAATTTACTATTTGAGAAAAATACTATCCTAAAACAGAGACGGATAAAACTAATAACAAATGCCTGGCTTTTTCGCGTGCGAAGTAGCAGAACATAATTTAATTTAATTTAATTTTTGTTTTAATTTTAAAAGTTATCAGGTTATACATTTCTTGAATTCTAACAGTAAACTGTTGATTACTCTACATTAGAAGTGTTCTTATTTTATCTTGCAAGTATCCCTTTAAGTTTGTAGCTGGAAACGGAGTTAACATTTCGAATGGTCATAGGCAATCCATTGTAATCAAGGGCATCGATATACTTAAGACGTTGTCTAGTAACTTCCAACCTGCACCTAACTACTCCTATGTTGCTGCTGACTTCTTGTCCCAAATGTGATTTGATTCCGAGAAAAGTCAACTGTATGATAACCAATAATATTACATATATGATATTTATATTGCTCTGTAAGACAATACCCAAGTGCTTAACTTCGCTTGCTTCATTTATGACATTTCCATTCATAGTCACGTTATAACTGTTTTCAATACGGAAATACTGAAGCCTAAATCTGATTAATTTCGTTTTTGATGCGTTAAAGAAAGAGATACATCTCTTTCAATTGTCTTTTTTAAAGTAGATTCACATCTATAGGGATAAATTAAGCAAACATCATTTGCAAACATGTAAATACGACCTGCTAGACCTACAAGTACAAGTACAAGTCGTTCAAATAAATTAAAAAAAAAACAGCGGGCCCAAAAAACTTCCTTGTGAAAGTCAGAAGCCATGGAGACAGGGTTGTCAGATATGGCGATTTCTCGCCAAACGTGGCAAATTTTAAATATGTTTGGCGACTTTATTTTCGATTTGGCGATTTATAAAATAGTTGGCGATTTTCTTGGATAATTTTGGACATTTTTAAATCTGTCCTCCGATTTTATTATATTGGCGCTACTTTGTAGAGAAATATATTGCAATTTGTATGCAAGCCATAGATATGCGTTCATGACAAACCGGACACTTTTTATACACTCCACGAAAGTATTAAGTCTTTGTGCATTTGTTTGTAACACCCAAAAGGAAGGGAGATAGACATATTGTTAATTATACCGATCGGCTTAGAATCACTTTCTGAGTCGATTTAGCAATGTCCGTCTGTTCGTCTGTCTGTCTGTCCGTCTGTCCATCTATTGTTGTAATCACGATACGGGTCGCAATTGTCGCCAGCACCAAACGAAACTTTGCACAGCGAAGTTTTTCGGGACAAGGACGAACGCTATTTAACTTGCAGAAAATCTGTTCAGATTTAGATATAGCCCCCATTCTCTCCCGATTTGACCCTTTTCACTCTAGATACCACACATTACAACAGATTTTCTTCAAAATTGGCAAACATCTTATAGTGCAACTAGAAACACCTGTGGTAAAAATGTATTAGATCGGTTCAGATATTTACATATATAGCTCCCATACAAATTTCGTTCCCAATTTGATTTTTTCCGCTTTAGAATCCACATATTTTAACAGATTTCCCTTATATTTCAACTGGAAACACCTGTTGTAAAAATGCGTTAGATCGGTTCAGATTTATATATAGCTCCCATACAAATTTTGCTCCCAATTTGAATTTTTCCGCTCTAGAATCCACATATTTTAACAGATTTTCTTCAAAATTCGCATAACGCCTTATATTTCAACTGGAAACACCTGTTGTAAAAATGTGTTAGATCGGTTCAGATTTATATATAGCTCCCATACAAATTTTGCTCCCAATTTAAATTTTTTCGTTTTAGAATCTACATATTTTATCAGATTTTCCTCTAAATTTGCAAAATACCTTATAGTTAAACTAGGAACACCTATGGTTAAAATGGTTCACATCGGTTCAGATTTACATATTGCTCTCATACAAATTTCGTTCCCCCAGAAACAGCGTATTTTCAGAGAATTTCTTAAAATGGAGCATAACACGTTATACTTCAACTGGAAGAACTTATTGTGAAAGTTAGTCACTTCATTCCATGTTTCGATATAGCCCGAAACAAATATTATTCTCGATTTGACAAGTTGGGCCAGGTCATATTAGCCAGTGATTAGGAAACATAAAAATTTTTTCCCGTTTTCACTTTTTTACTGAATTGAATTGTATTCCGACAGAAAGTGGAGTGTATCATATAGTCGGCCCCGCCCGACTTTAGTCTTTCCTTACTTGTTAAATTACCATTTCCGATTTCTTTGCAACTTATAAAATACTTATACAACTATAAAATATTTGATTTATAGAGGATGAAAAAAAAAAGATTTTTTTTAAAAGATATGACCAATTGAGAATTAATAAAATCAATATAAAAGGTTTGAGGTAGGAACATTGAAAATGGTATTGTGTAAAAACGCTTAGGTACAATTCAAAGAATGAAGACCTCTTTTAAAGACAATTTTATTTTGTTATTTTTTGTGGTTGCCATAAAAAGCCAAAAACAAAATAGGCGTATTCGCATTTCAGAATTGAGAAATAATAATAATTAAATAATTAATTCTACTAACAGATTTTTCAAATGCGAAATGCTTTTATTGATATTTGTTTCTTTTTCATTCCTTTACAATTAAAACACCTGAAATAATATTTAGGAGACATTGGTCCATGAAAACGGGAGAAAGAGATCAACTCAATATTAGACACTGTTCCATAAAGTAGAAAAAGTATATTTTTTTTAACCAGTAATTCCTGCGTTGAAAGTGTATTATCAGAAAAATGTTTTTGTACCATGAATTTCATTATGCTGGTTATTTTAGCCTCATAAGCATTAGAGTGGCTTCCAAATAAAAGTAGTCGATGTCTCCGACTAAAATATGCTTTTAGGCGTTCTCCCAAAATATTTCGCTTTTATCAGAATCCGTTCGTAAGCTGGACGCTCTCAAAACCTGGGTTTTCTTGCGAAGAAAAACGGTGGTTAAGATGGTTAAAAATACTTTTATTGGAAGTCTTAAATATTTCTCACTCGAATCAATCATATAATTTGGCCTCAAAAATGGTCTCAAAATACTGTGTTAATGTTTTACTATTTTAACACATTTTACCTCATTCCCTTATGGACCTTTTAATTGGAAATTATGTAGTATCTCACCACAAGTTGTAAAATGCTGGTATTTGAACCTGCGTTGACACCAAAAAATATGTGATGTGATAAATAAGCTTAATTATTTATTTATTTATTTATTTTGATTATCAGCCCTGTCGCAGAACACAATTTTGTTCGAAAGTGAAATCATTGGTTAATCATTTATGGTTAAACCTGTGTGGCAATTCTTTACTCTAACGTAGAAAACAACAGAAACAATTTCTGAAGAAATGTCTACGTATTACCACACAAGTTTAGCCATAAATGATTAACCATTTTAATTTAGGAGATAAAAACATATATGCAAATAACTTCAAAGTCGCTACCCTATATCTATGAGATCACTTATATACAAAATATTTTGTAAAACTTCCAATTAAACTTTCTTCTCTACAACCATTTGTTCAAAAGCAAGGAATTTTAAGTTTAAATTTATTCATTTTTGGCCACGATCGCGACACCGTGCGCCGTTCTCACGGCGTAGATGCGAAAATTGAATATATACTGTGGAATGAACTCTGTGGTGGTGCTTTCATTCATCATTACAAAGAAAACAACGCCCAGATTAAAATTATCTATTGATAAATGTAGTAATTATAACACTCTTTGTAGGCGTAAGAGAATTTTAAAAAATAATATTTTAATATTAAAAAATGCTGTCAAAACTATAATACAATTATCAAAAAAGTCGAATTTAAAAACGTCAAAATTACTATAAACTATTGTAATTTGTAGCGTAACCGCAGTAACCTAACAATAAGTTGGGATTATGTACTAAGGCGACTCGCCCCCATCGTCGTGGTAACTGTGCGCAACTTAAAGTCTGGCATTATTTTTTCCAAAGCGAAATCTTCCAAAAATCCCCATCAAAAAATTGCTGTGATTTCATAACATCCACATTTTTTCTATGTATCGTATACGATGCTGCCACAGATTTGGCCTTGATAACATAAACACAGTATTAGGCTTAATGGCGTTAACGTCAATATATTTCTTGCTTCCCAGTTCATAGTTAAACTTTTCCAAGCAGCAGTCGCTCATGGCTGCTTGTAATCAAACGACATTATCAATTTAACCCCTAAAACAAGGCACGGAAGAAGATAAATTGACAGCAAGTATCTTCTGGCGACAATAACGGTATGTCATTTTATGGCTAATAAATTGGGCTATTTCCTCTAAACCGCACTGTGGAATGCGCTGTGAAAAAAGGCGATAAAATCAATTTCCTTTGTCGGAGTCAACACATTTGTGTATGTATTTACTTTCTTCGGTTGTGCATCAAAAAATTCGATCTCAGCTATGGTTTTGATGTCTACAAATTCACACAAAAATTTAAATTTGCTCAGTTTGTGCGGTAAATTTTAGTCCTTAAAAATACACTATTTTTTATACACTTCACGAGAGTATTATGTCTTTGTGCATTTGTTTGTAACACCCAAAAGGAAGCGGGATAGACCCATTGTTAAGCATACCGATCGACTTAGAATCACTTTCTGAGTCGATTTAGCAATGTCCGTCTGTCTGTCTGTCTGTCTGTCTGTCTGTCTGTCTATCCGTCTGTCTGTCCATCTATTGTTGTAATCAAACTACAGGTCGCAATTATAGTCCGATCTTAACGAAAATTGGCACAAGTAAGCTTTGTGGATCAAGGACGAACGCTATTTAATTTGAGGCAAATCGGTTCAGATTTAGATATATCCCCCATACAAATGTCACTCCCGATTTGACTTTTTCCGCTCTAGAAACCAAATATTTTACTCGATTTTCTTTAAATTTGGCACAACATCTTTTAATCCAACTAGAAACACCTGTGCAGAAATGTGGTAATATCGGTTCAGATTTAGATATAGCCCAAACACAAATGTTGCTCCCAAATGTTTAACCGATTTTGGCCATGATAGACATATTATATTTCACCCATTTCGTTCCAGCTTTCAATATACCCCCATACAAATGTCCATTCCGATTCAACATTTTTTGTCAAACACATACATTTACAGGATACAAAAATCCTTCCCGTTTTCACTTTTCACCGAATTGAATTGTATTCGGCAAATTGGGAGTATATTTTTATGGTAGCAATAACAAAACATGGAGTCATATACTTCACATTCCCTGTAGCGGTTCCTAGTTCAAATATGGGTCCGCCATCCAACGTTTTTATTCAACTATTCAACCGTTGGACTATTATTGAAATTATTTTCGATTATTAACCGGAAGGATTGTATTTTTTTATTTTACTTTCAAATAAAAAAAGAAATTTGAGAAAATATTCAGTAGTTTTTTTATAGCATTTTCAAAAAGTTATTTGGCGGACCCTGTATAATCTGAAAAATTGAACGATATAAAATGTGGTCTGTTCTAGTCTTAGAAACGATCTCAAAGGACATGACTTTCACCATATTCCACAAGACATGGCCGATGTGTGTTCTTTCTATACGACCAGTTATATCTACCCACTGTAATAATCACCCATTGTTTTGTCTCCTCATTCGAAAAACCCGTTAGGATAATGTCTCTGATTTCAAAATATCTTCAATAATAGAATTAAATTTGTAGTTGTTTAATTTAAATTTACAATACTTTTGTTTAAATAAATGTACATAAGAAAGGAGATGTGAATTGACAATTTATTCACACTTTCATAACAGTTCTGTGAGATATCCCTATCGACCTAGGATAGATACGATTATAGCAATTTCCACCATCAGAGGGGTATTTGTATCGAAGCTATATAAAAATCTGAACCAATTTTCTCCAAATTCAATAACGAGCGTCCCTGGCCCAAAGAAATTTCATCTGTAAAAGTTTCATAGATTGCGACCTGTACTTTGCATATAAGCATTAAAAGGACTGATGGACAGGCAGACATTGTTAAATGGACTCAGCTGTTGATTCCAAGCCGATCGATGTAATTAAAGGTTCGATTATATTTTGGTGTTACAGACATTTAATACCCTATTACAAGAATTGGTGTAGGGTATAATGAAAACACCTTTAAAAATCGTGTATTCTGGTGTTTTTACAATTTGACAAAATTTCCATTTTGTATCAATACCTACGAAAGGACTTTGATTATACCCGGAGAAAAAATTTTCAATTGTTATTTGCATGCAACAATTTTACATTTACGCAATTATAAAACTCCTTACTGGCGCACTAAATATGTTTTCACGCAATTAGATTTCACTGTGTTCATAGACTTCTTATTTGCGAGTATCTAAGAACGTGAATTTTCGCAGTAACAACTAAAAACTCGTAGTTTGTGGTAATAATTTTTAAACTATGTTGTGAAAAATTAACAGAAGTATTCAGTTTCTGCTGATTGCTGTCTAAATTTAACTGCAAATGAGGTCCGTTTTTTTGTAAAAAAATAACAAAAAAATCGTTTTCAGAACCATTATTCGAAACCTATTTGCCTATTTGAAACTCGATAATTTATATTATTTCTGAAAAATACACAACTTTACAATGTTTCGTTACGGATTGTTATGTTATGTGTATATAACTAATTTGATAGTAGTACACACTCATAAAGCAAAGGTAGTTAGTCAGTTATCACAAAAACTCAGTCTAAGCTTAAGATAAATTGTCCACTAATCTGGTCCAAAATATTACTGAGCATATGATACCCTCCACTCTCCACTCCATATCAAGATGTTGTAAAATATCAGTTAATATATAATGCCGGAAATAATTCCATATGTCACAATTTATTTAGGTTTCGTTAATGGTAAAATCCAAATGCACTGCGGTTGTGTTCAAAAGTGAAATCGGGAAGGTTTTTCGCAACGGGGCTACAGCTACATAAAACCGACCTACTTTCTTTCTAGATTTGTGTACGAGAAATATAACGTGCTGTGCCCTATGTGTGTATACCTAAGTTCATACGCTCAGAAAAATGACATTCCTAAATCTGAATAAAATCCATACTCCAATTTAGTTTAACAATTTTACTCCAGTTTAGTTAAAATTTCCTTGCGAGATGGAAAATTAACTATTTAGATATGAGTACAGTTTCCTTATCTCAAAGCCAGAAGAAATAGTACATATAATCAAGTTTGAGGAAAATCAGTTTTAATATGTGGTATCTAGCGTGAAAAGAGTCAAATCGGGAGTGAAATTCGTATGGGGGCTATATCCAAATCTGAACCGATTTTCTTCAAATTAAATAGCGTTCGTCCTTATCCCGAAAAACTTTGTTGTGCAAAGTTTAATTTGGTTCTGGCTACAATTGCGACCTGTACTTTGACTACAAGAATAGATGGACGGACGAACGGACATCGTTAAATCGATTCAAAAAGTGATTCTAAGTCGATCGGTATAATTAACAATGGGTCTATCTCGCTTCCTTTTGGGTGTTACAAACAAATGCACAAAGACATAATACTCTCGTGGAGTGTATAAAAATACTTCAGTTTGTTTAGAAAACTACATGAATAGTAGTCTAAGAAGCAATTCTCGTTCGTTAGACGAGACTTTCAAATATTACTCTAAACAAGCACTGCGAAGGCGCCTACCAAGCCTCCGCAGCAGTCATGGTGAAATATCTCAATTCTTTATGGTATAAGTAAGATGAAACGTTTGAGAACTATTACATGTTGTCATTTTTCATATTAGTGTTGCATACTTTGAAGCGAAATAATTTATTTCAATTATCAAGTAAAGTCGTAGTCAGGCTGAGTACAAATTTACTTAGTTTAAGGAAAATTTTCCTCAGATTGAGTATAAATTTACTTGACATGACTACAAATTTACTTAGTTTGAGTAACAATGGATTGAGGAAAAAAATCGGAATATTTTCCTCAGTTTGAGTATAAATTTACTTGATTTGAGTAAATTTTCTTAAAATTTTTCCTCAGATTAACTAAAGATTTACTTGATTTGAAGAAAAAGTTTCCTCAGTTTGAGTAAATTTTACTTGCTTTAAGGAAAAGTTGAACTGGAATCAAGTTCGAAGCATGTCCTATTTTCAAGGAAAAGTTTATAGTTGATGTGAGCAATTATTGCCTTAGCGCTATAGGAAGTTCATTTTTTCCTCAGTTTTAGTACATATTTACTTAATCTGTGGCATAGTTTTTTTCTGGGTGTAGGTGTAATACTACCTAAGTTCATAGTAGTACCCCATCATATGTAAGCAAATATAATTAATAAAAAAACTTCTCCGGTATAATTTTGTTTTTGGCGTTTACGTCCTTTATAATCTATTTATACAACAATTAACGTTGCATCATTATTGTTACGATATGCATGATTTTAACTAAAATTTCCCAAAAAAATACGAATAATTTTTCAGTTGTCACAAAAATGCAGTCTAAGATTCCAATAAATCGTCCAGAATAATAGTGACAAGTAAATAAAGAATAAAGTCGAACAGGGCCGACCATATGATAACCTCCACTCTCAGCACCATACCAATGTCATTAGATTAAATAAATTAAATTAAGACTGAAAAATAAAAATAAAATCTAAATAAAAAGTTAAAATTTCACTCAAAATAACAAAATCTTTTTTAAATTGTCGCCAACAGCAATAACAATGTGTGTATGAAAATAAATTAAAAAAAAAATAATTTTATTTGAACTGGGATATAGTCCTGGCTCAAGACCATTTTGCATCTATATTCAATAATTCAATAATTATCCAGTGTAAGTAAAATTTATGGCTATCGAGGCTAAGTCCAAAAAAGTCAACACAAAATATTTGTTTTTGATACAAATATTTATATTGTAGTTGGCGAAAATGTGAAAAAATTATTAACGTTTTTGTTGTTGCAGCTTGTTATTCCAGCTTAAAGAAAAACAGCCCTATTATTAGCACACCAAGCTGTTTGAAAATATAAGTTCAAATCGGGATGGGTACAAAAATCGGGAGAGATATGAAAAACATGATCCACTGGGAACTATATTTAAATCTGATACGATTTTCTTTAAATTTATTAGTTTTCGCCCATAATAAATGCTCGAATTAAATGTTTTATTTGGATCGTTTTAATTGAGATTTTATTACATGAGAGACAGACAGACGAGCATTGATAAATCGCAAATAAACGATGGGCCTTTCCCGCTTCCTTTTGGATATTACAAACAATTATAATTCTAGAACATTCTGAAAATTGAGAAAAGTGGAACGCACTCGGAAAACATTATTTTAGGGGTATTTTCAATAGTTGTTTTCCTTACAGACAACATGACTCGATCCTGGAGCGAAATATTTTACAGCATCGTCTTTAAACAATAAAAATTTTATTTCTGGGATTGTGATAAGTAATTATTACTTTTTCATTTGCATAGACCTAGACCCAGCCTAATGAACGACTCAAGTAAAATTTGCCAAAATAAATTTCCTTGTCTCCGGCCACAATACACTGGACCCCCCCAGCAAAGTGCATTAATCATGCGAGCAACCAGTGCATTGCACCGAAATGTTGCAATCCAAATTAATCAAAATATAATAAACGAACAGGGAAACGCTGAGGAGGGGCCGTTGGTGGGACGAGTCGTTGTGCTTTTATATTGCTCATATGAGCAGATGTAATAAAACAATCATTTTTCTATAAATAAATTCAATATAATAACACAATCCAATACGATTAATTAATTACATTTCAACATTTTTCACAATTCGTCGACTACGACGTTGGCGTGGACGTTGACGTCGTCGCCTGTGAACCACAATGGCGACCACTCCTCCTCGTTTCCGTCGTTTTGTTGGCTCTGCTTCTTCCTTTTTTTGTTATTTATACACTTTTCTTTGCATGTTGTTGTTGTTGTTTTATTTTTTGTCAGTACTTTTGCTGTACTTTGTATATGTTTGGTTGTATGTGACGACGAGTATTGTGACTTTTGCTGTTTGTTTGTTTGTTTGTATTTATTAATAATTAATTGTGTGTTGTTGTTGCTCTTGGTGAACCATATACATATGAATGTGTGTATGTATGGATGTGTATTATTTATTCATTGCTTACTTCACAAATACACACGCTGCCGCTGCTGCTGTGTTCTCTAGGTGTTGCGGTGCTGTGTCGGTTTGTTTGTTTTCTTTCTTTCTTTTATTATTATTTTATATCGTCGTAATATTTACAATTTCTTTTTTATTATTAATTTCATTTTTTTTTTCGTTCTTCAAATTTAATTAATTAATTTATTATTTGGCTTTTATCGAAGGTTTGCTGGCCTCGTTCTTATGCTAAAAGTACCCGTTTTAACCGAAACTTGTGTTGTATTGTTTGCTGCTGCTGCGGTTTTTTGATTAATTTTTCTTAAACTTCTTTTTTGTTTTTGTTATTTTGGTTGTTTTGTTTTTTTTTGTTGTATTTCCTTTATATATATGTATGTATGTTTACATGCTGCTGCTGGGGGGAGGGAGGTCGGAGGTTAACAGAAAGGTGTGTGTTTGTTCAGGCTGTCGTCTGTAGTGGCGGACTAAAGGGTGGACCCATCCATCCGTGATGCTGCGAGATAATTTATGGTTACAATTAACAAACTCAATTCTGTTGGATTTCGTTCTTTAAAGTTGTGCTTTAAATTGGACACAGGGTGATTTATGAGCAGTGCTGTTCTGCGATTATCGTCGAAGGAAGAAAATGAAATTCTTTTCAAAAATTTATTGCCTTATTTTCGGTTGGTGTTGTTGCCGTTTATAGCCAAACACTTATTGAGAAACTATTTTGCATTGTATTGCTGCTTTTTTTCAGCAGCTCGTATTAATTTATTTATTTTTTATGACTTTTTCCCAAAGATGAGCAGCACCAAACAATAATAAATAAACTAGATTTCGCACGTATTGGTGGTTATATTAAAACAATGTAGCACCTCTTTTTCAAAATCCACCACACGAAGTATTAAAAGTGCTACTACAACGAATCATGGCTAAAAAGAACTATTAGCTTTCTTGAGGAGCTGCTCCCAATCATTGCCAGTTGGCTGGGAGGGAGATTGAGAAAAACAATTGTTTATTTACACTTTAAACGAAGGTGTTAGAACAGGCGAATGCTGTGGCCAGTTTTTGTACATGATGTTTAGTTTATGAGCCTTTAAACAAATAAGCACCTGATTTGAAAAAAAAAAACGAGAACAAGAACAAGAAAAACATAAATTTGCCTCTTCGTTTACTTCAACACACAAACGGCATGATTTACACTTTACACGCACACACACACACACACGCAGATGCTCGCATACACGCAGCCGAGAAATTTACATTAGTTAACGCACTTTTCGTTGGAATTCCTTTAAACTCTTTAAAAAATGCTGAACACACACACGCACGCACGCAAACACTGTGATAACATCTGATTGATACTGGTGCTGATCTGATCTGATAGTAGACACTATATGTACGTATCTATGTATGTCGGGGAGGCGGGTTTGACGGCTATAATTGTGTTTTAATATCAAAAATCAGAGTAGTGTTGGGATATTTATTCTTTTTCTTTTTGTGTTTTTGTAAGAGAAGCGCGTACGCGTGAACATACGTTCCTTTCGGTTTGAAATTCATAACTTGACTAAAACTCGAAATTTTCTTTTATCGAAAGTCCTCCACTGGCAATGCATGAAAGCCATAATAACAACAACAACAACAAGCACAGCGCCACCACTACCCAACAACAAGAACAGTCGCAACAACAACAACAACGACGACATAATGCCCATACACAAAGCAAAAGCATCAAAATCTCCAATTTATCCCCGTATGCGTATACTCTATGAGAAATTTAAAATCCACTTTGATACACGAGGAGGGAGCACTTTGGGTTAACCAACCACACACAACATAACATCCACAAGACACCAACTCTCTCGAAAGCGCGAGCTCTCTCTCTCTCACTCCCTCATTCACACAGTACATAAATATATACAGACAGACCTCTCTGTATATATTTCTCATTGCGCTCTCGCACACCCAATTTTCTTGTGCTCTCATTTGGGTTTTCCCCCAACAAACAAGCAACAGTCTTTTTGGGGGTCGGTCGTTGTGGCACCAGCACAAAACCGACTGTGCGAATAGAAATGTGTGTTAGTAGTGCCAAACATTCGTTGTTGGCGTCGTGTTTTGGGGAATTTTTGCCAGTTGCCTTCCACAGTCTCACAGCGTTTGAGTGTTCACATCCCCACATAGGAGGAGAGCTTTATGTTCCATTTTAGTATTTTTTTTCGTCCTCCCTTTGCGAGCGCATAATATGCTGATGGCAATGCCATGAATTTCTCTTTTCTATTTTGTTAGCCAATGTTAAGTTCATTTTCACTGTTGATCAGTGTTGCCGTTTTGGGCTTTTCCCACCAAAATTGGTAGGTTATTTTTCGTTTGGTAGGATGGTAGGCAAAACCTTATTTTGGTAGGTTTTATTGAATGTTTATTACTTAAATAAAAATAAAGTCGGGCGGGGCCGACTATATAATACCCTACACCACTCCCTGCGTATGTACCTCGCTTTGATTACTAAACCCAGGTATTTCATGGGAGCAATTTTATGTAGTTCATACAAATTATATAAATTTTATTCATATATTTAACGAATATGGTAAATAATATGGTAATTGATCTAATTGTCCGACAGACAAATACAAATTGTACAGTAGTATACCAAAGTCATTTCAAAGTATGGACATATGGACGTCACCCAAACAATTCTCATTGCAATTCAATTCGGTAAAAAAGTGAAATCGGGAAGTAAATGTATGTGTTTGACAAAAAATGTTAAATCGGAAAGGACATTTGTATGGGGGTATATTGAAACCAGGAACGATGTGACACGCTTTCACCATGTCTGTTTATTGGTGAAATATAATATGTAAAATTTGGCCAAAATCGGTTAAACATTCGGGAGCAACATTTGTATGAGGGCTATATCTAAATCTGAACCGATCTTACCCACTTTCACCATAGGTTTTTTAGTTGGATTATAAGATGTTGTGCCAATTTTAAAGAAAAACGGGTACAATGTGTGGATTTTAGAGCGGAAAAAGTGAAATCGGGAGCGACATTTGTATGGGGGCTATATCTAAATCTGAACCGATCTTACACAATTTTTGCATACGTATTTCTAGTTGGATTATAAGATGTTCTGCAAAATTTAAAGAAAATCGGGTACAATATGTCTTTTCTAGAGCGGAAAATGTCAAATCGGGAGCGACATTTGTATGGGGGCTATATCTAAATCTGAACCAATATTACCCAATTTTTACATACATGTTTCTAGTTGGATTATAAGATGTTCTGCAAAATTTAAAGAAAATTTTCTAGAGCGGAAAATGTAAAATCGGGAGCGACATTTGTATGGGGGCTATATCTAAATCTGAACCGATCTTACCCAATTTTTGCACACGTGTTTCTAGTTGGATTATAAGATGTTCTGCAAAATTTAAAGAAAATCGGATACAATATGTCGTTTCTAGAGCGGAAAATGTCAAATCAGGAGCGACATTTATATGGGGGCTATATCTAAATCTGAACCGATCTTACCCAATTTTTGCATACGTGTTTCTAGTTGGATTACAAGATGTTCTGCCAAATTTAAAGAAAATCGGGTACAATATGTCGTTTCTAGAGAGGAAAATGTCAAATCGGGAGCGACATTTGTATGGGGGCTATATCTAAATCTGAACCGATCTTACCCAATTTTTGCACAGGTGTTTCTAGTTGGATTATAGGATGTTGTGCCAATTTTAAAGAAAATCGGGTACAATATGTGGTTTCTAAAGCGGAAAAAGTGAAATAGGGAGAAACATTTGTATGAGGGATATATCTAAATCTGAACCGATTTCCTCCAAATTCAATACCGATGGTCATTGGCCAGAAAAAATAACTTCTGCCAAGTTTCATGGCAATCGGACAACAATTGCGACCTGTAGAGTGCGAACAAGCTTAGATGGACAGCAGACGGACAGACAGACATCGTTAAATCGACTCAGCTGGTGATTCTAAGCCGATCGGTATACTTAAAGGTGGGTCTAGCTCGATTTCTTGGTGTTGCAAACATTTGGGGCGAAACTAACTTATAATACCCTAGTCCACGAAGTGGTGTAGGGTATAATTATACAAATATAGAATTGGGCCCTTCTGGCTATTAAAAAGCAATATCAAAATATGGAGCAGAACAAAAGACGCCAACTTTAGACGTGGACAAAATTGACATTGAATACTAAATATCGAGCCCTTAGCGCGGAATTATCGTAAGCGATATTTTCTGAACATATTTTTTATTGTTGAATTTAAAATTGTACGGGCTGATACATAAATAAAAATTGTCAAAATGTAAAAATTGTAAACGTTTATATAAAAAAATGGGGCTAAGATTTTATCGTAAGTCGCTGCTCACATTTTCAAAGAAAGCAGTTTTATCGCAAGCGACAGTTTATGAATTTAGGCAAAAACTGTCAGATAATGTAAGAGATATTTATAAATGTTTTGGATAAGTCTATCAATATATTGATTGATAAGGCAAGGCTATCAATACATTTACACTATAAATAACGAAATAGTACTTCAAGTCAATTTAAATAAATATTTTTATATTTATATTTTCAAAAAAGCTTACATACCATAAATATTGATAGTGGATGCTACAGTTGGTTGTATTTCCATTATATTTTAATTCCAAATGTACAAATTATGAAAATCCATTTTTTCACGTACATAGTTCAAAATAACCTAACTCCATGATTCAACCAATTTTTGACGTAAAAGTAAAAAGTTAAAATTTTGAAAAATCTTTGTATTTTGCGTGTCTATCAGTCAGATCAATGTATACACCGAATTCCATGATTCTAGCATAGGCCATTTGGTTGGTACCATGTTTATCCCCTTTACGTATTTTACCCCCTTAAGAGTACGACTTTCTAAAATCACTTTATTCTACGTGCCTACGCAATCAGAGAAATGTATACACCGAATTTCATTCTTCTAGATGCAACGGTTTGGATTTTATCCCTCTATTTCCAGTTTACCCCTTAAAAGTACGAATTTGGAAAAATAACTTTTATATTATGTATCTACTCAATTAAATGAATGTACACACCGAATTTCGTGTTTATAGCTGTTGTCGTTTGATAGGTACAATTTTTCTCTCTTTTTGCCCCAATTCACCCCCTACGAATAAGAATCACTTTATGGTGCAAATTTGGACGTCCTAGCTCCTTTCGTTTAGATGTTAGCGTGCTTTCAACAGACGGACGGATGGACGGACATCGCCAGATCGTCTTAGAATTTTATGACGATTAAGAATATATATACTTTATAGGGTCTCAGGTCGATATTTCAAGGTGTTACAAACGGAGTGACAAAGTTAGTATACCCCCATTCTGGAGGTGGAGGGTATAACAACTTCAGTTTTCGTTAAGAACGTTAACATAACATAACTGGCAATCATTGCCAGTTGATTCTATACACTCTACAATTGAATCATTTTGTAATGGAAGAATAATTTGGGCCCCTTTCAATATGGATATTTTGTAGATAGTAGGCTGCACGAAATGAATATCAATTTAATTATTCGTTCAAAGAAAAATTCAATATCAATATTACCTAAAAACTTTTATATGAAATTTAACTATTAATCATAGGAATTCAAATGTGTCCAAAATAGTTTTTTATTAACGATTTGAAGTACTTTTCTGTTCATTTTCCCTTTCTAAAAGTAGTATTATCTATTTTATTATGTTGTTTTAATATTTTTTATAATAAAAAGTGTGTTTTTACTAAAATTTCGAGGTTTAATCGAAAAAACTTATATCGTAAGCGCCATAGTTTTTTCAGTATTTGTAGCCGCAAGTACAATATTTGTATCGCAAGCGCCAAAAGTACCGTATGATGTAAACAAATGATAAATTTTTGATAATAATTCGTTGGGTGCGGCGGAATTAAAACATTTTGCATTAAAACATTTTATGAAAATATTTCAAAATAATCAATAAAAACGTTATCCTGTAAAATGTGTGTTTTGGCGCTTGCGATCATTCCGCGCTAAGGGCTCGATATATTAATTTTGTCTAATTTTGCAATTTCTCTTTATATATGGTTGTCATAGCTTTAGGAATATTGTTGGAATATTTGAATTTTGTACTTAAGCCAATCCAACTGTATTAATATTGTAGAATGTAAGTTGTAGTAGGCTTTGCCTTATATTTTCTTTTGTCAAATATTTTACTTGTAATTTGAATTCAGTCTAATAAAAACTTGAATCAACAAATATAATCCATTAAAGTGTTCAAATTTTCGAATTTTTATATTAAAGTGAATGGACTCAGCCTTTTAAGATATTTTTAAAAGTTTTGATGTTTTAAAAAACATAGAAATACAGTTACCCCACAGATGTTAATTTAAACCAACTGAGACAAGAGAACTATAATTTATATTTAGGTCAAATTGTATGAGACATATTCGACATAGTTTTGACAGACGTATCCGGAGGAAGTATTTTACGCTGTGACGATAATATTAAAACATTAGCATTAAGCATTAAAAACCCACGTGTTTACGTGTCTGAAGTTGGGAAAAATTTAAAGAAAATCACAAATTCCAAAAAACTATTTAGACACACACATGTATATCTAAATGTTTTTTATTCTTAAGATTTTTTGCTTGCTTTTGTTTATATGATGAATATAGTTTGAAATAAATACTCGACCGAAGTGGAACCCCCTTCTAAATTACAAGTTTCATGCTTTGGGAAGTTAACTTCCTTCCCATTTCCAGTCGAAATCAATTTTGAATTACTCTTCACTTGGAACTCAATTTCTTTGTTCGTCGGTTTTTGCTAAATATATATATATATATATATATATATATTGTTTTTGTTTATGTAATTATTTCATATAATATTTACAGTGTTAATTAAACACATTACATACAATAAAAACTAATTTTTATAGTTAAATTTTTTTGGTAGGTTCTACACGATTTTGGTAGGAAATAATTCTTCTCAGTGGCAACACTGCTGTTGATGCAATCAATTTGCTGATCATCAGTGTTACCGTTGTGCCACTAAAGTGGCAATTTAGCCACTTTTTTCGAGCCGAGATACTTTTGTGCCACTTTTCCATTGTGGTACAAAATGTGCTAATTTTTGCTTTTTTGTGGAAACAATAAAATTATTCAACAAGAACTGTCAACAAAAAATAAGTTATATTTAAAATTTATATTCTTAAAATCGCGAACTCACTAAACAAAAGTTTTCAAAGTGAGATATAGTTTCGATAACAAAAAACATTTTAAAAGAGAGTTTATAATGTTTACAGATACATATATCAATTATAAAAATATTTCAAGAGTTTATATAAATGACAAAAAAACTTAATAGTTTAAGATTCTTAGACCCTTTTTATATAAAATCTGAATTAGCCTGGATTTAGTGATGTAATTAGCAAACCACAGGCTTTTGTAAATGAATTAAAATTATTAGAATAAGTCAAATGATAAAACTTGCGAGCAGTATTCGCAATTACTAATGTCGAAGTTTTCTGGTATAAAGTGGGAAATTTAAAAAATAATTTAAGTGATTTATATCAAAATTTGTATCAATTTGCCACATATGTTTTTACTTTGCGCAGAGCGCGTTGAAAAATGAAAAATTGGGTAACGAACAGGTTGAAGGTAAAAACTTGACGTGGAGTTGGAGGATTGGGTTCCCAGTACTGATCTCATCTCAAAGTATGGGAAAGAAGTAACCAGAAGGTAACTAAAAATAAATACCAAAATGTGATTTAATTTATTTTTATATATATTAGGAACTGCTGCGGTCACCCTCCAGAAAAGAAGATTGGATTGTTCAATGATGATCTGCAAAATATTTCGTCGCTGTGTTAAGCAGTCTGTGAGCTAAACGCTCCTGAAAACACCACTAAAAATAATGTTTTCCCGTGTTTTTTTTCATGTTGCTATGAATTTATAGACCCTTGAAAGCACTTAAAATATACATTTTTATACTTGTCACTAATTTGTCATATTATTGGACGCTTAGATTGATTTTTTGTGCTTTTTTCAAAGATACAGATAAAAACTCATATTTCTTGGAAACTGGAAATGGTTTTTCAGATCCAAAATGTTCTTTTTACAAAAATTAGCGCTGCGGCGTCCATTTCTTTCCGATTTACATGATTTACGTTATTCGAAAGGTATTGACGGCAGCTATTTATTTTTTATGAGATACTACCACAAAATACGAAAAAGTTTACAGTTATCACTATGAAAAAACACATAAAAATTACTATAAACGTCCACTAAGTTACCCTAAGACAAGAATCAAAATTTATATTTAAAGTGGTTTCATTAATGTAGAAAAAAAATTGGACAAAAATGCAATATATAAAAAAGCATGAGAACACGATTTTTAGGGTGTTTTCAACGTAATATTTTGCAAATCATCATTAAACAATCCAAACATTATTTTCATGGGGTGACTGGAAATGGCTTTCCCATTTGGTATGGTATACGACCCAGCCTAATGTATATATGTACAGAAATGAATTGTTTTTTGTTAACTTCATGTAATCTGTTGTTGGCACATTTTTTATGCCACTTTTTTTCAAACAAATGGTCCACTTTTTTTGAATAAATCCCCTTTTTGTGATATTTTTTGATACCGCTGATCATTGTACAGCAGCAACAACTAGTAATAGGTCAGTTACTTTCCATTTCGTTTGATACGAATGTAAGTGTAAGAGTTCAAACCCAATCAAACACGCTGGCGACGGCGGCACTCTCTCGTTTTTTGAATAACTTTACCATATTTTTGCAAAATATGAACAGTAGTACCAACATTGAAACGTGGATAAATACGAAACATACGACAAGTTTGTTGGAAATTTCAAAAATTTTAGACGTTTTTTGTACTTTTTAAGGCGAATAAAATAAAATAATTTTTAATAACAATTTGCAGAACACGCTATTGATACACCAATAATTTTCACTAAACGTCATGACATTTTTTACATATGTATATAAATGTGTTTAAATATCGATCACAAAAAGTTAAAAAGTTAAGTCAGAACACACCAAAACCCAAAACTTAACACAAACGCCCAAAATCATTCAAATTCAAGATTGCCCATTAACCGTTAATTTAGTTATTGTTCAGTAGGGGTGGGATAGTGCACGACTTTTCGATTTGGATATGCTAGAACCTCCTATTTTGTGAGGTTCGGAAAAAAATTTCATGAGCCGAAAAATGGGGGTGGTGGGGTGTGTGTACGTGAGCGCTCATCGGGGTCAAAAGTAAGGGGTAAAATACAGAAAAAGTCCCAAAACTGCCTCGGAGTCGCCCCCAGAGGGTTTAAATGTAAGACCGATCCCCATTAATTTTTCCTCCCCAACATTAATTTCCCCACTAGTTAAGGCAACTTATAATAAAATAAAATTTGTCCCCACGGCTTTTACTGGCCACAGGAGACCGCTAGTGGGGTCAAATGTAAGACCCACCCCTATATTTTTTCAGCCCCAATATTTTTTCAGAACACACCTACCCGCCATCTGCAACCCTTAAGGCGGCCCCCATACATTTGCCTATCTATATATATAAAAATCAATGTGTGTCTGCATGTCTGTATGTTGCGTATAGGACGCCAAACCGGTGGACCGATTCGTCTGAAAATTTTACTGTATATATGTTCTGGACAGAGGATGGTTCCTGGTTATTCTATGTCATGATAGGACAAAGGGGAGTGGTACCTCCAACACAAAAAATATTTTAAAACTATCACAACAGCCATACCGATGGGTGGATTCGCTCGATAATTTTACTACAGCTAACTACTGGTCAAGGCCAGGTGATACTAGGTCATTATACGAAAAAGAGGCGTGGCACCGCCCACACAAACTATATTTTAAAATTATCATAAAACACGTTCCGAAGTGCGGATTCTCTTGAAAATTTTATTGTGACTAACTTCTGAACAGAGGATAGTTTCTGAATGGTGACTATGCAATGGTGATGATACAAATGGACGTGAGACTGACCACACCAACTATATATTAAAATTATCACAAAACACTTAATGGGTTGATTCACTTGAATATTTTATTGTAAACAACAGAGGATGACCCTCGACTATAATAGGTCATGCTACATAAAGGGACGCGGGTCCACCCAAACAAACCATATTGTCAGTAACACGTGCCGATTTTCTGCCGCCACGTCAGGTAAGGGTATGGTTCTTGAATGTAAGACGTCATGGTATGAACAACTGACGCGTCTCCTCATACTTCAACCATATTTTCAACATATTAGGTAACACTAGCCTTTGGGGAGATTGGAAAGTTTTACTACACGTAAGTCCTGTATGATTCACGCTATTATCTCATTGTCAGTCAAAGGGATGTGCCTTCTCCAAAATAACCTTATAATTCCCACCCACGTATATATCAGGTCGTAAATGCAAATCCGCGTTAAAGGGCTGTTAACAATCCTCATTCACTTACTAATGCTAGATCGACATATTACAAAGGGGCCAGACAACAAATATTTAAAAACAAATATGCATGTCACCGTTCATCTGAGTACTTCAAATTGAAATATTTTTATTTCAAACGTAACCAATCAAAAGTGATAGATAATTGTCTTCGTTTACATTCCTATAAAAATATTGTAAATTCTATTATGCCACCCAAAAGACAAGCAATTGGTCGAGCTGCGTCCAATGCTCGAAAAATAAAAGTACAACGAGCATCTGAAACGGAAGAACAACGAGAAGAACGTCAGGAAGCCAACCGTTTACGCATAACCCAATCCCGTTTGGTGGACACAGAAGAGCAACGAGGAACAAGACAGGAGTCTGATCGAGCTCGAACAACGCAATCACGTTTGACAGAAACTCACGAGGATCGAGAAGTAAGACAAGAACATAACCCAATACCGCATTGCAGAAACACTCGAGCAACGAGAAGCGAGACAAGCAGCCGAGCGTGTACATACAACTCAATCACGACTGTCTGAAACCATTGCTCAACGGACCACCAGAAACCAAGCTAATCGTTTTCGAGCAGATCAATCCAGACAAACTCTGTATCCTGATTTAAAACTTGCAGGATTCAATTTTAGTCCTAATTATACTTACTTTGAACATGCAAGTGTTGTCATTGGAAAAATGGGTACAGTTTGCACTCATTGCAGTGCCCTTAAATTTAAAAATGAATCCCCAGGAATGTGTTGTGCAAATGACAAGGTAAAACTCCCAATACTACGTCCACCGATTGAGCCACTGTTATCATTGCTTTCGGGAGAATCGAATAATTCCAAGCACTTTTAAAAAAACGTGCGGAAATATCACTCTTCATTTCAAATGGCATCCTTTGCAGCCACTAACATCGTGCAAGTTAATTTTATGCCGTCATTTAAAATACAAGGTCAAGTATATCACCGAGTGGGATCACTCTTACCCGTCCACAACGCCGAACACAAATTTCTACAAATTTATTTCATGGGCAATGACGATATGCAAGTGGATCGGCTTTGTGATATGATTCCTGGCACCAGACGTCATATAATTTCTTTATTGCAAACTATTTTTCAACAAAACAACGGATTAATACAATTATTCGAAACAGCAATTGACAACATGCCCACAGATGATTATTCCATCGTTATTAGAGCCGATAAAACACCAACTGGAGAGCATGTCAGGCGATTTAACGCACCTACCATAGGCGAAATGGCAATTGTTATGGCTGGAGCGAACGTTGATTCAGGTGACATTATTATTCATCGACGAAATGACACCATTCAACGGGTCACTGAAACACATTGATGCTACGATGCCTTACAATATCCAATACTGTTTTGGGAAGGCCAGGACGGATATCACTTCAACATAATGCAAACTAATCCAAGTACAGGTAAGTCCGATATACATCAGTATTTATACACTCCACGAGAGTATTATGTCTTTGTGCATTTGTTTGTAACTCCCAAAAGGAAGGAAGATAGACCCATTGTTAACTATACCGATCGACTTAGAATCACTTTCTGAGTCAATTTAGCAATGTCCGTCTGTCTGTCCGTCTGTCTGTCTGTCTGTCTGTCCGTCTGTCTGTCCGTCTGTCCATCTATTGTTGTAATCACGATACAGGTCGCAATTGTAGCCAGAACCAAACGAAACTTTGCACAACGAAGTTTTTCGGGACAAGGACGAACGTTTTTCAATTTGAAGAAAATCGGTTCAGATTTAGATATAGCCCCCATACGAATTTCACTCCCGATTTGACCCTTTTCACTCTAATTACCACATATTTCAACAGATTTTCTTCAAAATTGGCAAAACATCTTATAGTTCCACTAGAAACACCTGTGGTAAAAATGTGTTAGATCGGTTCAGATTTACATATATCGCCCATACAAATTTAGTTCTCAATTTGAATTTTTCCGCTCTAGAATCCACATATTTTAACAGATTTTCTTAAAAATTCGCAAAACATCTTATATTTCCACTGTAAACACCTGTAGTAAAAATGTGTTAGATCGGTTCAGATTTATATATAACAACCATACAAATTTCGGTCCCAATTTGAATTTTTCCGCTCTAGAATCCACATATTTTAACAGATTTTCATCAAAATTGGCAAAACATCTTATATTTCAACTAGAAACACCCAAGGTGAAAATAGGTCACATCGGTTCAGATTTACAAGTAGCTCTCATACAAACCGCCCCAGAAACCGCGTATTTTCAGAGAATTTCTTAAAATTGAGCATAACACGTTATATTTCAACTGGAAGAACTTATTGTGAAAGTTAGTCACTTCATTCCATGTTTGGATATAGCCCCGATACAAATATTGTTCTCGATTTGACAAATTGGACCAGATCATATTAGCCTGTGATTAGGAAACATACAAAAATTTTCCCGTTTTCACTTTTTTACTGAAGTGAATTGTATTGATATTGAAAGTGGAGTGTATCATATCGAGCCCTTAGCGCGGAATTATCGTAAGCGACATTTTCTGAAAATATTTTTTATTGTTGAATTTAAAATTTTATCGGCTGATACAAAAATAAAAATTGACAAAATATCAAAAATGTTAACGTTTATATAAAAAAATAGGGCTAAGATTTTATCGTAAGTCGCTGCTCACATTTTCAAAGAAAGCAATTTTATCGTAAGCGACAGTTTATGAATTTAGGCGAAAGCTTTCAGATAATGTAAGAGATATTTATAAATGTTTAGATATGGCTATCAATGTATTGATGTAATATTAAGTGTTTTTTTGTATACCCTCGGCCATAGAATGAAGTGTTCGTCTGTTGGTTGAAAGTACGATAGGTTACGAATGAACTAAGCTAAGAGGTTCGAAGTTCACAGATATTTGTTTTATATGTTTATTTATCGATCCAGAAGAAAAAAGTTTACCCACAAGAACTGAAAGTAGCTCCAAATTATTGTCTCTTTGGAGAACACAAACCCTTTTTGTATGATTTGTTATATACTTATAAAACTTATATACAATAACTTAATATACTTCTTGTAATATTCGTATATTAAGCCAAATACTATATAAATGGTTTTGGTATAATTTCCCTATTATTGTGGGTAAACGTTAACATTTATTTAATTCAAATAGTGGCAAATTTGACAAAGAAACATAGTATTTAGCTTAAAATTGTGATGAAAATGGGCACATTGCCCACAATTCTATAGAGTTAATTCTATACACTCTACAATTGAATCATTTTGTAAAGGAAGAACCTTCCACCCCTTCTGAGTGGCCGACCATAATTACAAATTCCCGCACGATATGTTATGAAGTGTTATGAAAGTATTTTAGATTTATTTAGATCATTTACAGTTTAAGGACTGGAATTCATTTTCTACCAAAGTTTTTTCAGTATTTGTAGCCGCAAGTACAATATTTGTATCGCAAGCGCCAAAAGTACCGTATGGTGTAAACAAATGATCAATTTTTAATAATAATTCGTTGGGTACGGCGGAATTAAAACATTTTGCATTAAAACATATTTCATTTTATGCAAATATTTCAAAATAATCAATAAAAACCTTCTCCTGTAAAATGTGTGTTTTGGCGCTTGCGATCATTCCGCGCTAAGGGCTCGATATAGTCGGCCCGTTCGTTTGTTTTTATTTTCTTAAATCAATCTTGCATTCGACCTATCCTTTACAATGTTTATTTATTCTACACTTAAAGGCGAAATACAGGGTGGCCCAGAAAGACCGAAGTGGTGTGAATTCCTTATAACTTTTTTATTATAATTTTTTTTTTCTTTTCTTTTCAGTATTTTGTAAAGAAGACTTGGATAATTTATAATGGAGCAATACACAATTGAACAACGTGCCCATATTGTTGAAATTTACTTTTCAAATCAACGGTCCATTGTGTTGACTCAGCGTGCATACCGTCGTCAATTTAATGTGCGGGTTGCACCCTCTCAGTCAACAATAAACCGTCTGGTTGCAAATTTTCGACAACAAGGGGCAGTAAGGAACCTTCCTGGTGTCGGCAGACATCGAACTGTCCACACGGCTGACAATATTCAAGTGGTACAGGAGAGTATTCGGGAGGATCCAGAAACATCAACCAGGAGACGTTCGTCACAACTGGGCCTCTCAAGAACGTCGCTGCAGCGAATTTTGCACACCATAGGATTGTTTCCATACAAAATTCAACTTGTCCAAGAATTGAAACCAACAGATTACCAGCAACGACTTGACTATGCAATTTATTTCCTGCAAAAAGCACAAGAGAATCCTAATTTTATTCATAACTTAATAATGAGTGACGAAGCCCATTTTCAATTAAATGGGTTCGTTAACAAGCAAAACTGTAGGATATGGGCTACGGAAAACCCGAGAGTACTTCATCAACGACAATTGCACCCAGTTAAGTGTACCGTTTGGTGCGGTGTTTCTTCAGAAAGGATCATTGGCCCATATTTTTTTGAAAATGAACAAGGTGTCGCCATTTCCATCAATGGTGATCGATATCGGGCCATGTTGGAAAATTTTGTAAGGCCAGCCGTGGAAAACCATCAGCAAATATGGTTCCAACAGGATGGAGCCACAGCGCACACTGCGAGGGCCACAATGACTCTTTTACGCGACATCTTTGGTGAAAGAATAATTTCTCGTAACAGCAATTTTAATTGGCCTCCGCGTTCCCCGGATTTAACCGCTCCAGACTGTTTTCTTTGGGGCTATTTAAAAGGAAAAGTTTATGTTAATAAGCCTAGGACTATTGAGGAGTTAAAAACCAATATTCGAGAAGAAATTAACAACATACCACCGGAAGTTTTGCGAAAGGTCATGGAAAATGTGTTGGAAAGAGCACATTTGTGCGAAGCAGAATATGGCCACCACTTGCGGGATATCATTTTTAATAACTAATCCAAAAATATTCCCCATAAATTTAATGTATTTAAAAAAAAAAAATTAAAAAAATATCTCTTAAATAAAAAGTTATAAGCAATTCACACCACTTCGGTCTTTCTGGGCCACCCTGTACTTAACAAAAAAGTTTCGGCAATGAATTATTACGCGTATCGTATAATGACAAGGATAAACGAAACAAACCACATTTTACAATGCCGTAAACTATTTCATCAATTTGTCGTCGATTGAGTCAGAACGATTACTCTACATTCGATTGAACCAGAAATCCTTGCCCTCCGAATAGTACGTTCATTTACGAGATGGAAATGTCAATGAAATTGGTAGAATGATCATATGCATATGCATGTGCCGTGGACTACCAGTAAACGTCGCTGGAAGTTTACTGGTAGTACACGACACATGCATGAATACGCTCAGGATGCCATGGCATATGTTCGAGAGTACGGTCGTCCTGATCTATTCATAACTTTTACATGCAATCCAACATGGACGGAAATAAAAGAGCTGCTTTTGCCGGGCCAGGTTCCATCTGATCGACACGATGTAACGGCAAGGATTTTTAAACAGAAACTGACAAAATTAATGGACTGTATTGTGAAGCATCATATTAATGGGCAAACTGCACGTTGGATGTACTCTATCGAATGGCAAAAGAGAGGACTTCCCCACGCACACATTCTTATATGGCTGGAAACAAAAATAACACCAGCACAAATTGATGATGTCATTTGTGCTGAGATTCCAAATATGGAAGAAGATCCATTGCTATACGCAATTGTAACAAAAAATATGGTACATGGACCGTGCGGAGCTCTCAACCCACAATCTCCGTGCATGATTGATGGCAAGTGCTCCAAAAAATGTCCAAAAGAATTGGTTAATGAAACTCGCACTGGTAGAGACGGCTATCCACTATATAAGAGCCGCAAGCCTAATGGTGGTGGTCATACAGCTATGATCAGAACGAGAAGTGCTGATATTGAAATAGACAACAGATGAATTGTGCCATATTCGCCATTGCTTTCGAAAACATTTCAAGCCCATATTAACGTAGAATATTGCAATTCTGTAAAATCGATAAAGTACATATGCAAATACGTCAACAAAGGCAGCCAGTATTCGGCGTTATTAATCCATCTGCACCGCCAGATGAAGTTACTCAGTTTCAATTAGGTCGTTACATTAGCAGCAATGAAGCTGTATGGCGCATTTTAAGTTTCAAAATTCACAATCGATATCCGACAGTTGTGCATCTCAGCGTTCACCTGGAAAATGGACAAAGAGTTTATTTCACAGCAGGAAATGCCCGAAATGTAGCCTCTGCACCGTCACACACAACACTGACAGCATTTTTTGTATTGTGTCAAGAAGATTTGCATGTCGCAACATTGCTATATGCAGAAGTACCCAAGTACTATACATGGAATGCTGCATCGAAAAAATTCCAACGCCGTAAGCAAGGTGTTCGAGTAGATGGGTATCAAAATGTTTGCGCTTCAGATGCATTGGGCCGTGTCTATACCGTACATCCAAACAACGCAGAATGTTATTAGTTAACGTGAGAGGACCCACTTCATTTTCAAATTTAGGAACAGTTGACGGGGTTGAATGTCAAACATACAGAGAGGCGTGTCAGAAACTTCATTTGCTTGAAAGTGATCAACATTGGTAGACAACATTAATGAATGTTTCTGTCAGCTGTCATCCTCGCCAGATACGAACTTTGCTTGCGATAATATTAACAACCTGCTCGCCATCTAACCCAAAAGACATGTGGGAAAAATTCAAAGAGGATATGAGTGAGGACATTTAGCATTATTATCGCACCGTAAACCAAGACGATTCTATATCATTTACCATTAACATTTACAACGATGCTCTAATCAAAATTGAAGACATATGCCTAGCTATTACCAAGAAAACTCTAAATTAACTTGGAATGGTAGCGCCTGAACGTTCTACCGTTGACATTAATGATCGAGATTTGCTAAGAGAACGGCAATTCAATGTTGAAGACTTACGATTGTTTGTCGCTGCAAAGAAACTTATATTAATTGCAGAACAACAAGAGGCCTTCGACAAAATTATAACTGCAGTTACAAATGACAGCGGCGGACTTTTTTTCTCGATGCTCCAGGAGGTCCAGGTAAAACCTTTCTCATCAGTTTGGTGTTAGAGCACATCCGCTCGCAAAATGGGATAGCTTTAGCTATTGCTTCCTCCGGTATTGCTGCTACATTGTTGGATGGAGGACGAACGGCACATTCAGCGTTGAAATTGCCATTGAATATGCAATTTGTCGATTCTCCAACCTGTAACATTGGCAAAAGTTCAGGCATGGCGAAAGTGCTCAAAACATGCAAGCTGATTGTGTGGGATGAATGTACCATGGCACATAAGAAATCCCTGGATGCGCTTAATCGGACACTTCAAGATTTAAGATCAAATACACAACCATACGGTGGAGCTCTTATAGACTTCCGACAGACCCTTCCAGTAATTCCAAAATCAATACCTGCTGATGAGGTAAATGCTTGCCTTAAGGCATCGCATCTCTGGCGATATGTACAAACAATTAATCTTACCAGCAATATGCGTGTACATCTGCATCACGATGACTCGGCAGCTATATTTTCGAATCAGCTTCTGGCTGTTGGTAAAGGAAAAGTACCAGTTGATGCAGTGACAAGAAGCATTACATTTCCACAAAAATTTTTGTGTCACTCTGCAATCAATTCAGGACTTAATCTCGAAAGTCTTCCCACAAATTTCCACAAACTATAAGAATAAAGAGTGGCTTTGCGTTCGTGCTATATTGGCTGCAAAAAAACAACGATGTCAATGCAATCAATAATTTAATTCTGGAATTAATTCCAGGCGATTGCACACTGTACAAATCGATTGACAGTTGATGAAGTTGTCAACTATCCAACTGAATTTCTAAATTCGTTGGACCTTCCTGGAATTCCGCCACATATGTTATCTCTTAAAATTGGTTCACCTATAATTCTCCTAAGGAATGTTAGTCCTCGATTGTGCATTTGTACTAGAATTTCTGTCAAGAGACTAATACCCAACGTCATTGAAGCAACGATTTTAAATGGAAAATCAAAAGGAAAAGATGTCCTTATACCACGCATTCCAATGATTCCACCGATATGCCATTCGATTTCAAACGACTACAGTTTCCGATTCGCCTGGCGTTTTCTATGACTATAAACAAAGCACAGGGACAATCACGTGATGTGTGTGGATTGAATCTTGAAAATCCGTGTTTTTCACATGGTCAGCTATATGTTGATTGCTGACGTGTGGGACAGCCTAAAAACTTATATGTACTTGCACAAGGTGGAAAAACTATAAATGTCGTGTATCCCGATGCACTCCAATGATATACTGATCAACTTAACTAAGAGGCACCAAATAAAATTATTCTTACACTTAATTGACTTTCTAATAAATGTTTCTTTTAAATGTTTCATTTTCTTTAAACACTAAAAACGCGATTTAAATGTTCATGAAGTTTTATTTAACTTATGAATTTAAACAAATAAATATTATTTTAAACTAATTTGCAGAAGTAAAAATATGCAAAACAAAAATTGCGAGCATAAGAAGAAGAAGAAACCCGTGCAACGCCGGGTACAAAAAGCTAGTTTGTTATATTTTTTATGAAAGAAAGGCCCAAAACAGCACCGTAGTAGAGCCACATTTTTTGAATTAAGATAGCAAAATTCTGATTGGAACAAAGTTTGATTCATATTTTTAATTTTAGGAATCACATTTTAATTGCATCTCAAAATCCAAAGGTGCATTTTCCCGCTTTTGAGGAAGTTCTTTTAAACAACTTCCAAAAAAGTAGATAATATGTTATTATCCCGAACAGCATTTTCACAAGTGAATGGGAATGAATTTTTAGTATGGGGTAACCAAGGTAAGGTTTCCGCTTAATTTAATATTTATTTGCAGTTAAGTTTCCTATTGTTAGTTCTACCGATTTTGCTTTAGTTATTCACCACTCACAACAGGAGACAACTGTGATGGTTAGAGTGCCGTAGTAGCAACAAAAAGGTCCGTTGTTTTACCTCCGGTAACGGCGGATTTTTTATATCAGAAATGGAAACTGTTGTTTGTATGTATAGTTGGTCTGTTATGTTGTATGTGTTGTCATTTATTTTGGTTTAAGACCAAAGGTTGTGCAGAAGTCTTCAGCAGAAGCCAAAATTAGCAGAAAGGCAAAGTGAGACCTTTATTGTTGCAGCTAAAAGTTGACTGCGCAGTTTCGATGGGCGCTACCCCATCTCGTCAGAACTTTCGCAACGAATGTATGTCTTTGACTTAAATCAGGGTTCATATTAGTACCAGCGGTCACATATGACAATTGAGAAGCGCTGATAAACAAAATATTCCACCGAACTAAGTCGACACACTAAAAATCTCACTTTGTCAAATCAATGTGAAATTGGCAAATGCCAATGATGATGCCTTTGCTATTACTTTAAATTATATTTGAAGTCTTTACAAATATAGAACATCCCCACTATGAAAATTCCACGTTAAATTCATTGGTGAATTTTAACTACTTACATCCGATAAACAAGATGAGCATCTTTTTCACGTTTTCAGGTGCTTTTTTTGCTGGGTATGAATTGGAATATGTTTACTTTGCTTTACAAATTGGAGAGCTAATATTTTATTTACTCTTTTACAAGCTATAATGTGAAACATTAGAACGGCTAATGAAATCAAAACAAAATTTTGCACTAAACTGATCATTATTATCCATTCTTCCATATTATTGGCGTTGGTTATTATTGTGGCAAATATTTTGTCATAAGCGAGCATTTGAATCATTGCTCAAATGGCCTTAAAAATGAATAAAACGTGAATGTAACTTTGCAGTCCGTAGGATCATCATTGCAACTAATTGTACCCTTTAATTTGATTTTATTTGCTAATACAAGTCAGAAACAATATTTTTTTCTAGCATGATGGACGTTTCTGGAAAAAATGTCCATATGTAGCAAATATGCAAAATATGCTAAGATACCTAAATTTAAAACCATCAGTATAAAGGAATAAACAAACATTTTTAGGTCTAATTTTCACTGGAGCTATTGCATTTACCCTCAATGTAGATTTATATACAGCCCCCAATACGAATGTTACCTCAATTTTGTTTTTTTTGGAGCTATAAAACAATATATTACAATGGATGATGCTCAATTTTAGCATCCAGAAAAAAATCACCCAGAAATAACTAGAGTAAAAATTGGTCACATTGGTCCATGTTTTGATATAGCCCCTTATATATGTATGTTGGATTCTCTGCAACACCGGTCAAAGTAAAATGTCTTTGTCGAAGGGGGCGATATAAGGGTCACATTAAATGTGAATGATAGAGGCGTATTTCAAATGTATTTGCTTTTGGATTTATAAAAATTCAGAAACATATTAAAAAATAATATATTTTTCATGATTTTACTTAATTTCTTTATGGAAGTAGCCCAATTGGTCTATCGTCTCACGCGAATAGAAAGTTATAGGAGAAACCGTAACCGAAAACAAAAAAAAAACTTTTTTAAAATGTTTTTTATAAATCCACAAATTTTTACATAGTGCCAGTATTCACTTTGAAAATAAATTCCTTAAGGATTTATGAATTTATTTACATTTTTTAATACAAAAATGTCTTCCAAATTACAAAAAATAGTCCTACGGATTATTTTATATCTTTCGATTGACTTTGTTTTTTATAATTAAAAAGAAAACATTATGATATTTCTAGAGAAAACAAGTAAGAAGGCGAATCTTATATACCCTCCACCACGGAGTGCATTCCATAGTATTACCAGCAGATTAAAGGATGTCGACTTTACATAGAAGCACAGTACCATATTACGAAAATTGTGATATTTTTGTGCACATTAATATATTTGTTTACTATTTCAAACTATAATGTATACTTATGCGCACTGTTTAAAATCGACTACTATATATAAATAAAATGCTGAAATTGTGAAAGTGAACATGCCGAAATATTAGGCGATTGTCAGTCGCCATTAGAAAGAAGCATTTCCAAATACAGACAAAGTGATAAGAAAAGTATAAATTTTAAAGATATCCCCATTCGCCCCATTCTCCGCCCAAATGTATAAATTTCGAAAAAAAAAACATTTTTCGAGTCTTCATAGTCAGAATGTATGCACCGAATTTCATGATTTCAACTTCAGCGGTTTGGTAGGTCCCATTTGTATCCCTCTTTTTCAATTATATCCCTTAAAAGAACGAATTTCGGAAAATCCCTCTATTTTACGTGTCTATGCAATTAGAGGGATGTACACACCGAATTTCATGATTCTAGCTGTTGTCGTATCTTTGGTACCATATTTTATCCCTTTTTGTCCCATTTCGCCAGCTAAAACTTTTATTTTCTTTGTGTTGCTTCCAAGCTACAAGAGGAATGCCCGCAACAAATTATAACTGTATGAAAATCAGAATTTTAATTAATAAGCCAAGGCTACCAATATTTGTATACTATGTATATATGTAATGGAAATAATACATCAATTCATAAAGTAAATATAAGGGAGCAATCTTAAATACCCTAAATATTGGGGGATAGAGAATGAATTTTTAGCTGCAGTCCTTTGGTTGGTTGTATTTCCATCTATTTCAAATTCAAAAGTATACATTTGCAAATACCTTATCTCTCAAGTACGCAGTATAAGACAACTTCATGATTCTACCATTTTTGTCGTAAAAGCAACAAAATAAAGTACGAATTTGGAAAAAAATTATTTTACGTGGTTATGCACTCAGAGGAATGTATATACCGAATTCCATGATTCTATCAGCGGCCATTTTGTTGGTACCATTTTTATCCCCCTTAAAACTACGACTTCCATAAAAATTCTTTAGTTTGCGTCTATGCGTTTATGTCTGCACCGAATTTCATGATTCTATCTGCGGCCATTTGGTTGGTACCATTTTTATCCCTTTTTCCGATTTTAGTCCCTTAAAAGTATGAATTTCTATTGAACGTGTCGACGCAATCAGATGGATGTATTCGCCTAGTTTCATCGCTCTATGTTCCCATTATATCCCTTGAAAGCTTGAAATTTGGAAAAAACCTTTTTACTATAAATTTCGATTCGTGTGATATCCCATGAATTAGTTTTTTTTCAATTGAATATTGGACTATTTTCGGAGAAAAAATAATTAAAATCGAATACCTAGAGAGGAGAAGTCTAGACTGACCCCAATTAATTTTGCCTCCTCAACAATGTCCCTAAACATACCTCCACTTCTCCCCTCGAGGGTCTACTGCGGGGCAGTTTTGGGCCTTTCTTTCATACAAAATATAAAAAATAGGCAAATGTATGGGGACCACCTTAAGGGTTGCAGATGGAGGGTAGGTGTGTTCTGAAAAAATATAGGGGGTGGGTCTTACATTTGGCCCCACTAGCGGTCTCCTGGGGCCAGTAAAAGCGGTGGGGACAAATTTTATAAAAAAATATTTTTTCTATGGGAGCCTACTTAACGAGTGGGGATAGAGGTTATGTGTGTTCGAAATAAAAGTTAGTGAGGGAAATTAATGGGGGTCGGTCTTACATGTAACACCACTGGGGGCGACTCCGAGGCATTTTTGGGACTTTTCCTGTATTTTTATCACTTACCTTTGACCCCGATGAGCATCCACTTGCACTCACCCCACCACCCCCATTTTTTGGCTCACGAATTTTATTTCCGAACCTCACAAAATAAGGGGGTTGTAGCTCATCAAAATCCAAAAGTCGTGCACTATCCCACCCCTACTGAACAATAACTAAGTTAACCCTTAATGGGCAATCTTTAATTTGATTGATTTTTGGCGTTTGTGTTAAGTTTTGGGTTTTGGTGTGTTCTGACATATATAGTAAAATTTTTGTAGAACATTTCATCCCTTCCCCCTTTTCGGGCTGTTTTTTACAATTTATTAAAATAAAGCAAAAAATGCCGTTATGAGGGTAGTGAACATACCCTATGCCTCAGATGTAAAGAAGACATAGTTTTATACACCGATATGCTGCAAGAAGAGGCCAGAGTTGGGAAACTTTAATCGCCCATAAACTGAAATTCCGATGTGATCTGTCAAAACGCCGACATACGTATGTATATTTTTTAGTCTCCTCTTTCAGAATTTTGGAAAAAGTTTGAAATTGTTGTACAGAGGTGACTTCTACACCTTTTTCAATTGTAATTCAAAAGACATCACATGAAATTCAAAAGACATCAGTTGAAATTCAAAAATTCCATTTGCAATTCAAAAAATATCGCTTGAAATTCAAAAATTCCATTTGAAATTCAAAAAATGTCAAATGAAATTCAAAACTTGTAATTCAAAAGACATCATTTGAAATTCAAAACTCTTCATTTGTAATTAAAAACTCGTCATAAGTAATTCAAAAGACACCATTTGAATTTCAAAAGTTTTCATTTGAAATTCAATAATTATTCCATTTGCAATTCAAAAAGGGTAAACAATATTATTAAAGCAAAATATACATTAGGTTGGGTAGCATTTATTTATTTCTGTAAATTTTAATATTCTGCTATTACGCAAATCACTCTAACCTATTTAAATTTAAAATTTATAACTTCTATACGGACGATCAGAATACTCTGAAATTTGATCTTTGGTAATGTTTTCATAGACGTTATATACACCTGCAATATGAGCGATATTGTAAGACCTCTCACACAAATTGACATAAGCTTTGTTTAAAATAAAACTGATCAGTAACAATTTAATATTGGAAGTGGTTTTACAATCACTTTATACCTGTAAAATAGTTATGATTTGTTGTACCTCCCACACAAATAATCCAACCCTAAGTAAAGTGCAAGTCATTATAAGTTATATGCAGATGCTCTCTGAGCTGCTGAAGGTTATAAACTATATATGATATTACCGACATTTTACATCATTATAATTATTAGTTGCTTATTATTTTATTATATCTGTTTCCAAAACTGCAGAATATAAAATTTGCAGAAAAAACTAATGTATATTTTTCTTAAATAAGTTTGTTTAATTTTTTTTATTTCAAATGGAATCTTTTGAATTACAAATGGAATAATTTTTGAATTTCAAATGAAAACTTTGAAATGGTGTCTTTTGAATTACAAATGACGAGTTTTGAACTACAAATGATGAGTGTTGAATTTCAAATGATATTTTTTGAATTTCAATTCATATTTTTAGAATTTCAAATGGAATTTTTGAATTTCAATTGATATTTTTTGAATTATAAGGGCCGATGTTGAATGCGAACCACACCTAAACGTCACGTTTTTCTGCATTTCATTTGACATTTCTCAATTTCAGACTAACTCAATTTGTACCATGGAAAGATACACAATCGAACAACGCGTTAAGGTTATTCAGGCTTATTGTGAAAATGAGCGTTCAAATCAAAATGCATATCGTACACTTCGTGATTTTTTCGGTCAATTTAATCGTCCAAATGTGCGTACAATCGGAAAAATTGTGGAAAAATTTAAGCGAACCTGGTCTGTAGTAGATGTGAAAACACCAGTACATGCTAGTACTGCAGAAAATATTGCTGCTGTTCGGGATAGTGTGGCTGAAGAGCCGTTCACCTCAACTCGTCGTCTTGCCCAACAATTGCACCTCTCACGCTCATCGTTGATAAACAGTATGCATAAAGACTTTCATTTACATGCTTACAAGGTGCAATTGACTCAAGAATTAAAGCTTCTCATTCCAAACGTCGTCAATGGTCAGAACGGTGGCAAGAAATGGCAACAGTGGATGATCAATTTTCGAAGAAAATCATCTTCAGTGATGAGGCACATTTTCACCTCAGTAGATTCGTCAATAAGCAGAATTGCCGCATTTGGGCGAATGATAATCCAATGGTTGTTGTCGAAAAACCAATGCATGCGGCCCTTAAAATTTAACCACCCTTTATAATTTTATAGAATGAGCAATCCTCAAAAATATTTATACAATACGTTGGACTTGTTGGATGTAGAACATGATATACTCCCGGTAGAGTGAGTACATAATTACAATTGTCAGGCGTGGCGATTTCTCGCTAAACTTTACGATAATTCATAAAAATTGTATGCTTACACCTAGTTTACAGCCAATTTGCCGAAGGACTATATAACATTTTCTGGTATAGTTTGCGTTCTTACTTGAAAAGGATATTCATTTTTTTGTGATCCTAACTTCTATATTTTTATAGATTTTTTTCAAACATACATTTCTCCTTCGTTTGAATACTCATAATATTTTTTCTGTTTTGCTTCTAATTTTTGTACCCTCCACTGGGGTATTTTGTTTTGTGCATTTGCTTGTAACAGCCAAAAGGAAGCGAGATAGACCCACTCTTTAGTATAGTGATCGAAACCATTCAGCCGTGTTGATCTGTCCGTCTGGCAGTCCATCTTTTACTCAAAGTATAGCTCGCCTTTAATGTCCGATACTAACAGAAATTGGCATAATTAAGTTTTGCTGGTCGAAGCTATTTAATTTGGTTCATGTTTAAATTTAGCCTCCCATACTGATTTGGCTTTTCCATCCTAGAAAACACATCAAATAACCTATTCAAATTTTGCAAAACACCTCATATTTCAACAAGAAACATCTGTGCTGAAGAATTCGCCAAATCGGTTCAAATTTATATATAGCTCTCATACAAATGTCGCTCCCGATTGGACACTTTCTGCTCTAGATTCCACGTATTTCTGATCTGATTTGTAATACACGTTATATTTCACTTGCAAAAAGACATTGTAAATGTGGGCATCATCGGTCCATGATATATCTTCCATGAAGTAGTGCACATGAAGACAATGGTACAATTTGATTAGTATTTGTATTCAACTTTAGAAGTAAATGTTAAAATTAAACATACATTATTAAAATAAATTAGAAAATAAAACTCGATCTTATGTAAACGACAAATTTTATTTTCTGCCGTATTCAATTGTTTTTAACGAATACGGATGATTTTTGGAGATTTTCGATAAACTGACACCTCTGCATGTGCCCCATATTAAAACATATTTTAGTATAATAAGGCCCAAAACCGTACCGTTTGTATCCTGTAAATGTATGTGTTTGACAAAAAATGTTAAATCGGAAAGGACATTTGTATGGGGTATATTGAAATCTGGAACGAAATAGGTGAAATATAATATGTATAGTTTGGCCAAAATCGGTTAAACATTTGCGAGCAACATTTGTATTTGCGCTATATATAAATCTGAACCGATCTCAGCCACTTTCACCATAGGTTTTTTACTTGGATTATAAGCTATTGTGCCAAATTTAAAGAAAATCGAGTACAATATGTGGTTTCTAAAGCGGCAAAAGTCAAATCGGGAGGCACATTTGTTTGGGGGCTATATCTAAATCTGAACCGATCCTACCTAATTTTTGCATAGGTGTTTCTAGTTGGATTATAAGATGTTGTGCCAAATTTAAAGAAAATCGGGTGCAATATGTCGCTTCTATAGCGGAAAATGTCAAATCGGGAGCGACATTTATATGGGGGCTATATCTAAATCTGAACCGATTTGCCTCAAATTAAATAGCGTTCCTCCTTGATCCACAAAACTTACTTGTGCCAATTTTTGTTAAGATCGGACTATAATTGCGACCTGTAATTTGATTACAACAATAGATGGACAGACGGACATTGCTAAATCGACTCAGAAAGTGATTCTAAGTCGATCGGTATACAATGGGTCTATCTCGCTTTCTTTTGGGTGTTACAAACAAATGCACAAAGCCATAATACTCTCGTGGAGTGTATAAATATACATTTGCTTCTATGTTTATGATGTTTCTCTAAGAAAAATTGAAACTAACAAGCAATTCAAGCTGGATTGAATCAATTCAAAACCAGTAAGGAAAGGCTAAAGTCGGGCGGGGCCGACTCTATGATACTCCACTTTCTATCCGAATACAATTCAATTCGGTGAAAAAGTGAAAACGGGAAGGTTTTTTGTATCCTGTAAATGTATGTGTTTGACAAAAAATTTTATATCGGAAAGGACATTTGTATGAGGATATATTGAAACCTGGAACGAAATAGGTGAAATATAAAATGTATAGTTTGGCCAAAATCGGTTAAACTTATGGGAGCAACATTTGGGCTATATTTAAATCTGAGCCGATCTTACCCACTTTCACCATAGTTTTGTTTAGTTAGATTATAAGATGTGCGAAATTTAAAGAAAATCGAGCACAATATGTGGCTTTTAAAGCGGCAAAAGTCAAATCGGGAGCGACATTTGTATGGGGGTTATATCTAAAACTGAACCGATCTTACCCAATTTCTGCATAGTGTTTCTAGTGGGATTATAAGATGTTGTCCCAAATTTAAAGAAAATCGGGTACAATATATGGTTTCTAGAGCGCAAAATTCAAATCGGGAGCGACATTTGTATGGGGCCTATATCTAAATCTGAACCGATCTAGCCCGCTTTAGCCACAGGTTTTCTAGTTAGATTATAAGATGTTGTGCGAAATTTAAAGAAATCGATTAGAATATGTGGCATTTAAAGCGGAAAAAGTCAAATCGGGAGCGACATTTATATGGGGGCTATATCTAAATCTGAACCGATCTTACCCAATTTCAGCATAGGTGTTTCTAGTAAGATTATAAGATGTTGTGCCAAATTTAAAGAAAATCGAGTACAATATGTGGTTTCTATAGAGGAAAATGTCAAATCGGGAACGACATTTGTATGGGGGCTATATCTAAATCTGAACCGATTTGACCTATTTTCACCATAGATGTTTTTAGTTTAAATATAAGATGTTTTGCCAAATCTGAAGACAATCTGATACAATATGTGGTTTCTAGAGCGGAAAAAGTCAAATCGGGAGCGAAATTTGTATGGGAGCTATATATAAATCTGAACCGATCTGACCGATATTCACCATGGGTGTTTCTAGTGGAAATATAAGATGTTTTACCAAATCTGAAGACAACCTGATACATTATGTGGTCTCTAGAGCGGAAAAAAAGTCAAATCGGGAGAGAAATTTGTATGGGAGCTATATATAAAGCTGAACCGATCTAACACATTTTTACCACATGTGTTTCTAGTTACAATATAAGATGTTTTGCCATTTTTAAAGAAAATCTGTTGTAATATGTGGTATCTAGAGTGAAAAGAGTCAAATCGGGAGTGAAATTCGTATGGGGGCTATATCTAAATCTGAACCGATTTTCTTCAAATTAAATAGCGTTCGTCCTTATCCCGAAAAACATCGTTGTGCAAAGTTTCATTTGGTTCTGTCTACAATTGCGACCTGTATCGTGATTACAAGAATAGATGGACGGACGGACGGACGGATGGACGGACAGACAGACAGACAGACGGACATTGCTAAATCGACTCAGAAAGTGGTTCTAAGACGATCGGTATAATTAACAATGGGTCTATCTCGTTTCCTTTTGGGTGTTACAAACAAATGCACAAAGACATAATACTCTCGTGGAGTGTATAAATAGTATTTAACTATGAAAGTTAAGCTACTGAGATTTTTGGAAGTTTTAATAACATGGGGTTATTGCCACAATCGTTTCTTTCTTTCATAACGAAATCAAACCACAACTCGCAATCTCACTAACACAAATAAAGGTACAACAGGTTAAGTATGATTAGAGTTTTTATTGTTAGAAAAGTCTTAAAGAACAAATTCCTTTAGAGCTAATACGCAAAAAAATCAATTACATTTAATCGTGTTGTCCATGAATGTTGTGAAAATGACTTAAATTCATTCAACAAATCCTTCGAAGTTTAAACAGTCTTTGGGTGTAACTGGTGCTTTGAATAACTTCCATATCGATTTTAAATGCAAAACTAATTTCCTGCTTTCTTTTCCTATTTACAAATTCAATGAAGCTGAAACTCAGGTAAGTAAGCATTTGTGGCAATTGATTTTAAATTTTCTCGAAATGCTTTAGAAAAACAAATAAACGCTCGTTCATCCCGCCCACCCAACAACACTATCTTACTGCCCTGGCATTGCATTTGAACTTTGCAGCAATTGAGTTCAGACAATGGCTAAAGTAGTTCACCAGAGTCAGTGTTTTTCTTCCGTCAGCTGCTACACTGGGAAAATAAATGTTTTTTTTATTTTGATAAGAATGCTTGGAACATAAAATATAGAATACTTTACTAGTATTATTTAAATTTATTGAATTGCTAAATATAAAATGAGTTCGAAAAAATACTTATAAATCAGATTGGATTTTACACCATTTGTATACCCAGCACCATAGGTAACACCTTGAAACATTCATACGAAATGAAATTTTACTTAAAAGTAGAATATACTTTTTTCTAAGGGCGTATATGACACATGAAGGCCTGCTGATCTTGATGGTAGGTCTATTTGTTGTTGTGGCAATTTTCACGTCACTATAGTTCATCCGTAACGCTCAGTTTTAATTTTCTCAATTTGGAAATTCAAAATTTCAATTGGAATTTGGTCAAAATTGAATAAAAACTATTTGTTTCATGAGCAATTGGATATATTCCTGTGTTAAAGGGAAATTCTAAAAATCTCTATTTAAAAAATATCAATTTAAATTGAAATTTTCTCAATTTAAAATGTAATCTTTCAATTTAAATTAGAATTTTTGTTAATATTAAACGGAAAATATTATTTTAATGTGAAGCCTTCTCAATTTTAATTGGAAATGGTGTCATCTATTGATTCTGATTTAACTCGATTTAATTCGAAAAATAAGCTACAGTTAGACTTTGACAGGCACTGCTCTCGATTCAGTTGTTCTATAATTGATTGTCTTATAATTGATTGTCTCGTAAGTCATTCCATTGTTCTTCACCCCAATGCTCTGTGGTGCCTTTCCTTGTCATAAGTACGATTAAAAATGGCTAAAGCACTCAGCTTTATTATCCGGAGGGCAGGGTAGGTATCACCCCACTAAGGGAATTTGGATGCCAACAACATCCACTTGTTTTAATTCCACCTGCTTACTTACGGTCTTACAAAGCAATTCTCTCAGTGGTATAGTTTTTACACATTCATGTATGTATGTATGTATATTCATACATACATTATATATATATATAGGATAGGAGTACACATACATATATCTATTACGTCCTTTTGTTGGTTAGATGTGTACTTAAGTCAATAGGTTTTTAAATGTTTACTCGGGTCATACACTTGAATCGTTTTGTGCAAAGTTCATTTGTAGAATGAACTAAAATCACAAAATGCTTTGAGTTTTTCTTCTTCTTCTCCTTCGGTTTTTTACCATCAGCAAAATTGTTCACTCATCAAGGTATGCGTAGATAACGTTTAAATCCCAGTAAACAACCTTGCTGGGTACAATAGCAATGATCACAGAGTTTGTCTGGAAAACGAAATTAATCTTTAGCGGCAAATTTGCTTATTAAAATTCCAAATTTCGTCAGATGCACCTTTAATATTTATACAATATATGAGAAGGTGTTCTATAAACGTAAAATTAAATGTAATTGGAACAGTCGGCAAAAATTGAAATATAAGTATTTAATTTTAAATCATATTTTCATTGGCCCAGCTTTCTGATTTATAAAACAATTGTAATAACGCGATCAAATTGCATGGCATAATGGATGTAAGCCTCCGGTATTAAACGGCTGTGGAGCCGTGGCAAAATTGTTCGACTCCGACTCCAGCATTTCATAATGTTTCGACTCCGCATGTTCACCAAAGCAAGATACATTTTTCATTAAAAACACACACTCTAGTGCGCACTTACAGCTGCGGCCAAAAAAATAGCTGCGACGAGATACAAAAATGTCGACAAAGAAAAATATCAGTTTTACTTGGAAAATCCTAAAAGTTTTTACGGTGATTGACATTCTTAATCTGGTTTTAAATAAAAATATAACTTTTTGTAATTTTGAGATTAGGTCTTTAGAACCATTTATGTCAAAACTGACACCAGTCAAAAAAAATAGCAGCGCTAATAAAAACTAAAAATATTTTGTTTCATTTCACTTTAATTGATTTTTTGAATAATTATTTAAATAAGGATATTTTCTTGAATTTAACACTTAGTTGCACTGCCTTTATTGCTTATTACTGCATAACGTCATTTATTGGAGTCGACTAGGATATTTTGCACCTTTCATGCGGTATTTTTGACCATGCCACTATAATTACGTGTCAAACATCGTTATTGTTTTTCAGTATTGCTAGTGAGACCTCATTTTAGTCATCACACTCAAAATTTTTGATTATATTTGGGTGCGGTATCTGACCGAACCATTCCATAACATCGATATTAGGGCTGTTTTTCTTTAAGCCGGGATAACAAGCTGCGATAACAAAAACGTTAATTAAAATTTAATTTTTTGCTCAAAATTATTTTTTCACATTGTCGCCAACTACAATATATGTAAATATATGTATCAAAAGAAATTTTTAAAAAAATATTTTGTGCCGACTTTATTGGTCTTAGCCTCGATATCCATCATTTTGACTTACACTGGATAATTATCCAGGCTAAGTCAACAATTTTTAACACAAAATTATTTTTTCAAATTTTGTTTTCACACACACATTGATATTGCTTTTGGCGAACATTTTCAAAAAGAATTTTTTATTTTGAGTGAATTTTGAACATTTTATTTAGATTTTTGTTATCGCAGCTTAAAGCTTATCCAGTCTTAAAGAAACACAGCCATATTATTGACTTCAAACCACCTTTTTGCGAGTCGGCTGGTTTTTTCGGGATAATTGACCTGCTGGAAGACCCATTTAAGGGGCATTCCGTATTTTGTATACGTAAGCATAATATTATGTAGTAGTTTGATGTACTGGGCAGAGTCCATGGTATTTCTGGGCCAATGTATTGACCCAACTTCATAATATGAAAAAAAAAACGCCGAAGCCATTACGCTTGATCCTCCCCATTTGACTGTTTTGGTACTATACCTGACGATGTACTCCGTGTTCTGTGGACGTCTTACAAACTATTTCTGAGTCGATTTAGCAATTTTCGGGACAAGGAAGAACGCTATTTAATTTGAAGAAAATCGGTGCAGATTTAGATATAGCCCCCATACGAATTTCACTCCCGATTTGACTCTTTTCACTCTAGATACAACATATTACAACAGATTTTCATTAAAATTGGCAATACATCTTATATTTCAACTAGAAACACCTGTGGTAAAAATGTATTAGATCGGTTCAGATTTATATATAGGTCCCATACAAATTTCGTTCCCAATTTGAATTTTTCCGTTTGAAAATCCACATATTTTAACAGATTTTCCTCTAAATTCGCAAAACACCTTATATTTCGACTGGAAACACTTGTGGTAAAAATGTGTTAGATCGGTTCAGATTTATATATAGCTTCCATAAAAATTTCGCTCCTAATTTGAATTTTTCCGCTCTAGAATCCACATATTTCCACAGATTTTTGTTCAAAATTGGCAAAAGACCTTATATTTCAACTGGAAACACCTGTGGTAAAAATGTGTTAGATCGGTTCAGATTTATATATAGCTCCCATACGAATTTCACTCCCGATTTGACTCTTTTCACTCTAGATACAACATATTACAACAGATTTTCATTAAAATTGGCAATACATCTTATATTTCAACTAGAAACACCTGTGGTAAAAATGTATTAGATCGGTTCAGATTTATATATAGGTCCCATACAAATTTCGATCTCAATTTGAATTTTTCCGCTTTAGAATCCACATATTTTAACAGATTTTTCTCTTAATTCGCAAAACACCTTATATTTCAATTGAAAACACTTGGGGTAAAAATGTGTTAGATCGGTTCAGATTTATATATAGCTCCCATACAAATTTCGATCCCAATTTGAATTTTTCCGCTTCAGAATCCTCATATTTTAACAGATTTTCTTCAAAATTGGCAATACATCTTATATTTAAACTAGGAACACCTTGGTGAAAATGGGTCACATCGGTTCAGATTTACATATTGCTCTCATATAAATTTCGTTCCCCCAGAAGAGAATTTCTTAAAATTGAGCATAACACGTTCTACTTCAACTAGAAAAACTTATTGTGAAAGTTAGTCACTTGTTTGGATATAGCCCCGATACAAATATTATTCTCGATTTGACACATTGGACCAGGTCATATTAGCCTGTGATTAGGAAACATTCAAAAAAATTTCCCGTTTCACTTTTTTACTGAATTGAATTGTATTCCGATAGAATGTGGAGTGTATCATATAGTCGGCCCCGCCCGACTTTAGCCTTTCCTTACTTGTTTAAGTTTGTTTTAGAATTTAGCGAGTTTTTTTAATTTATTACAGTCTATACGGCGAACGTGGCGAGACTTAATGTGATGCGTCATAAATTTCTATATGTTACAGGATATGAGACACTAGAAGGGTCAATGAAGAGAAATCAAAATGTTGTATTGATCATTATTATCTATTGACGTTGGTTATTCTTGTAACAAATATTTTGTCGCATGACCTTCGAAAATTTGTCTCCGAGCGCTTTGTTATGGAAGTGATGACAGTTTTCGATGGAAGTTGGAAGCCGTTGTTCTAATTGCATCAAACTTTATTTGCGATTGTTCTGACACCATTCAAAAAAATTAGAAGATATGCATTGAAAAAAAAAACTTTTGTTTGGAACACCCTAAGGTACATCCATGGAATTAAATATACTTCCATTCGTCAATTTTGTACAAAATATCTTCAAAACTGCTTCATTAGCAACAATATAAATTACAATTACATTGCCTATATTAAGCTTGTGGATGATGTCCTTATCTCCTTTTTGGACGATCTTAAGGAACTGTCAAGTATTTTTTAACAAGATAACGTACAATATGTAAAACTAAGATTGTGATGATCTGCTTTAAAAGGTTACCTAACCCTAACAGCCCAAACAGACAAAAAAATGAATTTTTATTGTGCGGCAATTACAAAAAAATTCATTGTACATATATAGAGGACACTTTGGCTAATATTTAAAAAAGGACAAAGTGGAAATGTTACAAAATGCATGCTTCTTTCTTTAAGCATCATCGAAAAAATGCAGGCAAATTTTTTCGGGAAGGTTATGGCTATCGTCCATTGTATCGGATGTATTTTGTAAAAACACGAATTTTCATCAAAATTTTTGAACTTTTGAACAGAAAAATCAAAAAAGGTCTACGATGATCGATAGACAATGTTATAGCGAATAAGTAAAAAATTGAGCTAAATCGGTTCAGTCTATTCGGAGGTATTATGCACATTAGATTGAAAAAATGTGTTTCGAGAAAAGCGCAATACCCGACTCTATTGCGCCAATTTATAATAGCTGTAACTTCGGAAATAAATTGAATTACGTAATTCGAAGACTTAAAATATTCTTTAAGGTATGTCTATAGAATTTTTAGAGGAAACATACGATCGAAAATTTGGTTTTCAGGGTGGTATTAGCCTGCGTTCCGGCCAGATTTACCACATGTATGCCAATTGGCTGCAATCTCATGACTGCGATAAATAAAATTTGGAGTGAAACGCCCACTTCACAGCTTAAAAAATTCCCTGACAGGATTTTTTTTTAATTCTCTTACAAAGAAGGTGATAACTTTTACATTTATCCATAGACACTTTACCGACAAGCATAAAGGAACCAAATAATTTGTTGCTGTTTTTTATGGGATTTTTCGTGCCAACAAAAAACATTTAGTTTTTAAATAAAATCATTTTTTCTATTTTTTTCCCGACTGATCCTAAACCATTACTTCAACGTGAAGGGGGAGCTATATAGAAGATATATAGAGATTTACAAAAGGCAGTGCCTTCTGTAAAATGTATAAATGGACAATTTTAGTAAACAATTTATATAAAAATATTCATAAAAATGTATTAATATATTTTTCGAGTTTATAATAGAAAATGTTATACACAGTCCTTGGACAAAATATTTCTTGCAGATTGTAAACAACTAAGTTGCTGGGTTATATGTGCGTAATACCCGTTTTTTACCCGTAAGTCAAGATTTGTAAAATTTGCAAATTGTGGACTAGGGTATTATAAGTTAGTTTTCCGCCAAATGTTTGTAACACCAAGAAATAATCGAGCTAGACCCATCTTTAGAAGCTTAGAATTACCAGCTGAATCTATTTGGAAGAAGTCACTTTTGTTGGCCAAGGACGATTGGTATTGAATTTGGAGGAAATTGGTTCAGATTTAGATATAGCCTTCATACAAATGTACCTCCGATTTACAATATTACTGCTCCAAAATGCACATTTTACATGGGATCATGACCAAATTTTCAGGATCGTGTTATGTTTGAACTAGAAACAGCTCACGGGAAAGTGCACCACATGGGTATATGTTTTGATATAGCCCCCATACAAATGTACATCCGATTTACATTATTACTTCTCTAAAATTCACATTTTACATCGGATCTTGATCAAATTTTCCACACAATGTTACATTTATACTAGAAACACGTATTTTGAAAGCCACCTATATAGGTCAATGTTTTTGTATAGCCCCATACAAATGGGCCCCAGTTTACACTATTATCGCTTTAGAACCCATATCTTACTCTGGATCTTGATAAAATTTTGCAGATCATGTTATATTTCAATAAAGTATACCTACTTTGAAAGTGATCTATAAAGGCCGACTTTTAAATGTAGCGCCCTTATTAATGGGCACCAATTTTAATTACTACCTCTCTAGGACCCACATTTTACATCGGAAGTTTTTGAAATTTTCCACATTATATTATATTTCAACTAAGAATACATACTATGAAAGTTAAATATATGGGTCCATATTTTGGTATAACCCCCATACAAATTGGTCCCCATTCTACTCTAATACAGCTCTAGAACCCAAAACGTGCATTGTATCTCGATACAATTTTGCATATCATGTCATATTTCCACTATGAATAGAAGAATATGAAAGTCAAATATATGTGTCCATAGTTTGGAATAACCCAAATGTGGCCCATTCTACTCTATTACAGCTCCAGAAACTACGTCTTACATCGGATCATGATATATTTTAACTAGGAATATCTACCGTGAATGAGAAATATATAGGCACATGTTTTGGACCAGGCCCAAGAGTAGTTATAGGTCCCCTTGCAAATGTCGGTCCGACTCATCCTATTATAATTATATAATTTGTATTTGTCTGCCGGAAAATTGGATTACTATTATTTACCACATTCGTTAAATATGACTACAAATGAATATATATAATATACTGTATAATTTATATGAATATAATATATATGGGCTTAGTAATAAAAGCGAAGTATATACGCAGGGAGTGGTGTAGAATATTATATAGTCGGCCCCGCCCGACTTTAGCCTTTCCTTACTTGTTATACCCTCCACCTCCAGGATGGGGGTATACTAACTTTGTCATTCCGTTTGTATCACCTTGAAATATCGACCTGAGACGCTATAAAATATATATATTCTTGATCGTCATAAAATTCTAAGACGATCTAGCCATGTCCGTCCGTCTGTTGAAAGCACGCTAGCATCTAAACGAAAGGAGCTAGAACGTTCAAATTTTCCATAAATGCGTCTTATAGTCGTAGATCGGTTGGGATTGAAATGGGGCGAAATCAGCCTAAAGGGAAACATTTGTCCCTCACAAGGACTAAAAATACACATAATAATCCTTAATATTTTAGCGTATTTAAGCATGTTTTTTAAATATGTCTGTTTATATGTGCTTGATATTTGGTATGCGCATTCCCCTTATAGCAAAAACGTGCACCATAAAGTGATTCTTATTTGTAGGGGGTGAAATGGGGCAAAAAAGGGATAAAAATGGTACATATTAAAAGACAACAGCTAGAAACACGAAATTCGGTTCTAATTGAGTAAATACATAATATAAAAGTATTTTTTCCAAATTCGTACTTTTAAGGGGTAAAATAGGAATAGAGGGATAAAAATGGTACCAACCAAACATTCCTCTGATTGCATAGACAAGTAAAACACATTGATTTTTCAAAATTCGTACTTTTTGGGGTTAAAATGAAAAATGGGGATAAAAATAGTACCAATCTAATGACCGCAGCTAAATTCATGAAATTCGGAGTATACATTCCTCTGGGTGTGTAGACACGGAAAATAAACTGATTTTTGGAAATTCGTACTTTTTGGTGTTAAAATGAAAAAGGGGATAAAAATAGTACCAATCAAATGACCGCAGCTAGAGTCATGAAATTCGGAGTATACATTCCTCTGACTGCGTAGTCACGGAAAATAGACGAATTTTTTTAAATTAGTACTTTCAAGGGATACAATGGTACAGAGGGATAAAAATAGTACCAACTAAACGACTACAGCTAGAATGATAAAATTCTAATTGCGTAGAAACGTCAAGGGGGTAAAAATGGTACCAACCAAATGGAATCATGGAATTCGGTGTATACATTCCTCTGACTGCGTAGACACGCAAAATAAAAAGTTTTTTTTTTCCAAATTCGTACTTTTTCTTTTACGGCAAAAATCGGTTGAATCATGAAGTTAGGTTATTTTGCACTATGTACGTCTGATAATGGATTTTCAAAATTTTTACTTTTGGAATTCAAATAGAATGAAAATACAACCAACTGTGTTCAACCACTATCTACCAATATTTATGGCTTTGCAAATATTTTTGAAAATATAAATATAAAAATATTTATTTTTTGAATTGACTTATTGGTAGCATTACCTTGTAAGCGTGGCTCGAAATAATTAAAATATTATATTTATTTATAAAATTAATTTTCCAATATTTGTATTTGTTTTGGTTTGGCTATATTAAACAAGTAAGGAAAGGCTAAAGTCGGGCGGGGCCGACTATATGATACACTCCACTTTCAATCCGAATACAATTCAATTCGGTAGAAAATTGAAAAAGGGAAGAATTTTTGTATATTTCCTAATCATATGATCTAATAATCTGATATGACCTGACCCAATTTGTCAAATCGAGAAGAATATTTGTATCGGGACTATATCCAAACATGGAATCAAGTTGCTAACTTTCACAATAAGTTCTTCTTGTTGAAGTATAACGTGTTATGCTCAATTTTAAGAAATTCTCTGAAAATACGCGGTTTCTGGGGGAAATAAAATTTGTATGGGAGCTATATATAAATCTGAACCAATCTAACACATTTTTACATCAGATGTTTCCAGTTGAAATATAAGGTGTTTTGCCAATTTTGAAGAAAATCTGTTGAAATATGTGGATTCTAGAGCGGAAAAATTCAAATTGGGAACGAAATTTGTATGGGAGCTATATATAAACCTGAACCGATCTGACCTATTTTCGTCATAGGTGTTCCTAGTTTAAATATAAGTTGTTTTACCAAATCTGAAGACAATCTGATAAAATATGTGGTTTCTAGAGCGGAAAAAGTCAAATCGGGAGCGAAATTTGCATGGGAGCTATATATAAATCTGAACCGATCTAACACATTTTTACCACAGGTGTTCCCAGTTGAACTACAAGATGTTTTGCCAATTTTGAATTTTTACATCAGATGTTTCCAGTTGAAATATAAGGTGTTTTGCCAATTTTGAAGAAAATCTGTTGAAATATGTGGATTCTAGAGCGGAAAAATTCAAATTGGGAACGAAATTTGTATGGGAGCTATATATAAACCTGAACCGATCTGACCTATTTTCGTCATAGGTGTTCCTAGTTTAAATATAAGTTGTTTTACCAAATCTGAAGACAATCTGATAAAATATGTGGTTTCTAGAGCGGAAAAAGTCAAATCGGGAGCGAAATTTGCATGGGAGCTATATATAAATCTGAACCGATCTAACACTTTTTTACCACAGGTGTTCCCAGTTGAACTACAAGATGTTTTGCCAATTTTGAAGAAAATCTGTTAAAATATGTGGTATCTAGAGCGGAAGAAGTCAAATTGGGAGCGAAATTTGTATGGGAGCTATATATAAATCTGAACCGATTTAGACCCATTTTCATCACGGGCGTTTCTAGTTGAAATATAAGATAGTTTGCCAAATTTGAAGACAATCTGATACAATATGTGGTTTCTAGAGCGGAAAAAATCAAATCGGGAGCGAAATTTGTATGGGAGCTGTATATAAATCTGAACCGATCTGTCCTATTTTCACCGCAGGTGTTCCTAGTTTAAATATAAGTTGTTTTGCCAAATCTGAAGTCAATCTGATAAAATATGTGGTTTCTAGAGTGAAAAGAGTCAAATCGGGAGTGAAATTCGTATGGGGGCTATATCTAAATCTGAACCGATTTTCTTCAAATTAAATAGCGTTCGTCCTTATCCCGAAAAACTTCGTTGTGCAAAGTTTCATTTGGTTCTGTATACAATTGCGACCTGTATCGTGATTACAAGAATAGATGATTTAGATTTTTAGCCAAATGAAAAAATATACAATTTATATTTTTGTTCACCGTGCTCAACCGAAATATCCACATTTTTGTCGAAAATTATCGATCTTCAAACAACTTAGACGAATTTTAATCCTAATAATGTTGTGTGTACATTGGGGTTTAATTTTGCTATTTAAGCCTGATGAGCTGAAATTTTCGCGCATTTTTTTCGTAGAACATTTTAATGTCCTTTTTGAAACGACTTTTTTGATTTTTTTCAAAAAAAAAGAGTCAATTTGACCCATAAAGAGAAGAGCTAGAGGGTTAAGCTCTTTCACAAAAATGATCCTCATAAAATTCCGCAATACGGTTCTGACAATAACAATTCTCATCTCTCAGACATTAACTTATTACTTTTTATATCCTCCATTAGGGTATTATGTCTTTGAGTATTTGTTTGTAACACGCAAAAGGCAACGTCGGCTTAGAATCTCTTTCTGAGTCGATTTAGCAATGCCTGTCTGCCCATCTATTGTTGTAATCAAAGTACAGGTCGCAATTATTGTCCGATCTTAAAAAAATTGGCACAAGTAAGTTTTGTGGATCAAGGACGAACGCTATTTTATTTGATGCAAATCGGTTCAGATTTAGATATAGCCAACATAGAAATGTCGCTCCCGAGTTTACTTTTTACGCTCTATAAACTACACATTGTATCTGATTTTCTTTAAATTTGGCACAACATCTTATAATCCAACTAGGGTTTGGGGTTTCACGGACTTTTTTCATTTCTCGGGAAAACGGGAATGAAAATTTTCATTCCCGGGAATCCCGGGAAAAAATTATTTATTTTAGGTATGTCCAATATGGTTTAAAATATCAACATTTAGTAACAGGTGTGATTTTTTAACCCAGTAACGCCCACCGTACACGTCCGTGTACACTATTGCAAGGTTTTCGTACTTTTTGATCATTTTCAATATGAATGCAATTGTTGATTATTAAACTATATGGCACAAGTGATCGAGAAGAACACACCAAAATAATAATAATCTAAAACTAAATATTTTTTATTACTGTAGTTATTATTACGAAAATAATATAAGAAATGAATGAATGAGTGTTAATGGGTTAAAATACTGACACATTACAAATTAAAAACGAATGTTTTTAAATATTGTGTTGTCATTTATTTTGGTTTAAGACCAAAGGTTGTGCTGAAGTCTTCAGCAGAACCCAAAATTGGCAAAAAGGCAAAGTGAGACCTTTATTGTTGCAGCTAAAAGTTGACTGCGCAGTTTCGATGGACGCTACCCCATCTCGTCAGAACTTTCGCAACGAATGTATGTCTTTGACTTAAATCAGGGTTCATATTAGTACCAGCGGTCACATACGACAAATGAGAAGCGCTGATAAACAAAATATTCCACCGAACTAAGTCGACACACTAAAAATCTCACTTTGCCAATTCAATGTTATGCATGTGCTCGTTACTCTAGACATATAGTCAGAATTGAAGGAGTCATTATATTGGACATTGTAATCACAAGTGAACTGACACGTACACTAGATTCAAAATAAAAAAATATTTAAAGAAACAAAAAATGTTATGGCGTCTTCAATTTAGGAAATTCATTCGTCTAGACTCTTGAGAGCAAAATCTTTTACAGAAACAGGGGGAAAATATTCTAAATTGTGATTGCAATAGAAATATTAAAAAATGTTAATTTAATTAATAATTAATTTAATAAATTCATAAAAATAAAAACATTTAAATGGTGCAGTCATTAGTTCTTACAAAGGCTAATTTAAGTATATCGTAGGGTATATTTCTATTCATATTAGATTTCTCTTGGTTTTTAGATCATTTCTTAATGGTTTCACATGTAAAGTAAATTCGTCTTTGAGAAGATTTTCACCTTTTTATTTCGTCGATTTTTCTGGGAAAGTTAAACGAAGTAGCGCGATGTGTTACGTATTGGCACTATGTCAGCCATAGCATTAAATGGTCATTATTATTGTCAGTAATTTAAATATATGCATTTGAAATATATCTACAATTTCCCATTTATATAATAAAACTAAATTAGCACTCAAAATAAACAAAAAATATTTTTTAATATTAAAACGATTCGAGAATTCCCGGACCCCAAACCCTAAATCCAACTAAAAACTCCTGTGGTGAAAGCGGGTAAGATCGGTTCAGATTTATATATAGCCTCCGTACAAATGGCGCTCCCGATATAACTTTCACAATGGTCCACGATTAGGACCCATATAAAAATCCTTTCCGATTTCACTTTTTTACCGAATTGAATTGCAATGGAGTAGAAAATAGAAATAAAGGTATCATATAGTCGGCCACGTCCGACTTACTTGTTTCACTTAGTATAATGCTCCCTTCGACCAAAAAATTAAAACATTGATCCACTGTATAAAGAAACTCAGGCCAGCTGGACTATAAGTTTATTCTACCAAAATGGGTCATAGGGTCACTACTCTGTTCCAAAAATGCTGTTTGACAGTGTTATTACCACTTTGTAGTGCCTTAATGCTGTTTGCTCTATTGCAGACCCCCTTCACTTCACAGAATTCCATAATATGTATAAACAGCCTTTGGCCATGTGGGTTCACAGACCTCATCTACCTTCGTATGCACCACGCTTGGTTTGGTCATTAATTAATTTTATTTGGTTTGTTGGGTTATGACATACTTGTGTTTTATATCAAATTAACCTAAATGCACTTTTTCTCCTTAAACAAACCATGGGATTTTTCCCTCCTATGCATTTGGCCATATGTTTTAGCACTTGGCTTTATATTACCGATTTAGGTGCCCTACACCGGCATGCATTATAAAATAGTTCCAGAGGAAGTGTTTGTGACACCCAGAAGTGAGCCTTCTAACAAAAGCTGATTAAATGGAGCAATGACGGCATATTTGTTTGCAATTAAAGAATGTAGTAAGACTTGCCGCCAATCAGCTTTTCTTTAGTTCGAGGCGAAAAGAAAAAATAGTACCGATTTTTGTCTATACTCTTATATTTAAAATCCCTTTCCCATTTAAGGTGTTTTCACCCAGGAAAGTCAAGAAAAAGTAGTGGTGACCTGGTGGTAGAGGTATGGTATTATATAGTCGGCCGCGACAGCGAATTAAGGTCTTCTGTTGCAATAAAATTTAGCACAAACACATACATACACACTTACATCATCCCACTCGTCCATACATATATGTATAGCCCCACACACTCAGCAATCATGCTGAGCGAGCATACCAACGTTCCACACATACTCGTCCATACCTACTTCCACTAATGACCATGTTAATCCAGTAGTAAAACTACCAATAAAAATTTGACATAATTTATCGCACACACACACATTCACACACTCACTGACGCACCCCTTGCTTCGTCCACTTATATGGAATTTCATCCTGTTTGGAAGACTTCGCTTTCAGCCAGTTTCATGTGGAGGAAATGGACAGAAAAGCTCAGCACTTCTGTGTTGTTCAAATGCACAAAATGCTCGTAGTGAAGCAAATGTACATTAACGGGCGTTATTTTTTGTCGATGACTGCCTTGCTGCATGACTGGATGGCTGGCAGGCTGCCTGCCTGCCTGCCTAGCTGACTGGAATATTTCGATAGGTATGTATAGGCGAAGTCGTCCAAATGTCCCTCCAGACACATTGACATGGCGACTAGGTCAGAAAAAAGGAAACGTCAGAACGTGGTGCTTTTGCTTGCCTTTGTCTAATGGCTGTTCGTTTTACAACTGTGTTAATTAAAGAGTAACACACCTTCTGTGTAATACCCTACAGCACTGTGAGGAACGCATGGCATTAGTGGCTTGGGTTGGTTAAAGTTGCTACACACACAACAGGCTAGTGTGATCGAGCACGGCAGCTGAAGGCTTACTTTTATTGCAGAAAGCAAACGCATAATTTTAATAATTGCTCCGATCAATTCTATGGGCTTAAAAAAACATATTTCGATTTTGAGATTTTTATACAAAAATATTAAGTTTGTTTTATCATTATGAATTAAAACAATTTGAAAATAAGCTATTTTACAAACTTTTTTATATCCAGCCGAATTAAAAATGCCATCGCCTTAACATACTATGTAGTGATGTCATCTATAAATGCGTCTAATTACACTATGAAAGAAAAACAAGAAGAGGGTCCGCCAAATAATTTTTTTTTGAAAATGCTATAAAAAAACTACTGAATATTTTCTCAAATTTCTTTTTTTATTTGAAAGTACAATCCTTCCTGTTAATAATGGAAAATAATGTCATTCAAATGGCTGCTGAGGGCACCCCACAAATAATAGTCCAACGGTTGAATAGTTAAAAAAAAAAAACGTTAGATGGCGGACCCTATACAAAGGAATTATTCCCTCCACCATGGATTGAATTCTACAGAGGCAGTCCATTTTCGTAGAAGTGCAGTAACAAAAATTATAATTTTTTATTAATATAGCCAAATCGAAACAAATAAAAATAACGAAAAAATAATACTAACAAAAAAATAAAATTTTAGTTATTTTAAGCCACGTTTATTAGGCAAGGCTACCAATATGTTTATAATATTTATATCGAAATAATACTTCAAGTCAATTCAAAAAGTAAACATAGAACAAAAATCTTCAAAAAAGCTTATATATCCTAAATATTGGGGATAGTGGGTTATTTTTAGCTACAGCCGTTTGGTCGTTTGTATTTCCATCCTATTTTAATTCCAAAAGTATAAATTTTAAAACTCCATTATCTCTCACGTACACATTGCGACATCATCTAACTTTATGATTCTTCCCATTTTGCCGTAAAAGTAAAAATAATTTTATTTTGCGAGTCTATGCAGTCAGAGGAATGTATACACCGAATTCCATATTAGCTGAGGTCATATGGTTGGTACCATTTTTATCCTCTTTTCCCATTTTATCCCCTAAAAGTACGACTTTCGAATATCTATTTATTTTACGTGTCTACGCGATTAGAGGAATGTACGCACCGAATTTCATCATTCTAGCCGTAGCCGTTTAGTTGGTACCATTTTTATCGCTCTGTTCCCATTGTATCCTTTGAAAGCACGAATTTGGAAAATCCTTTTTATTTTTTGTGTCTACTCAGTCAGATGAATGTATACACCGAATTTTTAATTTTTGTCCATCTATTCCCATAAAACCCCTTAAAACTACTAATTTTATATATATACTCAATTAGAGGAATGTACACACCAAATTTCGTGTTTCTAGCTGTTATCGTTTGATAGGTACCATTTTTATCCCTTTTTGTCCTATTTCGCCCACTACAAATAAGAATGACTTTTTGGTGCGATTTTATGCTATAAAGGGAATGCGCATCCCAAATATCAAGTAAATAGAAGCAGATATATTAGAAAACATTCCCTCCTTGTGAGGGAAATATTATTCCCTCTTGGCCGATTTTACCCTCTTTCAATCCCAACCGATCGGCAAACATAAGAACATTGGAACCTCCTAGCTTGTTTCGTCGGAAACAAGCGTGATTTCAACAGACAGATAGACAGACCGACAGACGGACATGGCTAGATCATCTTAGAAATTTATGACGATCAAGAGTATATTTACTTTATTGCGTCTCCAATGAATATTTTAAGGTGTTACAAACGGAATGACAAAGTGAATATACACCCCCATCCTTAGGTGGAGGGTATAAAAATAGAAAAAATAGTTTAAACAAGTAAAAACGGCGTTAAGTTCGGCTGGGCCGAACTTTATATATCCTCCACCATTGATTGCATTCCACAGAGGACGTCGATTTTTGTAGAAGTGCAGTAATATTACAGGAAAATATATTTTTTTATATAGCCAAGTCAAAACAAATACAAATATTAAAAAAATAATTTTATAAATAAATATAATATTTTAATTATTTCAAACCACGCTTATAAGGCAAGGCTGCCAATACGTCAATTCAAAAAATAAATATTTTTATATTTTCAAAAAGCTTGAATACCATAAATATTGGTAAATAGTGGGTGCTACAGTTGATTGTATTTCCATTCTGTTTTAATTCCAAAAGTAAAAATTTTGAAAATCCATTATCAGACGTACATAGTGCAAAATAACTTAACTTCATGATTCAACCAATTTTTGCAGTAAAAGAAAAAGTACGAATTTGGAAAAAACTTTTTATTTTGCGTGTCTATACAGACAGAGGAATGTATACACCGAATTCCATGATGCCAGCTGCTACCATTTGGTTGGTACCATTTTTACTCCCTTAAGAGTACGACTATCTAAAATCTCTTTATTTGACGTTTCTACCCAATTAGAATTTCATCATTCTAGCTGTAGTCGTTTAGTTAGTACTATTTTTATCACTCTTTACCATTGTATCCCTTAAAAGTTCGAATTTGGAAAAATCCGTTTATTTTCCGTTTCTACGCAGTCAGAGGAATGTATGCTCCGAATTTCATGACTCTAGCTGTGGTCATTTGGTTGGTACTATTTGTACTCCCTTTTTTATTTTAACCCCAAGAAGCACGATTTTTGAAAAATCCGTTTATTTTACGTGTCTACGAAATCAGAGGAATGTATACACCGAATTTCATTATTCTAGGTGTAGCCGCTTGGTTGGTACCATTTTTATCCCTCTGTACCCATTTTTCCCCTTAAAAGTACTAAATTGGAAAAAATACTGTTATATTATGTATCTACTCTATTAGAGGAATGTATACACCGAATTTCGTGTTTCTAGCTGTTGTCGTTTAATATGTACCATTTTTATCCCTTTTTTGTCCCATTTCACCCCCTACAAAAAAGAATCACTTTATGGTGCACGTTTTTGTTATCGGGGGAATGCGCATTCCCGATATCAAGTAAGTACAAGCAGTCATATAGAAAATATATGCTTAAATACTCTAAAATATTAGGGATTATTATGGGTATTTTTAGTCCTTGTGAGGGAAAAATTTTTCCCTTTGGGCCGATTTCGCCCCGTTTCAATCCCAACCGATCTACGACTATAAGACGCATTTGTGGAAAATTTGAACGTTCTAGCTCCTTTCGTTTAGATGCTAGCGTGCTTTCAAGAGACGGACGGACGGACGGACGGACGGTCGGACATGGCAAGATCGTCTTAGAATTTTATGACGATCAAGAATATCTATACTTTATAGGGTCTCAGGTCGATATTTCAAGGTGTTACAAACGGAATGACAAAGTGAATATACCCCCATCCTTAGGTGGAGGGTATAAAAATAGAAAAAATAGTTTAAAAAATATTTTTTTTTATAATTTTTGTTTAAATGGTTGATTTTTTGCCTACTTTTACAAAAATTTAAATATTATGATTTAAAAATAATCTTCTATATTTATCCACATATTTTTTACATATCAACATTGTTTTTGTATTAGAATGTGAGCTATTAAAAATAAAACAAAATATGTTATTCCTTCGTTTCATAGTGTTATTAGAGGAACTCCCTTCGTATGTATTATTTTTATTGTTTTCTACCCAGTTTTGAACAAAAAATTACATCCGCAGATGCAACCGACCACTTTATAACTTTTTGCAACTCTTTCCAATAACATGTGTTTTCGCTTCCCCTACCCTTGTCATCACGAATCCTCCATATAAGATAAAAATTTGAAATATCCATTTATGTTCCGCGTTTACGTAATTAAAGGGCTGTACACCACCTAAGGGCTGTTCACCCCTAAAAAGTGCAAATTTCGAAGAATCCAATTTTACTGCGCTTCTACATGGTCAGAGGAATTTACATACCAAATTGGTACCATTCTCTTTTTGTCCCGCTCACCCCTTAAATGTACAAATTTGAAAAATCTATTTATGTTGCGCGGAGGTCGGAATAATGTACAAGACGAATTTCACTGTTCTTGCTACAATATTTATATACTTTTTATCCCGTACAACCCTTAAAAGTACAAAAAACAATTTTGCTGCGCTTCTAAATGGCCAGAGGAATTTACATACCAAAATTCACCATCCTAGCTGCCATACTTTAGTTGGTACCATTTTTAACCCCCTTTGAAAAATCCATTTATTTTGCAAGTTCACGTTGTCAGAGAAATGAAGATATCGATTTTCACGAATATAGATGCAATACCATGTACCATTTTTATCCCTTTTTGTCTCTTTCCTCTCTTAAAAGTACAATTTGTAGCTCGCCTGCAAGGTCATTGCAAGGAACACACCGAATTTCATGTTTCTAGCTACTGCCATTTAGTCAGGACGAAGGTTCGATGTTTAACCGTTTTTGCCTCATTTTAACTTTTAAAAGTACGAATTTCGTAAAACCCATTCTTAGTCAACGTCTACGTCATATTTGGGAACTACCCTGGAAATTTCATAACCCTGGCTTTATCCGTTTGGTCTGGCGCTGGTCAGTAACTCTTTTATATATGTAGATTAAATGAAAAAACTTATATTTATTAGGTTTTTGAGATACGCGACTAGGGTTTGCACTTTCCCGTACTTCTTATTTCCTGGGAAACGGGTATTATTTTTTTGATTTTCCGGGATCCCGAGACAGGACGGGTAATCGTCAACATAATAAAACATTCGAAATTTAATAAAGTAAATTATTATATTTCTCCTTCAAACAAGTTCTAAAGGATTTATAGAAATAACCCTCATCCGATTTGTACCAAAATCCTTTTGGTACAAAATAATCAATGGGAATACAGAATATGAGATAACCCCACCTTTCCCTTCACTCATCATTCATTCCTTCACCGTACCTTCTAAATTCTTTTCTCCTATACTACTTGCGGGAACCCCAACTGACCGAATTTAGTTGACATTGAGTGAACTCGTCGTTTGTGTCCACAACTGACGGGCATTCTCTACAACCTAACCTATAACAAATAGAATTATATATAGAGAATTCTATTTCCGCTCGACAGATGTATTATTAATTGTTAATAAATCTGAAATTATCAGTTCCCTTTCTTGTAGCTTCGAAAATTTATATTTTGAGGTAACAATATTGTCATTTTTTCAATATATAGTTGTGACTTTAGATTGTATGAATATTTTTAAATTTATTAATAAACTTGTATAAAGGGTGATTTTTTAAAAGCTATATGAAAGTTTTTCAAAAAAAAAAAAACACACATAAAATTCAGAAAAATGCATGAAATCTTTATTTGAATCGATAGTACGGTCCATATAATTTAATGTTTGAAGATTATTTCATGCAAATGTTGACCTTGAAATGATCCATCCGCTTAGTCCAATTTTGGCATACTCTTTCCAACATTTCGGCCGGTATCTCACGAATAAATGCTTCAATGTTTTCTTCCAATGCGTCAACTGAAGCGGGCTTGTCTGTATAGACATGAGCTTTAACATAGCCCCACAAAAAATAGTCTAAAGACGTTAAATCGCACGATCTAGGAGGCCAATTGAACGGTCCCGAACGTGAAATAAAATGTTCACCGAACTCGCCTCTCACTAAATCCATTGTTGCGCGTGCTGTGTGGCATGTGGCACCGTCTTGTTGAAACCACATGTCATGCAAGTCAAGCTCTTGCATTTTGGGCAAAAAAAGTTGGATATCATCTCACGGTAGCGCTCACCATTCACAGTTACCTTACGATTCGCATCATCTTTGAAGAAGTACGGTCCAATGATGCCACCAGCACATAAACCGCACCAAACTGTGACTTTTTCTAGATGCATTGGTAGCTCTTGCAATGCTTCTGGCTGATATTCACTCCATAATCGACAATTCTGCCTATTTAACTACCCATTGAGCCAAAAATAAGCTGACCATAAAATGGAAGAAGCGCGCGATGAACTTTCTTAACAGAGTACGCATTTTGATAATAAAATTCAATAATTTGCAAGCGTTGTTCGTTTGTAAGACGATTCATGGTTAAATTATAGACCAAACTGAAGATGTTTGACGGTGTTACAAAACACGAAACGTGCGTCAGCTGTTTAAACCAGTGTTGCCAAAAAGATAATAGCTAAAAAATCATCCGATATTAGCATATTAGGAGAACAGCTTATCGAACTTTAAATATAAAAAAAATCTGAAATGGAATTCAAAAATATTATTGAATTTTCTTAAATATTATCATAAGAGGGTTGTTTTTCTTTAAGTCGGAAAAACATGCTGCGATGACAAAAGCGTTAATAAAGAGAGGAACTTGCAAGGTTATTGCTAATGTGGGAAACTTGTCAGTTCTACTGTTGTCGTGAAACCTTTGCCTTTGCATATCTACACCATTTTCAAGTGTAATTCAAAAGACACCGTTTGAAATTCAAAAAATATTAATTGAAATTCAAAACATCCATTTGAAATTCACAAAATATCAATTGAAATTCAAAAATTCCATTTGAAATTCAAAAGTCGTCATATGAAATTCAAAAGTCGTCATTTGTAATTCAAAACTCGTCATGAAAAAGTTGGGGAAAACCCCAAGTTGCTTTGTTGTATGAATACCCACAATATATTTCTATTAAAGCTTTCTACCTTTGCATATCTACACCATTTTCAAGTGTAATTCAAAAGACACCGTTTGAAATTCCATTTGAAATTCAAAAAATATTATTAAAATATTCCATGTGAAATTCACAAAATATCAATTGAAATTCAAAAATTCCATTTGAAATTCAAAAACTATCAATTGAAATTCAAAAAATAGCATTTGAAATTCAAAACTCGTCATTTGTAATTCAAAAGACACCATTTGAAATTCAAAAGTCGTCATATGAAATTCAAAAGTCGTCATGAAAAAGTTGGGGAAACCCCCAAGTTGCTTTGTTTTATGAATACCCACAATATATTCCTATTAAAGCTTCTACCTTTGCATATCTACACCATTTTCAAGTGTAATTCAAAAGACACCGTTTGAAATTCCATTTGAAATTCAAAAAATATTAATTGAAATTCAAAACTTCCATTTGAAATTCACAAAATATCAATTGAAATTCAAAAATTCCATTTGAAATTCAAAAACTATCAATTGAAATTCAAAAAATAGCATTTGAAATTCAAAACTCGTCATTTGTAATTCAAAAGACACCATTTGAAATTCAAAAGTCGTCATATGAAATTCAAAAGTCGTCATTTGTAATTCAAAACTAGTCATGAAAAAGTTGGGGAAACCCCCAAGTTGCTTTGTTTTATGAATACCCACAATATATTTCTATTAAAGCTTCTACCTTTGCATATCTACACCATTTTCTAGTGCAGTTCAAAAGACACTGTTTGAAATTCAAAAATTCCATTTGGAATTCAAAAAATATCATTTGAAATTCAAAAAATATCAATTGAAATTCAAAAATTCCATTTGAAATTAAAAAAATATCAATTGTAATTCAAAAGACACCATTTGAAATTCAAAACTCGTCATTTGAAATTCAAAGCTCGTCATTTGGAATTCAAAATTTATTCCATTTGAAATTCAAAAGATTCCATTCGAAATTCAAAAATGTAAACAAGAAAAATATACATTAGGTAGGGTAGCATTTATTTTTTCTGCAAATTTGGATATTCTGCAGTTTTGAAAACAGATTTAATAAAATGATAAGCAACTAATAATTAAATGATGTAAAATGTCAGTAATTTCATATATTGTTTATAACCTTCACCAGCTCAGGGAGCATCTGCATATAATTTATAATGACTTGCATTTTACTTAGGGTTGGACTATTTGTGTGGGAGGTACAACAAATCATAACTATTTTACAGGTATAAAGTGATTGTAAACCCACTTCCAATATTAAATTGTTACTGATCAGTTTTATTTTAACCAAAGCTTATCGCTCATATTGCAGGTGTATAAACCGTCTATGAAAACATTACCAATGACCAAATTTCAGAGTATTCCGATGGTCCGTATAGAAGTTTTAAAATCTGCAAATTTAAACAGGTTAGAGTGATTTGCGTGAGAGATACATAAATCTATTTTCTTAACAGCAGAATATTAAAGTTTACAGAAATAAATAAATGCTACCTAACCTAATGTATATTTCGCTTAAATAATTTTGTTTACCCTTTTTGAAATGCAAATGGAATACTTTTTGAATTTCAAATGGATTAATTTTTGATTTTCAAATGATGTCTTTTGAATTTCAAATGATGTCTTTTGAATTTCAAATGCTGTATTTTGAATTGCAAATGACGAGTTTTGAATTGCAAATGAAGAGTTTTGATTTTCAAATGATGTCTTTTGAATTTCAAATGATGTTTTTTGAATTACAAATGACGACTTTTGAATTTCAAATGTTGTCTTTTGAATTACAAAATTTTGAATTTCAATTGACATTTTTTGAATTTCAAATGGAATTTTTTAATTTCAGTTGTTGTCTTTTGAATTTCAAGTGATGTCATTACAATTGAAAAAGGTGTAGATCGATTTCATATAACCTATAAACACGAGTATAAGAAAAGACAACGGCGGTTGTGTTTCCGTTTTTAGCCAAATACAAATTTGTAGACTGAAGTATCAAAATGTAATACAAACAGTTGGTTTTCAATTATGAGTGGATGCGGAATCATTCCTAATTATTATTACTGTCCTAATTTTATTTTCCCAAAAACTGATACTTTATCATTATTAAAAAGAACATGATTTTTAAGGTTATATAAAAACGCCTATTTACCCGAAGATAAAAAGTATAGCCGAAGTATTCAGAAAACAATTTTTTTTCGCCCGTACGAACCTATCCGGTGTAATGTCCATATGCCTTAGCACCCAAGAATGTTGAAGAGATGAACTACAGTTTTGGACTGCTTTGAATTTAGTCAAACGAGTTGTTTAATTAAACTTTGCAATTTAATATTATGCAAGTCTAAGAAAATGTCTGGTAAACTTGGTTATGGATATATTCGTAAAAATGTCATTTTATTTGTCCAAAATCCTATTAATTAATTGGGTTAATACATGAAAATCGATTATACGAAAAAACATCACCCGTTTATCACAAATTATTTAAACTGTGTTTATCTGAGAATGCTCAATGCTAAAACATTTGTATGCTATAGCCTGAATGCTAATCATAAATTCTTCTAAATATTGATTTTTTCCATTGTAAAGCAGCGCAGTGTGTATTTAAGCCATCCATTCTGGCCTAAACGATGATGTTTACTCAATGACGCTTCTCAATGTCTTGCCAACTTCATTTAGTTGGTGTTGATGCGGCTGGGCCATACGTGGTCTACAAAAAAAGTTTTATTAATTCACTCCGAGCAAAGTAAATGGACGCTAGTTTCATGCGCGAATCTAATGGTGGACAAACACAATTGTGATTATGAAACGAAGATGAATATGTAACTCGTAGACCATGCTACAAATGCAAATATCAATTTGGTTGTTTGATAGTTTGGCAACTGTGCCGAAAGCTGTGATTAAAACCCTTCCCAAATGTTGAACAGTATTCTACTACACTCCACCATATTATTATTGGCAACATTTAGATGCAAATAGCACTCGGACAATATCTATAAGTCATTCCATGTCAAATGACAAGAAAAAATTACCTAATTTTTTTGTCGAAAAAGATCTTTCAAAAAAACTTGGACGAAGCTTGAAGAGCTTTATTAACAACTTTGGTGCCCCGCACTGATTTTTTCGGAGAACATGTTAATACTTAAATGTGCTTTTGGAAAGAGTCAGTTTGACTCATAAAGGAACAAGCTAGAGGGTTAAGATCTCCCAAAAAAATGATCCTCATAAAATGCCACTCCCTTCGACCAAAAAATTAAAACTTTGACCCGATGTAAAAATAAACTCAGGCTAGCTAGACTATAAGTTCATTCTGCAAAAGTGGTCTACTCAACATGCCCTTTCAGAATTATAGGGGTGGTACCATTTGTATCCCATTTCGTCCCATCATCCGCCATATGAATGCATACACCGAATTTCATGATTTCATCTTCATCGGTTTGGTTATGTATCTCCTTTTCCAATTGTATCGCTTAAAAAAGTGGTGCTATAGTGCACGCTTGTGCTATTTCGATATGTTAGAACCATAATTCTGTGAGGTTCGGAAAAGAATCATAAGCCTAAAAATGGGGAGCGCCCACTTCTGTAGGGCGTTCATCGGGGTAAAAAGTAAGGGAAAAAGGGTAAAATACACAAAAACCCCAAAACTGCCTCGGAGTATCCCCAAGAGGGATTAAATGTAAAACCGAGCCCCCATTAATTTCCCCTCCCCATAATTTTTTTCCGAATGAAAATATCCCTTATCGACACTCCATAAAGGGACTCTCAAACAAAAAAAGTTTTTATAAAATTTACTGGCCGTTAGTGCAGTCAAATGTACGGCCCGAATATTTTTTCAACCCCGCATTATCTCTGAACATACATATCTCTTCCCTTGAACCCTTAAGGTGGTCTCCATATACATTTTTATTTTTTATACGGGGTTTTCCAACAAGAGGTGTTATTTTTAATCACCCGGTATTTCGGTAGCTGTCACTTTTGAAGCTTTTATTCTTTAACATTTGACAAGTAGAAACTACGGCATTACTAAAAATGGAACGATACACGCTTCATCTTGATTAATGAGGCCCATTTCCACCTCGGTGGCTACGTCAACAAGCAAAATTGTCGCATCTGGGGCTCGGAAAACCCAAGAGTTATTGTTGAGAAGCCGCTCCATCCTCATCGTGTGACTGTTTGGTGCGGTTTATGGTCCGGCGGCGTCATTGGACCATACTTTGTCGAAAATGAGGTTGGATCAACAGTTACGGTGAATGGATTGCGCTATCGAGAGATGATTAATGATTTTTTATGGTCGGAGTTGAATGGTATTGATCTGGACAACGTTCACTTTCAACAAAACGGCGCTACGTGCCACACAAACAACGAAACCATTGCTCTTTTACGGGAAACGTTTACGGTCCGTGTTATCTCTCGAAGAGATGATCACAATTGGCCACCGAGATCTTGTGATTTAACACCGTGCGTCTTCTTCCTTTCGGGCCAAGTGAAAGATAAGGTCTACGCCAACAGCCCAGCGTCGATTAAAGACCCCAAAGATAGAATTCGTGAGGCTATCGAGGACATAGGGCAGCCACTTTGCGATTTGCTTATAGAAAATTTCATGAAAAGGATATGGTCGTGTAAGCGTGGTCGTGGTGGCCATTTGGCTGATGTTGTTTTTCATTATTAACGGCATACCTTCTTCTTTATTATGAAATTTGCTGAACACCCGCCCGCTTCGCCAGGCAAAAAAAAAAACGGTAAAATTTAAATCTGCTTTCATAATGATTTTTCTCCTGATCGGTAATATATGTACCAATTATAATCAAGGCACTTGCCTGAGATACTAAAGAAATGGATATTTTCCATGGTGAACGTTAGTTTACGGCGAATAATGAAAGAAATGTCAAAAATCAAATTGATTTTTTGTTAATTGTGATCCTCCTCCTTTCCATTACTTAAATAAAAAACTTCATTCGTAAGAAGAAATTACATTACATTCAAACACACACAGAAAATCAATCAAATTGTTCACTAATCAAACAATACAAAAACTAAAAAATTAATATAATTTCCGCTTTTTTGTCTTAAGTCGGCTGTTGACGAATGAATATTTTGTAATCTTTCTTTACTATTGTGCTAAGAAAATCCACAGAAAACGTGTAATTTCAAAATTCAAATCAAAAATGTTCCATCTTTCAAATCCCGCCCATTTGTTTATTGTCTAAGCAGATTTCAACTAAATTAACTCACATAACAATATAGGAATCTCGGTGTCGAATAGACTCAAAAACAGGATTGAATTTCGTATGGTCACGAATGAATTTCGTAGGGTCACGGCCACTTTCCGCCCATTTCGGTGTCAAATATACTCTAAAACCGGTTTTAATTTCATATGGGAAGGGTCACGCCCACTTTCCGCCCATCTTTGTACAACTATTTACACTGAATGAACTCATACAAAATTTCAGCACTCTAAGTGCCACAGAACTGGCAATATTCAATAATAACTTCGTATGGGAGGTGCCACACCCACTTTTCCAATACCGTCCAATTTTTGGCATAGTTACTCACATTGATGCTAGATGCACTCACACAAAATTTCAGTATTGTATCTGTCATAGAACGGAATATATTCGAACATGGGTTTTAACTTCGTATGGGAGGTGCCACGCCCACTTTTCCGTTAACGCCCATTTTTGGCAAACTACGCACATTGATGCTGGATGCACTCAGACAAAATTTCAGTGTTGTATCTGTCATAGAACGGAATATATTCGAAAATGGGTTTTAACTTCGTGTGGGAGGTGCCACGCCCACTTTTCCAATACCGCCCATTTTTGACACAACTACGCACATTGCTGCTGGATGCACTTACACAAAATTTCAGCACTCTAGGTGTCGTAGAACTGACAATATTCAATAACAGGTTCTAACATCGTATGGGAGGTACCACGCCCACTCTTCCAATTCCGCCCATTTTTGGCACAACTACGCACATTGATGCTGGATGCACTCAGACAAAATTTCAGTATTGTATCTGTCATAGAACTGAATATATTCGATAATAGGTTTTAACATCGTATGAGAGGTGCCACGCCCACTTTTCCAATAACGCCCATTTTTGGCACAACTACGCACATTGATGCTGGATGCACTCAGACAAAATTTCAGTATAGTATCTGCCATAGAACGGAATATATTCGAAAATAGGTTTTAACATCGTATGAGAGGTGCCACGCCCACTTTTCCAATACCGCCCATTTTTGGCACAACTACGCACATTGATGGTGGATGCACTCGGACAAAAATTCAGTCATAGAACGGAATATATTCGAAAATGGATTTTAACTTCGTGTGGGAGGTGCCACGCCCACTTTTCCAATACGGCCCATTTTTGGCACAACTATGCACATTGATGCTAGATGCACTAACACAAAATTTCAGCACTCTAAGTGTCATAGATATATTCGATAATAGGTTTTAACATCGTATGGGAGGTGCCACGCCCACTTTTCCAATACCGCCCCTTTATGGCACAACTGTGCAGACTAATAATTAGTGAACTTTCACAAAATATCAAGACTCTAGCTGCAGCAGTATTCAAAATATGCTAATTTATATAAAACGAATAAATCTCCAGTTTGTGTGGGAGGTGCCACTCCCACTGAAAATATCCAAAAAATATATAGCCTATTTTCACCACCGGTTCACTATGAACATACTGCGAAAATTTCAAGAAGATCGGTTCTGTAGTTTAGGCTACTATAAATACCAAACAAACAAACATACAAACACAGATTCATTTTTATATATGTATATAGATAGATAGATAAACATCCGGTCATTCATCTCAAAAAATGGCATTTTCGGTATAGTGATAGTACATTTTATTTTATTTTACCATCACTCTCAACGTTTGACGGTATCATTGGCCTCGATCTGTTAACACAGATTAGTGCGACATTAAATTTCGAAAGAAGGGAATTGAAGACTAAAACTGGTATCGAAAAGATCAAATTTTTAAAGTGTGTAAATGTAAATTTTACACAAGTGGAGGACATAAAAGTGCCTCAGACTATTGCAGAAGAATTTAGGAAAATGATGAAAAAAATTTTGGGAGTTTTTGCAAACCCCAAAGAATCACTTCCATATAATACGAATATTGTGGCTACTATTCGCACCAATAGTAACGACCCAGTCTACTCCAAATTATACCCATATCCCATGGGTGTAGCAGACTTCGTTAATACCGAAATTAAGGAACTTCTACAGAACGGCATAATACGACCTTCTAGATCTCCCTGCAACAATCCCATTTGGGTTGTTGATAAGATGAGTACGGCAATGTAAAGAAACGACTGGATATAGATTTCAAGAAATTAAATGGTATAACTGTCGATGACAAATACCCAATTCCTGAAGTAAATGTTATTCTCTCAAACCTTGGTAAAGCGAGATTTTTCACGACACTTGATCTCAAGTCAGGCTTCCACCAGATAACAGTATCTGAACAAGATAGAGAAAAAACAGCATTTTCGGTCGGGAATGGGAAATACGAATTTTGCAGGCTTCCTTTCGGTCTTAAGAATGCTCCAAGCATTTTCCAAAGGGCCATTGATGATGTCCTGAGAGATCAAATAGGGAAGTCATGCTATGTTTATGTTGACGATGTGATCATTTTCTCTGAAACCGAGGAAGATCACGTAAGACATATTGAATGGATATTGGGCAGATTGTATGAAGCCAATATGAGAATTTCTCGCGAGAAATCACATTTTTTCAAGGAATAGAGAACTAAACTATGCCACTAATGAACGGGAACTTTTGGCTATTGTTTGGGCTCTCCAGAAATTGAGGAATTATTTATACGGCGTAAGAAATTTGAATATTTACACGGACCACCAACCACTTACGTTTTCAGTTTCAGACAAGAATCCAAATGCTAAGATAAAGCGTTGGATGGCTTTTGTTGATGAGCATAATGCCAAAATTTTTCATAAGCCTGGCAGGGAGAACTATGTCGCAGATGCCCTCTCACGACATAATATTCATACTCTTGAGGTGGAATCGCATTACATCCAGGAAAACTTAGCGCATCAAAACTTGAATACCTTAGAGGAGGTCATTTACTCAGACCTCGCGACAGCCCACAGTGAAATATCTTTGACTCACACAATCGAGTCTACCGACAAACCGGTCAAATGTTTTGGGAATCAAATTGTTCTTCAGGAAGCAAATTTCCCTCTAAGGAGAGATTTCATTATTTTTTCTGAAAAGACTCGCCACTTAATTGACTTCACGGACAGAAACACATTATTTAATGAAGTCAAGTTGGTAATTAACCCAAAGGTCGTAAACGCAATACATTGCGATCTGCCAACTTTAGCCTGTATTCAACATGAATTGGTTAGATACTTCCCGGCTACTAAATTTTGGTACTGTAAAAATATGGTCCAAGATATTTTCGATAAGAATGAGCAAAGGGAAGTTGTTACCACAGAGCATAACCGTGCCCACAGGGCGGCTCAGGAAAACGTGAAGCAGATACTTTCTGATTATTATTTTCCAAAAATGACGAAATTGGCAAATGAAATAGTTACTAACTGTAAAATTTGTACAAGGGCAAAGTACGACAGACACCCTCTGAAACATGAGATTGGAGCAACTCCAACACCATCTTATGTAGGTGAGATTCTCCATATCGACATATTCTCAACAGATAAAAAAATTGTTCTAACCTGCTTAGATAAATTTTCGAAATTTGCAGTGGTTCAACAAATTCCATCTCGCACAATAGTGGACTTAAAGGGACCGATAATACAACTAATGAACCTTTTTCCACATACAGAAAATATTTATTATGACACTGAACCTTCACTAAAATCTGAGACTATTTCATCCCTATTACGGGACCAATTCGGGCTTAAAATTGGAAACGCCCCTCCTCTTCATAGTACCTCAAACGGACAGGTGGAACGTTTTCACAGCACGCTCTCTGAAATAGCTAGGTGCATCAAATTGGAGAAAAAATTGGAAAGCAAAGTTGACCTTATTTTACTGGCAACCGTAAAATATAACCGGACCATTCACTCGGTAACGGACAAAAGACCATTGGATATTTTTCACTTCTCCTCATCTGAATTAAGGGAACAGATTAGGGAAAAAATATCAAAAGCCCAACAGACTCTACTTCAAAATAACAATGCCTCAAGGAAAAATAGAACATTCAAGGTAGGTGATTCTGTACTGGTCAGGAACAATAAAAGGTTAGGAAACAAACTTACTCCTTTATATTCCGAGGAGATAGTTGAAGCAGATCTAGGAACTACGGTTCTTATTAAAGGGAGGGTGGTCCACAAGGATAACTTAAGATAAACCAGTAACCTTCCCGTTTTCCCTTTTAGGATCTTGATGATGATACTTATTAGGCCATTGACTGCAAAATTAATTGATTTTTCTGGTTCAGATTACATACCGATTGAGGACGGCGACGTTATAATTTGGCAGGACTTCGATTATCTACGGCACACCACGAACCTGACAATATACTCCGGAATAGCGGAGGAAACCGAGAGACTCACGGACCATTTTCCCTCATCGCACATGGTGAAGATACTAGATGCCGATATTAGTCGAATACGTTCCCTTTTGGAAACATTGTATGTTCATCATAGACACGCAAGAAGCATTAACATATTGGGAACAGCGCTTAAAATAATCGCGGGAACTCCTGATTTTGATGACTTCGAAGAACAGAAATTTCGACAGAAAGAACTTATAAGCTCAGTTAACAAACAGATTTTAATTAATACGAAAACACAGGACCAAATAAACAAATTAACAGATATTGTCAACAAAATTACTGAGAATTCAAAAACCGAACAGATTCATACGGGCTACTTATACGAAACACTACTTGCTAGGAATAGAATTATAGTTGCGGAAATCGAAACACTGATGCTAACAGTCACTCTTGCAAAAATAGGCATAATAAATCCTGTACTTTTGGATTCCAAAGATATAAAGGAAATATTACAAATAAGTTCAACAGATACTACTGTTACAGACTGCTAGAAGTATCATTTATTAGAGTCTTATTGGATAATGAATTGTTGCATTTTATAATTAAATATCCTAAGCCTAGATTAGTATGTAAGAAAATTACCCTGTACCCAGTCCAACACAACGGAACGATATTACATCTTGCTGAAGACAACAACGTTGCTAATTGTGAGAACCGTATAATGGCAATTGGAAATTGTAGTATTTACAACGCTGACTTCATCATTTTGTCAACAATCCTCTCAACCCACTTGCGCCCAGCAGCTCCACTCAGGTACTATGGCACATTGCAACACAAGGCCTAGTCACCTCGAGCCATTGCAAATTGTCGACGACGGCGTCATGATAATCAACGACAACACAGCCGTTATAAAAAACTCGGAAGGTTCCGTTACAACAGTTACCGGTACTTATCTAATAACATTTGATGGTGAAATCAATGTTAACGGCTCCATTTACAAAAACCAGAAGGGGATGCTGAGGAAAGCGCCGACATCAGCAATGATTACGATCGTCAATATCACAGGTCATCACGAGATATTGAGTCTACCGTATTTGCAGAGATTAAACTTTGAAAACCTACAATACATTAATGAAGTCAGGAGCAGAACGGTAACAGGTCCTGCAGTTTCAGGCCTTCTGATCATTGTTTTGTTCCTCGGTTTTTTTATTGCATTCAAATTACGCCAAAGACGAGTAATAAAATGTGACGACATCGAAGCAGTCATTGATAGCTACAAAAGCCCCGAGGACGGCCCTTACTTAAGTGGGGGAGGAGTTAACACAGTATGATAAAACCTGCACCACCCTAACATCTTGTTCGGTGACAACAAGTAGTGACCAGACTGCAGTGTCAGCGAACATATTATTTCCAAACATGAAACGCGGCAATATCGTGGGACTGATTATTTGTGGAATACAACACCACACACGAGGCGCGTTGTCAGCAATTGCAAAGTTGAGTGTGGGTACAGACTAGCAATAAGTATTTGGAAATTATGTTTAAGCTTTAGTTTGATAAGAGAACTCAAATAAAGAACAACTTCATAATCAAATAATCTTAATTTATATATAGCTCCCACACAAATTTGACTCCCGATTTGACTTTTTCTGCTCTAGAAACCACATAATTTAACAGATCTTCTTCAAATTTGGGAAAATAACCTATGTCTCCACTAGAATTAACCATGGTGAAATTGGGTTAGATCGGTTCAGATTTATATATAGCTCCCATAGAAATTTCGCTCCAAATTGGAGTTTTTCCGCTTTAGAAACAATATGTTTTATCAGATTGTCTTCAAATTTGGCAAAGCTGCTTATATTTAAACTAGGAACACCTGTGGTGAAAATAGTTCAGATCGGTTCAGATATATATATATAGCTCCCACTCAAATTTGACTTTTTCTGCTCTAGAAACCACATAATTTAAGAGATCTTCTTCAAATTTGGGAAAATAACTTATGTCTCCACTAGAAACAACCGTGGTGAAATTGGGTCAGATCGGTTCAGATTTATATATAGCTCACATAGAAATTTCGCTCCCAATTTGAGTTTTTCCGCCCCAGAAACCACGTTATAACAGTTCACACGTTATACTGAACTGGAAGAATTTATTGTAAAAGTAAGTCACTTCATTCCATGTTTGGATATAGCCCCGATACAAATATTCTTCTCGGTTTGACAAATTAGGTCAGGTCATATCAGCATATGATTAGGAAACATACAAAAATCCTTCCTGTTTCCTCTTTTTTACCGAATTGAATTGTGTTCGAATAGAAAGTGGAGTGTATCATATAGTCGGCCCCGTCCGACTGTAGCTTTTCCTTACTTATTGTTTCTAAATTGATAGACCCATGGAAGCGTTTAGCTCACAGATGGCTTGACCCAGTGACGAAATATTTTGTAGATCATCATTAAACAATCCAATCTTCATTTCTGGGTGTTGACCGCATCAATTTATTTTCGTGACCCATTCTAATATACATAATACCTAGTGGAGGGTATAACAAGATATTTTTTTTTTAAATTACTGTCGTACATTGTCGCACTTCACAAAGGTCCAGTGTCACCAATTTCCTAGCAAAATATATGTCTTATTTAACTGAAAAATGTGAGAACATTTTCATTATGCAGCGACATATTTAGAGACAGAATTTGTTCTACTTCGTGACATTTTGTCCACTGCCCCATGCCCATAATAAGCTCTGCATTATGAAGCTTTTGAAATTTCAAGAAATAATCCATGCATTGGCTTTTAAGAAATTGTTATTCTGTCTGAATGTTCCAGTTAATTTATTCGTCAACTTTGAGAAATTTTATTTATTGTTATTATTCTTTTGTGTTTGACACATCCTCAGAGAAAGAAATTGATTTGGACATTGAAACCGAACAAAGAAAATATCAATTATATACTCTACATGTACATTGCAGTTATATATACATATATACTCGCACCATAGACACTTGTATATGTAGTTATGGCAGTTGGCGATCCTTTCGAGACTTATTAATATGTGTGTCTGATATCCGTTCGTGTTTTCAATCATTGTGTTATTGTCCATGTGGACACATCCGACACATTCGCCACATAGCCAAACTAATTTATTGGAAGTCATTAGAGGCAATAAAAGCTGAGAGAAAGCTGTTATTAAGATAATAAAAAATGTAATAATCATCATAGCACCGTATTAATGATAATGGTGTTGTTGTTGCTCCCGCAGCTACAGCAGCAGTGATGTCTACTTCGTTGAACAAACAAAAGTATAAAATTTCAAGAGTACTGGAAATTACAAATATTTGTTGGGAATAGAATTGAAAAAAATTAATAACATTTGATATTTTGATACCGAAACAGGTAATAAATGTTAAAATGGGGTGAGACGGAATATACTATGCAGTCAAATATATACAAGGATGCAATATAAAACAAGTAAGGAAGGTTAAAGTCGGGCGTGGCCGACTATATGATACACTACACTTAGTCATTATACCCTATGGTGTAGGATATGAAAAGGTCATAACATTTGAAGCGGGTGATGTACGATGCATCTATAACAGGAGAATATACTACAAATTCCATCTGTATTTTTAAGCAAATTTGATCACAAACTTTGAATGGGAGCTATATACTAATCTAAACCGATCTGAACCATGTTTAGCAGAGGTTTTCTAGTTGAAATATTAGACGCTTTCCCAAATTTTATGTAGTGTTAAATATGTGGTTTCTAGAGGGGAAAATCAAATTGGGAGCTATATATAATCTGAAACGATGTGACCCACTTTCGCTATAGTAATTTCTATTTGAAACATTAGCCGATGTGTTCAAATATGCTATTTCTAGAGCGGAAATAATCAATTCAGTAGCGAAATTTGTATGGGAGCTATATATAAATCTGAACCGATCTATCCTATTTTTATTTAGTTGAAATATAAGTTGTTTTGCCAAATTTGAAGAAAATCTGTCAAACTTTGTGGTTTTTAGAGCGGAGTCAAATCGGAGGAGACATTTGTATGGGAGCTATATATAAATCTAAACCGATTTGCTTCAAATTAAATAGCGTTCGTCCTTATCCCATAAAACTTCGTTGTGCAAAGTTTCATTTAGTTCTAACAACAATTGCGACCTGGACTTTGATTACAAGAATAGATGGACAGACGGACGGACGGACATCGCTAAATCGACTCAAAAAGTGATTCTAAGTCGATCGGTATAATAAACGATAGATCTATCTCATTTCATTTTGGGTGTTACAAACAAATGCACAAAGACATTATACCCTGTGGTGTATGGTATAAATATTAATCTACTCCTGCTGCAGATGTGTAGGTTGTAACATTTGGCTTCTTGAGAGTTTAGAAACAAATTTTTGCACAGAGGCTATACAGAATTTTAATTTTCACCGACTTTTTCATTTCCACGGAATTATTATTAAATTTCACGGGAATTCGAGCTATTTGTTTAAAAAGTATTTACCAATCCATAATTGTGATTGTAATCATAAAAACAAGCAAAACTTTAAGAATATTATTAAATAAACAAAACCAAAGATTGATTGATTTATTGTAGCGCATCAGTTGTGGTTTTGACTACAAGATGTAGTGCAAAACAAAAGTCTAAACTGAGTTTATTTCATGAATGTCACCTCAATAATCTAATTAAATGTGCTCAAAATCAGTAAAAATTCCAATTCGAAGAATTTGTGATTCTTTTCAAAAATCCTAATTTTTCATTGTTCGATTTCCATTGTCAAACCTAAAACGTTTAAATATGCAAATAAAAAAAAAATGTTAATGGAAATTAACAAATATCCCAACAAAACTCCCACTACCAAGTAATATTGGACATAAGGCTAAATCAGAAGTCTTCACTACTTATATTTCGTATTCGTTTCCTATTAATCTGTCCAGCAGCATTTTTGGAACAGAGTAGCGACCACATATTTCTGAACAGAGATACAAGCCGACCGATTTTAAGCCGACAAGCCGCTGCCGCCGATTTTATCGGCTCACATCGACTTCAAACACGCCGCCGATTTCATAGGCTCATATCGACTTCAACCACTTGGAGTGTTGTCAAAGTGTTTGATTATGCATGTCTTTGTACGTTGAAAATTATCAGAAAACAAGAAAGTACATTTTAAGTCGGTTAAAACGACCTCTATATACCCTCACTCTGATGACTTACTCAGATGTTCATCTGAAGTTGTACGTATCATTCCGTTTGTAACATCTTGAAATATTCATCGGAGACCCCATAAAGTATATATATTCTGGGTCGTGGTAAAATTCTAAGACAATCTAGCCATGTCTGTCTGTTAAAAGTTCGCTAGCTGTCGAACAAAATGTGCTAGGATGTTCAAAATTTCCCTAAATGGTTGCAGATCAGTTGAGATTGAAAGTGGGCGAAATTGGCCCAGAGGGAAAATTTTTCCTTAACAAGGACTGAAAATACCCCCTAATATTTAAATTAATTGATACATTTTTTGAGAAGGTAAATAAAAGATTTAGAGGATGAAATGGGACAAAGGGGATAAAAATGGTACGAATGATATGATGAATGAATGTACATCCCGCTAATTGCATAGACACTTAAAGTAAAGTAATTTTTCCAAAATTGATATCTTTAAAGGATGCAATTGGAAAATGGGGATAAAAATGGTACCATTCAAACCGCTGAAGTTGAAACCATGAAATACATTAATCTGGCTGTGTAGACGCAAAACATAAAGGAATTTTTCGATTTTTTAGGCAGAACATGGGGATAAAAATGGTATCAACCAAACAGCTGCAGCTATAATAATGAAAATCGGTGTGTACATTGCATGACTGCGTAGGTGCGATAAATAAAGATAGCTTTCGATATTCGTACCTTTAAGAATCAGACGGGACAAAATTCGTACTAAACAAACGGCTGTATCTAGAACCATTAAATCCAAACGGGACAAAATTGGTACCAAACAAACGGCTGTCTGCGTATTATGAGTATTTCTCCAAGTCGAGTGCACTTATACTTCCTTTCATGGTTATATTTAAACTGAAGATGCTTCTCTTTGGACACTCTTGTGTAGGACACAAAGCCACAAATCTCGCAACGATGATCGTCGTTGTATATGTCATGTATATTTAGGACATGAAGTCGCACTGTCCTCCGATAACAATACTATTTGCACTGTTCGGACACTTTTGGAGCATGAACCTTTTTATTTTGCTTCTTTAGCGTGTCAAAGTATATAAGGTATAGCCTTACCATTCTTTGGAAGGATTATGATATTCAAGATGTCTGGTCAAATATGCCTCACATGAAAAGCTGTAATTGTAAAAAAATTGTTAAATTCATTCATATTATAAATTTTGAGAATACATTCCCACTCCCAAAAAATAATTTTATGGGATACTAATATGACATTATGGAACATTGGCTAATATTAAGAAATATTCAACTACTTGCCAAAAACTAAAAGAAAATGTATTAAAAACAAATACAAATTGTTCCTTCCCTTTTCTCAAAATTGTCAAATAAATATGGGAGATTGAATTACAGAACGAGTCGGAAAATCAGACGAAATCCGCCGCCACCGACCTATTTTGGGTAGCGCCGCCGCCGCCGATAATTGTGGTTCGGCTTGTAACTCTATTTCTGAAAGGGCATGTTAAGTAGATCATTTTTGTAGAATACCCTTATAGTCATGCTGGTCTGAGTTTCTTTTTACAGCGGGTCAATGTTTCCATTTCTTGGTCGAAGGGAGCATCTTACTAAGGAAAAACAAGTAAAAACGGCGTTAAGTTCGGCCGGGCCACCATGGATTGCATTCCACAGAGGTTGCCGGTTTTTGTAGAAGTGCAGTAATATTACAGGAAAATAATTTTTTTAATATAGCCAAACCAAAACAAATATTGAAAAAATAATTTTTATAATTAAATATAATATTTTAACTATTTCAAACCACGCTTATAAGGCAAGGCTACCAATACGTCAATTCAAAAAAATAAATATTCTTATATTTATATTTTCAAAAAGCTTAAATGCTATAAATATTGGTAGATAGTGGGTGCTACAGTTAGTTGTATTTTCATTCTATTTTAATTCCAAAAGTACAAATTTTGAAAATCCATTATCAGGCGTACATAGTGCAATATAACCTAACTTTATGATTCAACCAATTTTTTTCGTAAAAGAAAAAGTACGAATTTGGAAAAAAACTTTATTTTGCTTGTCTTTGCAGTCAGAGGAATGTATACACCGAATTCCTTGATTCCAGCTGCGCCCATTTGGTTGGTACCATTTTTACCCCTTGACGTTTTTACGCAATTAGAATTTCATCATTCTAGCTGTAGTCGATTAGTTGATACTATTTTTATCCCTTTGTACCACTGTATCCCTTGAAAGTACGAATTTCGAAAAATCCGTTTATTTTCCGTGTCTACACAGTCAGCGGAATGTATACTCCGAATTTCATGACTCTAGCTGCGGTCAATTGATTGGTACTACTTTTATCCCTTTTTTCATTTTAGCTCCAAAAAGTACGAATTTTAAAAAATCCGTGCATTTTACTTGTCTATGCAATCAGAGGAATGTATACACCGAATTTCATTATTCGAGGTACAGCCGTTTGGTTGGCACCATTTTTATCCCTCTATACCCATTTTATACCCTTAAAAGTACGAATTTGGCAAAAATACTTTTATATTATGTATCTACTCAATTAGAGGAATGTATACTCCTAATTTCATGACTCTAGTTGCGGTCAATTCTTTGGTACTATTTTTATCCCCTTTTTCTATTTTGACCCCAAAAAGTACGAATTTCGAAAAATCAGTTCATTTTCCGTGTCTACACAGTCAGAGGAATGTATACTCCGAATTTCATGACTCTAGCTGCGGTCATTCGATTGGTACTATTTTGTCCCCTTTTTTCATTTTAACCCCAAAAAGTACGAATTTTGAAAAATCCGTGTATTTTACTTGTTTATGCAATCTGAAGAATGTATATACCGAATTTCATTATTCTAGGTACAGCCGTTTGGTTGGTACCATTCTTATCCCTCTATTCCCATTTTACCCCTTAAAAGTACGAATTTGGAAAAAATACTTGTATATTATGTATCTACTCAATTAGAGGAATGTACACACCGAATTTCGTGTTTCTAGCTGTTGTCGTTTAATATGTACCATTTTTATCCCTTTTTTGCCCCATTTCACCCCCTAAAGATAAGAATCACTTTATGGTGTACCAAATATCAAGCAATTATAAAAAGACATATTAAAAAAACATGCTTAAATACGCTAAAATATTAGGGATTATTATGGGTATTTTTAGTCCTTGTGAAGGAAAAATTTTTCCCTTTGGGCCGATTTCGCCCCGTTTCAATCGCAACCGATATACGTCTATAAGACGCATTTGTGGAAAATTTGAACGTTCTAGCTCCTTTCGTTTAGATGCTAGCGTGCTTTCAACAGATAGACAGACGGACGGACGGACGGATATGGCTAGATCGTCTTAGAATTTTATGACGATCAAGAATATATATACTTTATAAGGTCTCAGGTCGATATTTCGAGGTGTTACAAACGGAATGACAAAGTTAGTATACCCCCATCCTGGTGTTGGAGGGTATACAAATCTTCAAAAAACTTAAATACCCTAAAGCTGCAGAGCTTTGGTTGTTTGTATTTAAAACCTATTTTAATTTCAAAAGTACAAATTTTGAGAGCGTCCCGGTAGTCGAGTAGGTAGCGTGCTCGGCTATCAGCGTGGGGGTCGTGGGTTCGATTCCCACCAGAGGCTCTGGTCTGTCGCTGCAATAACTAGCTACAATGGTCTTAGTCACCACGGCTCAATCCCTGGACCCAAAATTAGAATATAAATTTACTTTGTATTGTAATTCATAATAAATAAATAAATAAAAACAAATTTTGAGAATCCATTATCACTCGCGAACACAGTGCAAGATAACTTCATGATTCTACGAATTTTTGACGTAAAAGTATAAAAGTACGAATTTGGAAAAATCTTTTTCTTTTGCAAGTCAATGCCGCCAACTGAATGTATACACCAAATTACATGATTCTAGCTGCGGCCATTTGGTTAGTTCTATTTTTATCCCCTTTTTCCTATTTTACTCTCTTATAAGTACGACTTTCGAAAATCTCTTTTTTTATATATCTACGCAATTAGAGGGATGAAGACACTAAATTCCAACATTCTAGCTGTAGTTGTTTAGTTCGTACCATTTGTATCCCTCTGTTCCCTTTGTATCCCTTCAATGTACGAATTTGGAAACAATTTTAGATTTTTCGTGTCAGAGGAATGCATTCAACAAATTTCAATATTCTAGGTGTAGCCGTTTGGTAGGTGCTATTTTTATCTCCTTTTGTCCATTTTACCCCATAAAACTAAGAATGTGAAGAAATTCCTTTTATACAGGGTTTTCCAACAAGAGGTGTTATTTTCAAACACCCGGTATTTCGGTAGGTGTCACTTTTGAAGCTTTTATTCTTTGACTTTTGACAAGTAGAAACTACGCCATTACTAAAAATGGAACTATAAAACAACACATTGAAATTAATTAAATTCACTACAAAAATGGTGAAAATCTTGCAGTCACAGTTCGCAAAACTAAAGCGTTTTTGGGTCGTCCATTTCCACATCGGTGGCTACGTCAACAAGCAAAATTGTCGCATCTGGGGCTCGGAAACCCCAAGAGTTATTGTTGAGAAGCCTCTCCATCCTCATCGTGTGACTGTTTGGTGCCGTTTATGGTCCGACGGGGTCATTGGGCCTTACTTTTTCGAAAATGGGGTTGGATCAGCAGTTACAGTGAATGGATTGCGCTATCGAGAGATGATTAATGATTTGTTATGGTCGGAGTTGGATGGTATTGATCTGGATAACGTTTACTTTCAACAAGACGGCGCTACGTGCCTCACAAGCAACGAAACCATTGCTCTTTTACGGGAAAAGTTTCCGGCCACCGAGATCTTGTGATTTAACACCTTGCGACTTCTTCCTTTCGGGCCAAGTGAAAGATAAGGTCTACGCCAACAGCCCAGCGTCGATTCAAGACCTCAAAGATAGAATTCGTGTGGCTATCGAGGGCATAGGGCTGCCACTTTGCGATTGCTGTCCTATGTCCTCGAGTCCTGTAAGCGTGGTCGTGGTGGCCATTTGGCTGATGTTGTTTTTCATTATTAACGGCATACGTTATTATGAAATAAATATCCCATCATTTATCTCAAAAAATGGCATTTTTCATTCAATACCAAAATAACATCTCTTGTTGGAAAACCATCGAATTTCGTGTCTCTAGCTTTTGTCGTTTGATAGGCACAATTTGTATCCCTTTTTGCTCATTTTGCCCAACAAATAAGAATAACTTTAAGAACGTCTATGCAATCAGGGAAATGCGCATTCCAAATATCAAGTAAATAAAAACAGACATATTCAAAAACAGGAAAGGCTAAAGTCGGGCGGGGCCGACTCTATGATACTCCACTTTCTATCCGAATACAATTCAATTCGGTGAAAAAGTGAAAACGCGAAGAATTTTTGTATGTTTCCAAATCATAGGCTAATATTACCTGGTCCAATTTGTCAAATCTGAAATATTTATATCGGTGCTATATCCAAACATGGAATATAGTGACTAACTTTCACAAATAGTTCATCCAGTTCAAATATAACGTGTTAAGTTAATTTTGTGAAAATTCGTGCTTTCTGGTGCGGAAATTTTTGGGACGAAATTTTTATGGAAGCTATATGTATATCTGAACCGATGACCCATTTTCACCATGGGTGTTTCCAGTTGAAATATGACAAATTTTGAAAGATTTGAAGAAGATCTATTAAAATATGTGGTTTATAGAGTGGAAAAAGAGAAATCGGGATTGAAATTTGTGTGGGAGCTATATATAAATCTGAACCGATCTGACCCAATTTCTGCATAGGTGTTTCTAGTTGGATTATAAGATGTTGTGCCAAATTTAAAGAAAATCGAGTACAATATGTGGTTTCTAGAGCGAAAATGTCAAATCGGGAGCGACATTTGTATGGGGGCTATAACTAAATCTGAACCGATTTGACCTATTTTCACAATAGATGTTCCTAGTTCAAATATAAGATGTTTTGCCAAATCTGAAGACAATCTGATACAATATATGGTTTCTAGAGCGGAAAAAGTCAAATCGGGAGCGAAATTTGTATGGGAGCTATATATAAATCTGAACCGATCTAACACATTTTTACCACGGGTGTTTTTAGTTAAAATATAAGATGTTTTGCCAATCTTAAAGAAAATCTGTTGTAATATGTGGTATCTAGAGTGAAAAGGGTCAAATCGGGAGTGAAATTCGTATGGGGGCTATATCTAAATCTGAACCGATTTTCTTCAAATTAAATAGCGTTCGTCCTTGTCCCGACAAACTTCATGACTTCATTGTTATGATATCCTTAAGGAAGGCGCCTATTCGCAAAAACACAAGATAACTCTGTAAAAATCAAACCACGTAGTACTTTGAGCCAAGTGGGAAAATTGATCAAGATCCAATGACAAATGTAGTTTACACAGCGATAATAGGGTGAATCGGACGGACATTTGAAGGGGGCCTATAACATGATATGGGCCCTGTGCCAAAACATGGGCCTATATTGTTCTCATTCGCGGTAGGTATTACTTGTTGAAATATATCATGATCTGCAAATCAAGATCCAATGTAAGATGTAGGTTCTAGAGCTTTAATACAGTAGAATGGGCCCCAGTTGGGTTATACCAAAGTAACAGTCAAATTTACAAAACAACAATTCCTTATACGAAATTTGAAACACTTGACATTGAAGAAAACTCTTATGTATTTATATGAAGTAGTCACAAAAAAACCTCTTGATTGGCATCATTGCCCTCAATATAGCTTCATATGGTGCAGCCGGCACAGCAGTGTCAACAAGAAAAGATATGAACAGTGCGATTGGCTCTCATTACTACTAAATTAGTGGTATGAATAAGCACTAAAAAGATGATGATGACATGAATACAGAGAAGTTACAATAATTAAATTATTCGAATAATACGAGAAACAAATGAGATCTTAATGATGGAGGACACGTAAGTGTCCAGACATTTGTGTGAAGATAGGTCACAATAGTTAGTGTTAGGACACGTGTTCTTATTTTTCGACAGATGTTATTCAATGTCGTGCAGAATGAAATCACAATTCACCGAGCTTAGAAGGAAGGGCATGTAATTTCAGTGTCTCGAATGTTAATGTTGGCCAAAATCTTAAAGTTTTACATATGAAGGCAACTTTTAGGTTATAAAACTGGTAACAACAATTCTTTCATTCTTTCAAACGATGTCGATTTTCGCAACAGTCAAAGGATTGATGAACTAACTGGTGGTATGATTTAATCCTGCCATTATACATATTTGTCCTATCGGTTATCTGATCACATTTACAAAGTGTACCACTCGAAGTGAAAAACTATCCTTTGTTGGATGGATGGGTGAAACATTATCCTTGCTTATCTTGCACGAATATTATTTCTTCCTGTGCATAAACAGCTTTTATACATTTATACAACATACACTATGTAAATATTTATGTATGTAGGCAGTTAAGAGCGCCATTTAAATAAGATCCTCGTCATCCTTAGCCAAGATAATCCACTTTAGACAAGTGTTTAAGTATTATTTGCCGTTGTGTTCTTATTTTCCTTGTTATACTCATTATCGTTGCTTCTTGTTTTACTTTTAGCTACTGCTTCCTTTTTCTGAGCAATTTTAAGTGAAGTTGAGTTATGAATATAAGATATACGAGTACAGTACATACATACATCCAAACTACTACTGCTGTTCACATTGTTCGGGCGAAACTACTGGGGCATGTTGTTTTCATGGAAACCATTGCAGTTGGATAAACATTCCCTCCTTTTTAATACAGAACAATAAAGGTGTATCGTAATACATGAAATTAGAAATACATACATATAATGTAGAAATAGAAATTAAATTCTTAAATTTTTCCGCAAAATCTTAAAGAAGTTTTGGATATAGTTTTAATGGCAAAATATTGAATTTTGTTCATTCTTGGTCCGAACCAGATATTGGGGATAGGGTTTGGGGTCCGGGAATTCCCGAATCGTTTTTCCCGGGAATTCCGGGAATAAATTTTCAATTTCCCGGGAATACGGGAAATATTAAAAAAATAATTTATTTATTATGTTGATCAATAATTTAATGTTACTATATAAATTGGAATTTTTAGATGTATTTCAAATTCATATATGTATTTACATTACTGACAGTAATAAGTATTTGTTGAGTTTATATTATATTGTTTGTTGTTTATATTATATTACTACAAACAAAATTTTTTTATGCGAAACCCAGCTAGGGGAATAAAAACTTTTTGTGAGGCTATTTGCAGGATCTTTATTGTGAAATAAAAATATCATGTCGACAATACTATGACTTACATAATGTAAATTTTCTTCTTTTCCTAGAAGAATCGACGTGAACATATTCTTCAAGAACAATTTACTTTATATATGTAGCCAGATAGAAATGGCCTAAAAATAGGAATACAATAAAAATTGTTCGCCTGGAAACTTTCAAGAGAAATATAATAGGAATATAAATATATGCTACGGTGTATTTCAATGACCATTTGTAAGAATTAATGACTGGACTATTTCTATATTTTTTTATGCATTTATTAAATTAATATTAATTTTTATGTTTCTATTGTTTTTACAGTTTAGAACATTCCCCCCTGTATCTATAAAATATTTTTGCCTCCAGACGAATGAACATTCTAAATTAAATGTGTCATAACATTCTCCGTCATATGAGTTATTTGTTTCCTCAATCGTTTCCAATTTTGAATCTAGTGTAGGTGTCAGTCACTTCTACATGCGATATAATTGTCCAATTCTGACGATTGGTCTACAACTTTTCAAGTTTATAATGAGAAAATGTAATTTATAATCAGAATATGTAAGTTCATGATGAGATATGTAAATTCATAACAGGAAATGTAAATTCATAATAGGAGCACTCTAAATTCGTAATGTGAAATGTAAATTCATATTGAGAAATATAAAATCATAATAAGAACATACAAATTGATAAGGAGATATATAAATACAAAATGAGAAAATCCAAATTGATAATGAGAAAATATAAATTCTTATTCAGGAATACATATTCATAAAATATAAATTCATAATCAGGAACTGTAAAATTTATAATCGAAGCTATGTATGTACGTTTTTCTATGGATATTTTCGTAGAAACACATATTTTATCAATATTCTCATTATAAATTTACATTTTTATGATTTTATATTTGTTCATTATGAATTCATATTTTCTGAATATGAAAACGTATTTGCTGATTATGAATTTCGATTTTCTGACCACAAACTTGTATATTTCATTATGAAATGGTAAATTAACAATTTTCATTATGAATTTATATTTCTCATTACGAATTAACGTGTTCCTATTATAAATTTACATCACCCATTATTAATTTATATGTTCCTAATATGACTTTACATTTCTCAATATAAATTTGTGTGTTCCGAATATAATTTTGAAAAGGTGTAAAGTAAAATGAAAAATAATTTGTAAAACATTTTGGTTATTGTCAAAATTCGTTTTTAATTTGTAATATGACAGTATTGAAAATAAACACACCAGTTATTAAATGTTGATATTTTAACCCATATTGGACATACCTATAAATAAATTAATTTTTCCCGGGAATTCCCGGGAATGAAATGTTTCATTCCCGTTTTCCCGGGAAATGAAAAAGTCCGGGAAACCCCAAACCCTAATTGGGGAGCAAGTCGTGCAACGTTTTTTATATCCTCCCATAAAGGATACAATCTTGATCGCCATAAAATTCTTAGATGATCTAGACAAGTCTGTTAGTCTGTTGAAAGAACACTTGGATCTAAAGCGGCCTAAATTTTTAGGAAACTGATCTTAAACCACTGTTTCTATATGGGTAATTCCATCAGAAAACGACCCAAAAACCATAGGATTGGACAATCAACCTCTCCGATACATTGTCGGTAATGTAACATTTTGCTTAGCTCAAAGTAGTACAGTAGTCCAAAGTTGGTGATGTTTGGGGTTTCGTGCAAATAGGGCTTTCATATATTTTTATTTGTATATCCTCCACCTAAGGATGGGAGTATTATATTCACTTTGTCATTCCGTTTGTAACACCTTAAATATGCATCGGAGACTATATATATTCTGGGTCATTTTAAAATTCTAAGGCGATCTAGCCATGTCCGTCTGTCTGAGAAAGCACGCTGGCCGCCAAACGAAATGAACTAGAAGGTTCAAATTTTCCCTAAATGTGTCTTTTGGTTGCAGATCGGTCGGGATTGAAAGTGGGTGAAATCGTACCAGAGGGAAAATATTTTCACTAATAAGGACTGAAAGTACTCCCTAATATTTAGAATCTTTAAGCAATGTTTTACAATTTCTGCTTCATATGCACTTGAAATTTGTTGTGTACATTCCTCTTGTAGCGTTAAAGCACCAAAAAGTAAATACACGTTTAAGCGGGCGAAATGGGACAAAAAAGGGTACAAATTGTACCAATGATACGAAAACAGCTTGTAGCGTTAAAGCACCAAAAAGTAAATATACGTTTAAGCGGGAGAAATGGGACCAAAAAGGGTACAAATTTTACCAATGATACGACAATAGCTAGACACATAATAAAGGGTGATTTTTTAATAGCTATAGGAAAGTTTTTCAAAAAAAAAACACATAAAATTCACAAAAATGCATGAAATCTTTATTTGAATCGATAGTACGGTCCATATAATTTAATGTTTGAAGATTATTTCATGCAAATGTTGACCTTGACAGCGCCTCAAATGGTCCATCTGCTTAGTCCAATTTTGGCACTTCCACGTTTTTGAGTAACAGAGGCCCAATTGGTGCGAACGGCGACGAATCGATAATTGATGGCCATCATTAACACTGGCCGATAAAGCTGCGATATTTTCTTCAGTTCCCACTCTACGTGGTTTAATGTCTAACAATGTAAATTTGGTGCGAAATTTAGTCACAATAGCCCAAATAGCCGCTTCAGTGGGTCGATTAAACTGACCATAAAATGGAAGCGCGCGATGAACTTTCTTAACAGAGCACCCTTTTTGATAATAAAATTCAATAATTTGCAAGCGTTGTTCGTTTGTAAGACGATTCATGGTTAAATTATAGACCAAACTGAAGATGTTTGACAGTGAAACAAAACACGAAACGTGCGTCAGCTGTTTAAACAAGTGTTGCCAAAAAGATAATAGCTAAAAAATCACCCTTTATATGGAGGGATTTTTCAAAATTCGGACTTTTAAGGGATACAATTGGAAAGAGGGATAAAAAAGCTACCAACCAAACCGCTGAAGATGAAATAATGAAATTCGGTGTGTCTGATTGTGAAGATGTGAAACAAAAAGGATTTTTTTTCGAAATTTGTACTTTTAGGCGGAAATGTGGCGAATGGAGATAAAAATGGTACCAACAAAACGGCTGCAGCTACAATAACGAAATTCGATGTGTACATTCAACGGACTGTTAAGATGCGAAATAAGAAGTTTTTTTTCGAAATTTGTACTTTTAGACGGAAAATGCGGCGAATGGAGATAAAAATGGTACCAACTAAACGGCTGCACTATAATTATGAAATTCGGTAAGTATACGTCTCACACTGCGTGAAAAATAGAGATATTTCGATATTCGTATCATCAAACGGCTGTAGCTAGAATATTGATATTCAGTATTTGCACTCGTCTGTATACGTAGACGCGTAAGAGGTACGTTTTTTTCTAAATTCATACTTTTAGGGTCAAAATGGAAACTGGTATCAATCAAACGTCTGTAGCTAAAATCATGAAATTAGGTGTGTATTCCACTCTGAAACGTATTGGATCTTCAATATTAGAAATTTTCCTATCAAAATAGTACAGATGTCGATGGAATCAAGAGAACATATATTTCACTTGATTTACTTCAAATTACCTTGCATTACCTTATAATTCTTCTAGAAACATCTGCGTTGAAAATGGATAAAATCGGTTCAGATTTAGATATAGCCCCCATACAAATTTCGCTCCCGATTTGACTTTTACCGCTCTAGAATCCACATATTGTATCAGATTGTCTTCAGATTTGGCAAAATATGTTATATTTCAACTAGAAACAACCTTGGTAAATATAGGTCAGATCGGTTCAGATTTATATATATAGCTCCCATACAAATTTCGCACCCGATTTGACTTTTCCGCACATTATATATTTCACATATTGTATCAGATTGTCTTCAGATTTGGCAAAACATCTTATATTTAAACTAGGAACACCTATGGTGAAAATAAGTCTGATCGGTCCAGATTTATATCGTATATGTGTTCTATAAACAGCCATGGCGCAAATGGGTCAGATCGGTTCAGATTTATATATAGCTCTCACGCAAATTTCACTCCCGATTTCACTTTTTCCACTCTATAAACCTCACATTTTAACCGATCTTCTTCAAATCTTTCAAAATATCTCATATTTCATGTGGGTGTTTCCACATGGTGAAAATGGGTCATCGGTTCAGATTTACATATAGCTCCCATACAAATTTCGCCCCAAAAATTTCCCATACAAATTTCGGATAGACTTTTTCCGCACCAGAAAGCACGAATTTTCACAAAATGAGCTTAACACGTTATATTTGAACTGGATTATTGTGAAAGCTATTCATTATATTCCATGTTTGGATATAGCACCGATATAAATATTTCGGATTTGACAAATTGTACCAGGTAATATTAGCCTATGATTAGGAAACATACAAAAATTCTTCCCGTTTTCACTTTTTTACCGAGTTGAATTTTATTCGGATAGAAAGTGGAGTGTATCATATAGTCGGCCCCGCCCGACTTTAGCCTTTCCTTACTTGTTTCGTTTGTTTTTTGGTCTGTAATCAATATTTGATTTGTACTGGGATATTGTCCTGGCTCAGGACCATTTATATAGAATGCAAATTTATTTACAAATGGCATGGTGACATTCATTATTTGGCTACAGACTACCACGATCATGATTTTCTATTTCTGCTGGGAAAAGTTGTATTTTCTACTGTATTCACACCTGGTATTGTGGGGAAAATTAAATGTAGGAAGAAAAGTAATAATGAGGTTTAAAAAAATCACTAATAAATTTCTTGGTAGTAGACCAAAATATTCAACAGGGCAAGCCAATGGTTAGACTGGAGTCAATTTTATATAGTTTGGAGTCATGTTCATGTTTTTGAGGTACAATAACCGGAAATTAAAAAAATCTAGGTTTATGGTCATATTTGTGGTTATAATGCGCAGAGTGAAATCAGTGTTTCAGAAAATTATTCGCGTTACCTTAAAACCCAATTATTGCCTTTACAAATATTTATAAATAAATAAAAGAGCTCATTCGCTTATATTTCAAAGAACTATTACAATATATTCTACAATATATTTCAACATTAATCTTGCAGTTTTGTGTGAGGTCATTGGCTATTAATGTGCGTATTTGACACTTCCCCATTAATATTATAAATGCGTTTGTCTTCGAACAATCTTCTGTGACTTAACGTGTAATTCCTCATAATCTATTGGCTTAGTTCTTTATATTTAGAGTCAATAATGCCAATTAATACTAGTATTGCCCACTTATTTTATTTCCTTTGAACGTCCGTTTGATCGTACAAAATTTATGATGGAGGCATTTCAGTTTCATATTCGGATTCATCAAATCAAGTTCCAATAAAATACTAATATTGCCGACTTATTTTATTTCCTTTGAACGTCTGTTTGATCATACAAAATTCCTAATGGAGGCATTTCAGTTTCATATTCCGATTCATCAAATCAAGTTCCAATAAAATACTAATATTGCCCACTTATTTTATTTCCACGAAACGTATGTTTTGATCTTACAAAATTCCTAATGGAGGCATTTCAGTTTCATATTCCGATTCATCAAATCAAGTTCGTTTGAAACTCGCCAATAATTATTATTTGAAATTATTATCTCGTCTGGCCTGAGCTATGACAATATTTTGCTTCGTTTATAGCTTGCCACGTATTCGCTTTAAGCCATAAAAAGTTGACATTTACTTGAGTTTTTATGTTTGACTAAATAATGAAGGCTCATCTCAATGCTGTCTCATTTCGCTTCTTCATTTTATTGTCATTTTTAATTTTTTACTCTTATTATGTTGGAACAACATGTTTTTCTCATTAAAGTTTTTTTCTGTTTTTATTTATTTTTTTGTTGCGTTTTGCCCTAATGTCGGCCATAAAAACGAATGCGAGGACATAGAATACCGGATACAGGGGCATACAGATTCAGATATGAATACAAATGCACCTCCTACACATACAGCTATCGCGGTGCTGTGTGTGTTCGTGCCGACAACCTGAGCATTTGATTCGTACTCATTTAGCTATTTTATTACACTCACTTTACAATTGCCAACAATTTATTATATGCCGTTTGCCCCAATTCATTATCTCAGATGTATGGCCCTGGCTACAACAGGATTTGTAGATTATAAATGGAAAGCAATTTAAACAAATAAATGTAAGTTTTTTCTCATCAAACTTTAATCTGTCCTCGAGCCTGGTAGGCACTTCGCAGTGTAGGCTTAGAAACGATTTGAATATGCTTCCTTTTAACTACAACAACTAAAAACATATAAACTTGTTTTTTGTTTTTGCCTTTAATTTGTTGCAACATGTTGTCATGTTTATGGTCAACAAATCTTAACCCCCAACCAGTGGCCATTCCAAACAAAAGTATTTAAATGTAAGCTCTGAACTTTATAAATTTTCAAAAATGTTGTAATTTGCTAATATATTCCATACTCTTGATATTGAGTGTAGTATAAGGACCTTAGTTGTATGTACTTTGCACAAATTAAATAACAGTCTACAAAAGGATAAGAGACTTGTTAGCCATCCTGATGTAGATACCTAGAATTGCATTGTAAATGAATTAATAAAAAATATTTCGTTTATCTAACTAACAATTGAGCTGCTTGCCATTCGCAATATCATAAAGGACATTTACACAGGACCACACATACACACACACTGACTGACTTTTAGAATGTCCTCTGGTTGCCTAAGTATGTATACCATATGCATGAGGATATTATTCGATTTACAAGATTTTAAGAGTACACTCGAAAATTAAAATGAGAAAGATAATGGCAATTTAAGTGCAGATGACAACGGGATGCTTAATTATTTATAGATACGGGACGAGTCCTTGACACTATCAACTGTGGTGTACATTTAATGTAAAATATGAGGAACACACACACACTTCGCTTGCTTTATTAATTGAAGGGACGTGCTAAGTACGTACATTTCCATTGTTCCAGGACACATTTGATAGTTTTTTGAAAATTATCTAATCAAAAACTTGATTTGATCCACTAAAAATGTATATTAGTATGCCTGGAAGGCTGACAATAGGACAGTTATGGCAAAAAAACATCGGGTGGGACCGTCTATACGATACCATCCACTTTCTACCATATTAGGTGGACTTCACTGTTCATCTAAGATCAGGCCCGTGCGCAGGATTTCCCCCTGGGGGGTTTTCATCTACACTCAGAAAAAAGTTAACCCTATAATGAGTTAAAATTAACTAAAATTTAGGAAACCAAGTACATTTTTACTAAATATAAGTAGAATTTTGCTGAAATTTTCTATGTATATCTATCTACGTAAATTTGTCCTAAAACCAAATAATTTTTTACTAAATTTAAGCAAAATTTTCCTAAAAGTAAGTAAATTTTTACTAAATCTTGGTAAAATTTTGCTGAAAATTTCCTAAAACTAAATAAATGTTTACTCAAATCAAGTAAATATTTACTCAAACTGAGGACAATTTTTCTGATTTTTTTCCTCAAAACGAGTAAATTTTTACTGAAACTGAGGAACATTTTATTTTATACAAGGAAAAAGGTGAAATTAAAATAAGTTCAATTTAACTAAAAAAATCAAACAAATAGTTTTGCTTCAGAGTATGCAAAACAGATACAAAAAATGACAACATGAAATATTTCTCAAAAGTTTCATGATACCTCTGCCATAAGGAATTGAGCTATTACTCCATGATTGTTGCGAAGGCAAGACAGGTGCCTTCGCAGTGGTTGCTTAGATTAATACTTGAAGCATTTAATAAATAAGTCTCTGCAAACGAACGAGAATTGCTTCTTAAATTAATATTCAAGAATTTTTTAAACAATTTCAAATGTTTTTTATAAGTTCATTATTACTTAAATGTATGAAGAACTCGACATAAAATTCAGTAAACATTTTAACTTCCTTTTTAGGAAAAAACACATTTTTAGTTAAAATTTCCTAAATGGATTTTTTCCATACAAAAAATTTCAGATTTTTTTCTCACTTAAAACCTTGGAAATAATATTCCATATAAGTTTGAATTTACTCAATTCTAAGATTTTTTTTATTAGATCCAAAGAAATGTTTTTAATTAAGAAAGAGACAGCAGATTTGTATCTGCTGAGATGGTAACCAGCTGTTTGCTGTTTTTAGCATTATATATGATACGCATATTGTCCCAAGCTAATATAAAAGGAAATTCGATCTAAACTCGCTTATGAAAGCTTATCTATTTTTATATTTTAATTAACAACAGCCAATTTTAGTAGACTGCAAACTCTTTAACAGTGTGAATGGTGATGTGAAGATTGCAGAAAACTGTTTTTATGCCAAAAAACAGATGTAATAGCAGAAAAGTGTCTGCTGATAGGCAGCAGACAATCGCTGCTTTTATTAACAGACTTGTTCTCTAAATGTAGTTGCTTGAAATTACATACATACATATGTACATATCGAGGGCTTATATTTATAATATTCATTCATAATTCTAAAACTTTTCATACACAAATATTCCCCATGAAGTCAGCAATCACATGCCAAAGAAATATTTTTGTATTCTCAATATAATAAAGATACTTTTCGCGGTTTTTCTAAATATATTTTTCACAATTGTTAACTTTACAGTCCCCATTTTTCCTATTTTAGCCTGATAAAGGGGGAATCAAAATGCTATTACCGCGAAATGATGGAATTTGATAGTACGATATGCCCTAAATCTAGAAAAATGTTTTAAACTAAATCGTTGTAGCGAATTATAACCTTCGGTTTTGTGCTGCTCCATTGTTGAACTATTTTATTTCTATTATTTTTATGTTTATATGCAGTCACAAACTAACGTGCGATGGGATAGCCAAATCAGAAATTTGAAAAAATGGCTTTAGAAAAAAATCTTTTCCAAATTTATATGACAGATGACATCCAAATCTGAGAATAGTTTGGCATCAAAAACTCATTTTCGAGAAAATGGTTCGTAGCCACTTTTGAATATAAGCCCTCGATATCTATTTTGAAGAAATATTACACAAAAAACGATCAAATTCCTCGGCGATAAACCCATCAGTCCCGCATGATGATAAAATTCAGAAAATTGGATATGCTTTTTGACAAAGAATGGGTCTAAATAGAATGTCTAAAGATTTTGGGGTTTTTTATTTATATAGGACATGAGTAACAGGACGTTTACTCAAAATCTTTATACGCATATTCCGATTAAATAAAAAATATTTGGAAATGTTTCTTCATTTTTGTAATCTTAAATATGTATAAATTCGAATAACAAATACAGTTTATTGTATTCGATGCCAAAAAACAACTAATTGGTATTTTAGAGTTACGCCTTCCTACGTAGATCCAAGTTACTAAATTTGTTGTTTCTCTTTTGAATAATACTTGTTACATATGTAAAAAAATACTAACTCTGAAAAATATTTGACATAAGTGACAAATATAACATAAATTTTAGTAAGTTAAAACTCATTTATTATTGTTTCACAACTTTAAAGTAGATTCTAAAATGGATGCGTGTAGGTCGCAGAGAAAAAAAGGATTTCGTAGAAACGAAATTTTAGACACGTGAACATCGTTTTTGAATTTCTTTTGTGGGAAAAATTAGTTTGTTTGCGGTAAACATGTCTTCAGTTGTTGCAAATGAACAAAGAGAAATAAGTTTATGTATATCAAACAGTTTTCTTCGTCTGTCAAAATGGATTTGCATTATAATTGCAAACTCCCAAAACATTGGAAGTAACAGAAACCGTTGTTGTTGTATCTGTGATGAAAATAGGACACATCGGTTCAGATTTAGATACAGCTCCATAAAAATGTCCAATCGCAAATGTTACATCTTAGCGCTCTACAAGCATCAAGCAAATTATTTGCTTTTATTAAGAATATTTTAGATTTCATTATGATATCATAGTGATTCTTATCTACACTTTTTTAAAATTACTAAACGATTTTGTTATTAAATTTCCAAACTTATATTGCAGTACACAATTAAAAGTTCATAAGATATGGCTCTAATCGAATGTCAAGAAGTGGTATCGGTTAATAAAAATGAAAATTTTCCGAACAATTTGGTGTACATTAGTGAAATTAGCATTACACAATCTTGAAATTGACACAATTCGTTTAGTTTGTTTGTATTTTTCATAGCCTCTGTCCGAAATTCAAGAATGTGTCCACGAGTTTTTATGTAATTTTCGGGTTTTTCATGATTTTACTGCAAAATTACCATTTCAGACGAGTTATTTTAAAAAGACCTTAAAAATTCTATATTTTATATACAATAAGGTTTTACAAAGTATATATTCGAATGACTTGTGACTGATTCCAAAAATTTTCGACACAACCGTGTGTCCGTCCCCTTTGGATTTGTATAAAATTTGGCACGTTTGTTCTCCTCGTTCATATGATTTTTTTGACGTTTAAATATTTTACTTCCACATTGTTGCTCCGCTTTGTGGTACTGGAAAGGTACTGATCGTCCCATTAAGGACCGATGTCATGATGCTTCCATACTGAAATTTTGACAATTTTTATAGAAAATTGTGGATATTTTCTGACAAATTTTGCACAAAATCCAAATGACGTTATGCAAGGATATTCAAGGGTAAAAAGTATTTTTAAATTTATAACATCCTTTCTCAACCAGGACATGGATAATTTTCAATAACATTTTAAAGCAGTCGTGAAGAACTTTCCAATTGTACATATGGTTTTATAATCTGATAATGCATGCGAACAATACTTCATCATAAAGTAATGTATCTGTAAATTGCAAACTTTGACGGGTCATAAAATAAAAACTACAATGAATATCGCCAAAAATTGACGTCAGAAAAATCGTATGAACGAGGGGAACAAACGTCTCAAATTTTATACAAACCAAAAGGGGTCGGGTCCAAGAAGTGTGTTTTTGTGTCGAAAAAAAATGGAAACACCCTTAAATGACAGCGGACAAAAATTGTAAGCTTCATTTTGATTACAAAAATACATAGACAGACGTACATGAGTAAATCTATTATGATTCTAAGCCGATCGTTATAAAAAAACGGGTTTAAAATGGGTCTAAATGAGTTAAAACGAGTCCCAATTAAAAACAACGAAGGAACGGCTAAAGTCGTGCTATGCCGACTATATGGATCCCCCACTTTCTATGCGAATACAACCAATTCGGTAAAAAGTGAAAATGGGAATGATTTTTTTTGTATGTGCCCTAATCATAGACCGATATGACCTGACTCAAATTTTCAAATCGAGAACAATATGTGTATCGGGGCTATATCCAAACATGGAATGAAGTGACCCACTTTCACAATAGGTACTTCCATTCGTGGTTTCTAGGAAGAAAAAAGTCAAGCCGGTAGCAAAATTTGTATTAGAGCTATATATAAATCAGAACCAATCTGACCAATTTTCACCATGGGTGTTTCTAGTCGAAATGTAATATATTTTGCCAGATTTGAAGAAGTTAACAGATCTTCAGATATGTGGTTTCTAGAGCAGAAAAAGTGAAATCGGGAGCGAAATTTGGATGGAGCTATATATAAATCTGAACCGATATGACACATTTTCACCATTGGAGTTTCTAATTGAAATGTATGATAAGATGCCAAATTTGAAGGAGATCAAATTTTTCGTACATCGCACTACGGTCCCAAATCCATATTTTTTGGAAGAAATTCAAAATTGTTAAATGTGTACATTAGGGCGTACCTCAAAAAAAAAGTTCGCCGTACACCTTCGAATATGAAGTATTATTGAAAGGTAGTTTCAAAAAAAAAATTTTTATTTTTTTATGCCGAACGTAGGGGTCGCGCTTTTACATTTTTCTATATAACTTGTATTTATAAACGGATTTTAAAGTGTGATACATCGATGTTTTTGTCTCGACGATTTTTTTGTCTTTGAAGTCATTGAGCTCAAGCACCCCCTTCTGGTACTTACCCATCATTTCTCAGTTGCTACTACCCTAATGTACCACTCTAATAATCGAAAATTAAAGCTCGCATAAAATCATGAATCATGTTTGAGCTCAATGACTTCAAAGACAAAAAAATCGGACAAAAACATCGATGTATCACACTTTAAAATCCGTTTATAAATGCAGAAGTTATATAGAAAAATGTAAAAGCGCGACCCATACGTTCGGCATAAAAAAATAAAAAAAAATTTTTTGAAACTACCTTTCAATAATACTTCATATTCGAAGGCGTACGGCGAACTTTTTTTTTTTTTACTTGTAACCTGGTACGCTCTAGTGTACATAGTTTCTTAATGGCAACACTCCAAGCTTTCAAGAAAATGTATTGGAAAAAATAGGTGGCAACACCGCAAGCCTGAGAGACATTTAAAGTTTGCCGTTGAAAAAAGTGGAATTAATTAGGGTCTAAAGCAGTTATACAAAATACTTTAAATTAAGGCGTAAAAAGAAAATAATGAAGTGACTGCATTATTTAAATTTAAGGCCGGTATAAGTAGTTGAAAACTTATATTTAACATTTTGTGATTACTGTAGTCTTGTCAGTTTTCTTAAGTGTTGTAATTTTGCGATTCGTAGTGAGCATAACCTATATATGTCGTTGACCAAAAGTTATATGTAGGACTCAACTTGACTCAAAGTGTAAATGTGAAAGTGTTCGTCTGAGTGTGTAGTTTATGGTAGAATTAAAATATCTTCAGCATTTTTCGGCAAACTCCTACAATTGCATCTTTATTTTAGTATAGTTTTCGATTAGCCATAGTACACATATTTGATCATATCTCTGAATCAGATTTGAGTATGAGACCCATCAACATTTCATTTGAAAGATATTGCAAGTACCTTTATGGTACGTCATGGTATATAACGTCATTCACTTTTCTGTACACATGTAGACATTTTATATTATGTATTTCCTGAAATAATTATTTAAACTGCAGTGTCAAGTAGAATATTTGTATGCTATAGTTTGCTTTTGTAATAAAGTTCAGAAAAACATTTTTCGTCAAAGCGAAATAAGTTTGATTCTTAAAGCTTTCATAAAATTTAGGTTTTGGCCACCCTCTACTAATACAGGTGATAATTATGTTGGTTATATATTGAGTTTATATGGGCGGTGATAGTGGGCGTGCCCAATTTTATTTTTTATTTTTTGTTTATACATTCCTCTGATTGTGTAGACACGTAAAATAAACGGATTTTTCGAAATTCGAACTTTTTGGGGTTAAAATGGAAAAAGGGGATAAAAATAGTGCCAACCAAATGACCGCAGCTAGAGTCATAAAATTCGGAGTATACATTCCTCTGACTGCGTAGGCACGAAAGATAAAAGGTTTCTTCCAAATTCGTACTTTCAAGGGATACAAATACAGAGGGATAAAAATAGTACCTACTAAATGACTTACTAGAATGATTAAATTCGGTGTGTACATCCCTCTTATTGCGTAGACACGTAAAATGTAGAAATTTTAGAAAGTAGTACTCTGAAGGGGTAAACTAGGAAAAAGGTGTTAAAAATGGTACACACAGAGTACTTTTTTAATGTAATAAATATATATTCGAAATAGTAAAACCATGTTCTTGTAATGAATTTCGGTCGAATACGAAAATATGTGTTCAATCAATAAATGGTCGCAACAACCAAAGATCGTAATCCAGACTACCGAATTTAAAAACAACATATAACCAACAAATGATAGTAATAACAGATGTGTATAACAATTTAGTTGCAGATACCTTTTTGATAGTTCGATGTACCAAATCATTCTAGATTTAATATTTCTGCAACAAATAATTTCAGTTCAGAGTACTGTAAATGCTATTGTTGCAACAAAAAGTCGGTTATTCTGATGGAATCACCCATGCAATATTGCGATAGTACGTAGAACTACAAAAATTCGGTTGGCAAAAAATTCTGTGTGTAGCAACCAAATGGCAGCAGAATATTTAGTTTTTGAATTGACTTGAAGTATTATTTCGATATGTAAACGTATTGGTAGCCTTGTCTTATAAGCGTCAAATAATAAAATTATTATATTTATTTATAAACTTATTTTGTCAATATTTGTATTTGTTTTGGTTTGGCTATATTAAAAAAATATGTTTTCCAGTAATATTACTGCACTTCTACGAAACTCGACAGCCTCTGTGGAATGCAATCCATGGTGGAGGCTATATAAAGTTCGGCCCGGCCGAATTTAACGCCGTTTTTACTTATTTTTGAATTGACTTGAAGTATTATTTCGTATTAGTAGCCTTGCCTTATAAGTGTGGTTTGAAATAATAAAAATATTATATTTATTTATAAAATTATATTTTCAATATTTGTATTTGTTTTGTTTAAAAAAGTTATATTTTCCTGTAATATTACTGCACTTCTACGAAAATCGGCCGCCTCTGTGGAATGAAATCCATGGTGGAGGGCCGAACTTAACGCCGTTTTTACTTGTTTTGAAAATAACTCTGGCATATCAAACAGGGTGAACCGATTTAAATGAACTTTTAGTCATACCCTGGACACAATTAGGCATTGGTTCTCAAAAAATATTACATGAATTATGAGTATATGGTGATTAATACGTGTTGGGAAAACACAACAAATTGTTCGTGCAGCTTACTTTGGGTCCCTTTGTATTTAAATTAATGGCAACAATACATAAATTTGACAAATATCGGTTACCATTTCCATTAGACAGATCAATATACAATATAAAACAAAACAAAAAACAAAATATTTTGATCCGGTTAACTTTTGAAGACTTTCTTATCACAGTCCGTCTTATATCTGAACGAATGAGTAATATGTACTACTATTAATAAATATAACGTATACGCCACCCAATATGCGATAATTAGAAAATGTATCCTTATAAATTGAAATGATATCAAAAGTATCAAGTAGTAAAGTCACTTTAAATACGACGAATTTCAGGAGAGACCAACGGGTTGTGTGGCGTATATATGAGAGGGGGAACTTGTAGTTTTCAAAACCCCACTTAATTGCCACTTATACCTACATCCTATGGAAGCTTCCATAACAAAAACGAAAAAAAAGAGTTAATTTTTTATTAAAAATAAAACAATATTTTCTCACATTGTCGCGAACTACAATATAAATATCTGTATGGAAAAACATAAATTTTATTTATACTCGATAATTATCCAGGCTAAGTCCTACATTTCTAACATAAAATTGTTCTTCAAAATTTGTGTTCATACACGCTTTTTGTTGGCGATAATTTTAACGGATATTTTTCTTTTGGTGTCCTGTGTACCTTGGTCACAGCTGAACACTCTCGACAACAATGTTCAAAGACATTTTAGCAAATTGTCCGATAGTTTGATACAACTAATGTTGCAGCAGGCTAACATGGCGCATGTACTTACGTACATCGGAGAAGAACATTAGAAATTGGACATGGATACCAGGACGAGAAAGCAACATGTTCGGTCGACAACAATAGATTGTAAACAAGAATTAAATCGAATTTACAAAATCCTTTCACATACATAAGTGGAAGTATAAGCAATTAGTAAAAGGAAACAAACTGTTTAAATTAAATTGCTTACTGGAGGTATTTGAAAATATCAATTTTCCGAAATTGATCAACAAGATGTACAAATATTTGTCTGAGCCACTATTGTACTGGCATATTGCAACTTACTTGAATTATTGTGAGATTGATAAGCATAGAAAGGAGGAAGTTATTACTTACGTGGTAAAAGAACCAATTTTGGAAGTTAAATAAGTTCGTGAAGGTAAGAAATATTCTCTGTGAACCGATTTTTACGATTGATTACTCAAAGAGAACACCCCTTTATTTGTGGAGCTTGGACAAACGAACGGCTTTTTTGCAGTGGTTCTAGTTTCCGATAGCGATTAAATGGCCAAGCGTGGGTCAGATCTGGCAACGATATTATTATTTATGTGCTGTTTGATTTTCCATTTCTTCATTAATAGATATAACTTTTAGGGTCTGAGTAGTGATAGAGTCCTTAATAAGTCTAAACTGCCGATAGAGGCTACATAAAATTCGTCCCGACCGAGCTTAAGGTCCTTTGTACTTGTTTATACTAAGGCGCCTGCTCAAGCAAATCTCTAGACGGTGACATCTTATGCTGAATTCTTTTTTCCCAGTGGTATCTTATTTTATGAACTGTGGAAGACATATGTCTCCAAGAATAGTAGATAGAATAGAATACTGACCAACTTTTTTTGCATTTGTTTTCAAGTTTCCGTTTTATCAATCCATAATGAACTCCGGTGACAGGTGCAGCAGTTTCTTGACCAGAAATCTCTTTGTTGTGCTTCCATCATTTGAGTTTTCCACTCCTTGCTTTTGGTTATTTTCTTCTGGAAATATTAACTTTTTCTTTTGTTTTGTGCTTGATTTTCTTCATTGTTTCGCACAGTTTCGCCTCGCCCACAGGACCAAAATCCAAATAATAAAAATATTATGAGAAACATAAACATGAACAAATCTCTTAAGATAGCAAAACATAAATTTCAATTTATTTATTTAGGAATTTATGATTCTTTAAAATCTACCTTGACAGGTCGTTTGCTTAAATTGTGTGTTAAATTTTCGTTAAATCAAAGGTTCCAGTAAATTAATCACAATAATACACATTTTTTTGCAGGACACATTTCTTTTTAGAAGCATTCTAAAGAAGGCTACCAAGATAGTCCTCGGCTGCACACATCCAAATAATATTCAAAATGAGAATATAATGCATAAAATAAAATGTGCGTAAATAATCTAAATATTGAATGTTATTTTAGATGTCTGCCATGGTTAGGGAAACATGTTTCCATTATGCAATATAAGTCGGCGAAATGTTTTCGCCGCTCGATTATAAGTCAAATTAATGTTAATAATGATGGCCACAAATACCATGACACCAGTTTCATGTGGCAGCAGTCATTTATGACCAGTAGCCAAAATATGAGAAATTGGAATCTATTTTTGAAAAAACAATTATTGAAACAAAATTCATTTAAGTATATGATAAGATCGAAAAAATATAATATCTATAAGTTTATGTAGTACCATGTTAAATAGAAGAACTAATTGAATAAATTAATTCGAATAGACAAAATGCATTGAAGAAATGGACAAGTTTCGACGAAAAGTGGGAAACAAATGTAACTAAAAGTATTTATACCCTACACCACAGGGTATAATGTCTTTGTGCATTTGTTTGTAACACCCAAAAGGAAGCGAGATAGACCCATCGTTTATTATACCGATCGACTTAGAATCACTTTTTGAGTCGATTTAGCGATGCCCGTCCGTCCGTCTGTCCATCTATTCTTGTAATCAAAGTCCAGGTCGCAATTGTTGTTAGAACTAAATGAAACTTTGCACAACGAAGTTTTATGGGATAAGGACGAACGCTATTTAATTTGAAGCAAATCGGTTCAGATTTATATATAGCTCCCATACAAATGACTCTTCCGATTTGACTCTTTCAGCTCTAGAAACCACAAACTTTGACAGATTTTCTTCAAATTTGCAAAACGCCGTATATCTCAACTAAAAACAGCTATGGTAAAAATAGGATAGATCGGTTCAGATTTATATATAGCTCCCATACAAATGTCTCCTCCGATTTGACTATTTGCGCTCTAAAAACCACAAACTTTGACAGATTTTCTTAAACTTTGGCAAAACAGCTTATATTTCATCTAAAAACAGCTCTGGTAAAAATAGGATAGATCGGTTCAGATTTATATATAGCTCCCGTACATGTCTCCTCCGATTTGACTCTTTTCGCTCTAGAAACCGAAAGAAACCACAATATATATATATATACAAATTTCGCTACTGAATTGATTATTTCCGCTCTAGAAATAGCATTTTTGAACAGATTTTCTTCTAATTCGGCACATCAGCTAATGTTTCAAATAGAAATTACTATAGCGAAAGTGGGTCACATCGGTTCAGATATATATAGCTCCCGACTTGATTCTTTCCGCTCTAGAAACCACATATTTAACACTCTATAAAATTTAGGAAAGCGTCTAATATTTCAACTAGAAAACCTTTGCTAAACATGGGTCACATCGGTTCAGATTTGTATATAGCTCCCATTCAAAGTTTGTGTTCAAATTTTCTTACAAATACAGATAGAAGTATGGAATTTGTAGTATAATCTCCTCTTATAGCTGCATCGTATATCACCCGGTTCAAATGTAATGACCTTTTTATATCCTACACCATACGGTTTAATGACTAAGTGTAGGGTATCATATAGTCGGCCACGCCCGACTTTTACCTTCCTTACTTATTTTATTTACAAAAACAATATAGGCCGAAATAACTTATATATGGCATAATATGGATGATGGCTCAGGAACATATGTTTTGAAAGCGGATCTTATGGTCAACATTTTGATGTAGTCCCAAATTTTTATATGGTCCCGCCTCCGGTTTTGACTTGAATTCAGACTGCAATTTGGTTGAGATTCAGTTTCACATGCTAGATTTGGCTAAAAAACACAAAATTTTAATTTAAATGGTCCCGTCTTCGGATGTGAATTCAGACTGCAATAAAAATTCAAAATTGCGACCCTATAATTCAGAAAGCGCATGTTGGGTATATCATTTTCTGAGTTTAATTTTCAGTGGGTCAAAGTTTTCATTTTTATGTGTTAAAAATGTTGTAAGTAATTGAGAGAATGGTTATTCTCAGAACTATAGTGTGGAATTTTACGAGGATCACTGTTGTAGATGATCTTAACCCTAGCTCCTCTCTATCTAGGCCAATTAAGCCCTTTTTCGAGAAAATAAAAAAAGTCCTTTCAAACAGGATATTTACAGATTAAAATGTTTTACGAAAAAATGTACTGGAAATAAAGTAAGAGTGAAATAGGATAAATATTGACTGTAAAGTTAAATGTTGTGAAAAATTGCCTTTTGAAAATCTCGAGTATTTTTCTATTGTATAGAGAATAGCAAAATATTTATTTGGCATATGATTGCTGACTAAATACGTAATATTTGTGACAGAATTGTTACAGAAACCCCGAATTTAGGATTCTTGCACCTATAGCAGACTACATGTTGACATATGTTGTGAAAAAACGACACTGGTTCTTAATACGCATTCCAAAAGTCAGCCGGATCCGTTGGATAAATCGAATGAAAATTACAGAGCAAAAATGTCAGGTATACAAATCACTTTAGCAATATATTCCGCTGAAATGAATATTTTGCAAAATAATCAAATTTGTATTTGTGGTTTACAGTGTTATACCGGAATATCCACAGTTTCCGTCGAAAAAGATCGATCTTCCAAAAAACATGGGCGAATTATAACCCTAGTTATTTTTTGTATAACATTGCGCGTATTGCTATTTAAGCGTGAAGAGCGTTATTTACTTTTTTTCATTTTAACCCCAAAAAGTACGAATTTTGAAAAATCCGTGTGTTTTACTTGTCTATTCAATCAAAGGAGTGTATACGCCGAATTTCATTATTCTAGGTACAGCCGTTTGGTTGGTACCATTTTATCCCTTTATTCCTATTTTACCCCTTAAAAGTACGAATTTGGAAAAAAATGCTTTTATATTATGTATCTACTCATTTAGAGGAATGTACACACCGAATTTCGTGTTTCTAGCTGTTGTCGTTTAATATGTACCATTTTTATCCCGTTTTTGCCCCATTTCACCCCCTACAAATAAGAATCACTCTATGGTGCACGTTTTTGTTATAAGGGGAATGCGCATACCAAATATCAAGCCAATATAAACAGACATATTCAAAAAACATGCTTAAGTACGCTAAAATATTAGGGATTATTATGGGTATTTTTTGTCCTTGTGAGGGAAAAATTTCCTTCCCTTTGGGCCGATTTCGCCCCGTTTCAATCCCAACCGATCTACGACTATAAGACGCATTTATGGAAAATTTGAACGTTCTAGCACCTTTCGTTTAGATGCTAGCGTGCTTCAACAGACGGTTAGATTGACGGACGGACATGACTAGAACGTCTTAGAATTTTATGACGATCAAGAATATATATACTTTATAGGGTCTCAGGTCGATATTTCAAGGTGTTACAAACGGAATGACAAAGTTAGTATACCCCCATCCTGGAGGTGGAAGGTATAAAAACCCTTGAAGGTTTTGTTATAGATAATGCAATTGGTTTCATCCCATTCCCATTCGAAAAGTTCGATTTGGTATCACTGCGTTATTTAAATCGTAGTGTCATGTAGAATTTTGATTTTGGTTAACCTGTACCAACACAGAGTGATGATTATATTGGTACGATATTGAGTTTTTGTGGGAGGTGATAGAGGACGCGGTCCGATCAGTCCAATTAATTTTTTATGTATGTTGTCTGCAGCAAATGTGCAAAGTTACAAGATTGTATCTATATTTTTGGATTTTATGCCATATATAATTGATTTTGGACCAGTGAGTAGAGTGATCAAAACCCCGGTTTTTCAACAATGTCGGTTTTTCGAAAACCGTGATTTCAAAAACCAGGTTGCCCTGCCCGGTTTTATTTATATAAAAAACGTGTTCTTTCGGATTTTTTTGAAACAGTAAAAAATGAATAAATTATTCATTATAATGAATTTCCACATGATGCATTCTGGTTTTTGAGAATAGGTCAATTCTGATGTCAAAATCAGATTCGATAATGACTCCAACCATTCCTGTATGATCATTTGGCTATTTTTATACCCTAGTCCACTTCGTGGACTAGGGTATTATAAGTTAGTTTCGCGCCAAATGTTTGTAACACCAAGAAATAATCGAGCTAGACCCACCTTTAAGTATACGGATCGGCTTAGAATCACCGAATCGATTTAACGATGTCTGTCTGTCCGTCCGTCTGCTGACCATCTAAGCTTGTTCGCACTCTGCAGGTCGCAATTGTGGTCCGATTGTCATGAAGTTTGGCAGAGGTTACTTTTTTTGGCCAAGGACGATTGGTATTGAATTTGGAGAAAATCGGTTCAGATTTAGATATAGCCTGCATACAAATATCCCTATAATTTACACTATTACTGCTCTATAATACACACTTTACATGGGATCATGACCAAATTTTCAGGATCGTGTTATATTTGAACTAGAAACAGCTCACGGGAAAGTGGAACACATGGGTCTATGTTTTGATATAGCCCCCATACAAATGTACCTCCGATTTACAATATTTCATCTCTAAAATTCACATTTTACATCGGATCTTGATCAAATTTTCCACACAATGTTAAATTTATACTAGAAACACCTATTTTGAAAGTCAGCTGTATAGGTCAATGTTTTAGTATAGCCTCATACAAATGGGCCCCCAGTTTGGCTGTAGAACCCACATCTTATATTAGATCTTGATAAAATTTTGCAGATCATGTTATATTTCAATAAAGAATACCTACTTTGAAAGTGATCTATAAAGGCCCACTTTTACATGTAGCGCCCTTACAAATGGGCCCCGTTTTTATTATTATCTCTCTAGGACCCACATTTTACATCGGAAGTTCTTCAAATTTTGCAGATTATATTATATTTTAACTAAGAATACATACTATGAAAGTCAAATATGTGTCCATACTTTGGAATAACCCAAATGGGGCCCCATTCTACTCTATTACACCTCTAAAAACTACGTCTTACATCGGATCATGATATATTTCAACTAGGAACCTTATATTGGATCTTGATAAAATTTTGCAGATCATTTTATATTTCAACTAAGAATTCTTACTGTGAAAGTAATCTATAAGGGCCCACTTTTCAATGTAGTTCCCTTACACATGGGCCCCAATTTTTATTATTACAGCCCTAGAATACACATATTACATTGGATATTGATAATATTTTGCAGATCATCAAATAAGAATACTTACTTTGAAAGTGATCTAAAAGGCTCCTTTTTTAATATAACGCCCTTACAAATGGGCCCCCATTTTCTATTTTTACAACTCCAGAATCCATTGTTTACATCAGACGTTTATCAAATTTTGCAGATCATGTTATATTTCAAGTAGAAATAGCTACTATGAATGTCAGATATATGGGTCCATATATGGGTATATCCCCATACAAATGGGGCCCCGTTTTACTCTATTACCGATCTAGAACCTTCACTTCACATCGGGTCTTGATCAAATGTTGCAGATCATAATATATTTCAACTAGGAATACCTACCGTGAATCAGAACTATATAGGCCCATGATAGACCTGTCGCCAATTTTCAATAAAACCTTCCCATACTAAAAATTCCCATTCACTTGCGAAATTGATATTCGTAAAATATTAACATATTTTAGATTGTTTGGAATTTTGTACTGAACTTCCTCAAAAGCGGGGAGAAATGCACATTTGGATTTTGAGATGCGATTAAAATGTGATTCCTACGGAACTTCAAATTTTTTTAGCTGGGTTCATATTACCGTGGACCATATAAGTGGACCATTACGTAAATATATTGTCACCGCTCATATGCACCTTCCGATTTATTGATAACACTCTTTACATTTATTATTAGAGGCAATGTTGATGAAAATAATTGTTAAAGTTTTCACTAGGCGCAGCTACAATGAGATGGCATGACATCGATTTTGTTTGTATATGGCCAATCATATGAATGAGTAACATAATGTAAATTATTTTCATCAATTTTACCATATTCGTTAAATTTGACTAAATTTAATTTATTGTATACTGTATAATTTATACGAACTACATAAAATTCCACACATGAAACACCTGGGTTTAGTAATCAGAGCGAGGTATATACGCAGGGAGTGGTGTAGGGTATTACATAGTTTGTTTTTAATAATATATCAACCCATCATTACTTTTCGTCCTGCATCTATTACTCCCAAAACATATGTTTAGAACAGGTTTGAACTCCGTAAAAACTACAAGTTATAGGTCTGTTTTATTGGGCTTACTATCTTACAATTAAGAGACTTGAGAAGGTGGTAACGTTGCTACACATTGATTATTCTTAAATGGATTAAGCGAGTAAATTCCATACAAAAATTAAGCTAGTAAGCCCTAACGAACAGGCCTTAAGTCTTGCTGAAATAGGAAATCGTTTTGAAAACTGCTATAATTTCTGGACCAATTTCCCCATTCTGCGATTCAGATATCTTGTAGAGAATAAAATAAGATGAAATATATAAAGAAGAAAATAAATCATAAGTTTGACATGAAGTTCAAAGATTATGCGTATTTTTGAATCTTTGAAATACAAACCCTTTCACTTCAGCTTCATATTACCTACAAGAACGAGTATTGCTGCGGTCACCCCCAGAAATTAATTCTGGTTTATTTAATGATGATCTGCAAAATATTTCGTCCTTCAGACAAACCGTCTGAGCTGAACGCCCTTGAAAACACCTCCAAAAATAATCAAATATATTCTTATGTGTATGGCTGGTCCACATCCGCAGCGGCAAATGGTCAATGGTGTCTATTTTTCTTCTGCCCATAAGAAATTCATGTGAAACCTAGGACGAACATCGCCATTTGAGAAACACAGTGTTGCTGTGTTCGTAATTTTTTAATCAATTTGCGGTCCCTAATAAAAAAACGTTCTATGATGCTTGTGATCATATAACAAGTAAAAACAGCGTTAAGTTCGGCTGGGCCGAACTTTATATACCCTACACCATGGATTGCATTCCACAGAGGCTGTCGATTTTCGCAGGAGTGTAGTAATGTTACAGGAAAATATTTTTTTTAATATAGCCAAACCAAAACTAATACAAATGTTGAAAAAACAATTTTATAAATAAATATAATATTTTAATTATCTCAAACCATTATTTATTTCAAATCAAAAAATAAATAATCTTATATTTATATTTTCAAAAAGCTTAAATACCATAAATATTGGTAGATAGTGGGTGCTACAGTTGGTTGTATTTCTATTCTACTTTAATTCCAAAAGTACAAATTTTGAAAATCCATTATCTGACGTACATAGTGCAAAATAACCTAACTTCATGATTCAACCAATTTTTGCCGTAAAACAAAAATTACGAATTTGAAAAAAAAACTTTTTATTTTGCGTGCAGTCAGAGGAATGTATACACCGAATTCCATGATTCCAGCTAAGCCCATTTGGTTGGTACTATTATTATCCCCTTGACGTTTCTACGCAATTAGAATTTCATCATTCTAGCTGTAGTCGTTTAGTTGGTACTATTTTTATCCCTCTGTACCATTGTATCCCTTGAAAGTACGAATTTCGAAAAATCCGTTTATTTTCCGTGTCTACGCAGTCAGAGGAATATATACTCCGAATTGCATAACTCTAGCTGCGGTCATTTGGTTGGTACTATTTGTATCCCTTTTTCCATTTTAACCCCAAAAAGTACGAATTTCGAAAAATTCGTCTATTTCCCGTGTCTACGCAATCACCGAATTTCATTATTCCAGGTGTAGCCGTTTGGAAGGTACCATTTTTATCCCTCCGTACCCACTGTATCCCTTGAAAGTACGAATTTGGAAAAAAACTTTTATTTTTCATGTCTACGTAGTCAAAGGAATGTATACTCCGAATTTCATGACTCTAGCTGCGGTCAGTTGGTTGGTACTATTTTTATCCCCTTTTTCTATTTTGACACCAAAAAGTACGAATTTTGAAAAAACAGTTTATTTTCCGTGTCTACACAGTAAGAAGAATGTATACTCCGAATTTCATGGCTCTAGCTGCGGTCATTTGATTGGTACTATTTTTATCCCCTTTTTTCATTTTAACCCCAAAAAGTACGAATTTTGAAAAATCCGTGTGAATACACCGAATTTCATTATTCTAGGTACAGCCGATTGGTTGGTACCTTTTTTATCCCTCTATTCCCATTTTACCCCTTAAAAGTACAAATTTGGAAAAAATACTTTTATTTTTTGTATCTACTCAATTAGAGGAATGTACACACCGAATTTCTAGCTGTTGTCGTTTAATATGTACCATTTTTATCCCTTTTTTGCCCCATTTCACCCCCTACAAATAAGAATCTCTTTATGGTGCACGTTTTTGCTATAAGGGGAATGCGCATACCAAATATCAAGCAAATATAAACAGACATATTCAAAAAACATGCTTAAATATGCTAAAATATTAGGGATTATTGGGTATTTTTAGCCCTTGTGAGGGAAAAATTGTTCCCTATGGGCCGATTGCGCCCCGTTTCAATCCCAAACGATCTACGACTATGAGACGCATTTATGGAAAATTGAACGTTCTAGCTACTTTCGCTTAGATGCTAGCGTGCTTTCAACAGACGGACGGACATCCGGTTGTCTTCAGATTTGGCAAAACATCTTATATTTAAACTAGGAACACCAATGGTGAAAATGGGTCAGATCGGTTCAGATTTATATAGCTCCCATTAAAATTTCGCTCCCGATTTGTCATTTTCAGCTCTAGAAACCACATATTGTATTAGATTGTCTTCAGATTTGGCAAAACATCTTATATTTAAACTAGGAACACCTATGGTGAAAATAGGTCAGATCGGTTCAGATTTATATATAGCTCCCATATAAATTTCGCTCCCGAATTGACTTTTTCTGCTCTAGAAACCACATATTTTAACAGATCGTCATCAAATTAGGCGAAATATCTTATATTTGTTCTATAAACAGCCATTGCGCAAATGGGTCAGATCGGTGCAGATTTATATATAGCTCCCATACAAATTTCGCTCCCGATTTGACTTTTTCCACTCTATAAACCACATATTTTAATAGATCTTCTTTAAATCTTTCAAAATTTTTCATATTTCAACTGGAAACACCAATGGTGAAAATGGGTCATCGGTTCAGATTTACATATAGCTTCCATAAAAATTTCGCCCCAAAAATGTCCGCACCAGAAAGCACGAATTTTCACAAAATGAGCTTAACACGTTATATTTGAACTTGATGAACTATTTGTGAAAGTTAGTCACTATATTCCATGTTTGAATATAGCACCGATATACATATATCAGATTTGAATTGCATTGTGAAGAATTGCGCAATTTTTTCAATTTTTTTTTGGTATTTGTTCACTTCCGATTTTCACTTGGGTGATTACTCATGTTGTGATATGTATATCATTATATATATATGCAAATATTTGGTACAAATATATCCAGTATTTTTATTCTATTATATTCTTCTATAGCCTAAAAAATCTTTAAGAGTATTTCTATCCCTTTGATTTCAATTACGGCATAGCAAAAACGGCATGTAATGTACCACTTTCTGTGGGCACGAATAAAATTCAAAAAGTTTTCCAAGTTGCTTTCCTGGACAAAATGTCTACCTAGATATGGCCGCATGAATTTGCAATATTCAACGTAAGAGGGTGGATGATACCAACAGCATCCATCATTTTGTGATAACCTCCGCATGGTGTATAAGTTTCCGCAAACAAACAAATTGAAAAACTTTAAATTATCTCTTATCCACCTCTACTAGGTCTGTTTGTCTGTCTGTCCCTCCCCATTGACTAGCTGCCACAACCGTGGCATCCACTGCCACGTTATTTCCACCTCAATTACTTGACATTTATTTACGTTCGGAGCAATAACTACAGCTACACAACAGAAACAGCAACACAAACCAGCCACAACAAACCGTAATCCTTGAGGGTATTGTTTCGCCACAAAAACTAAGTGTTAACTCTTGTATGTTTATTTACCCAAAGATATACTTTTTTATGCAACGCAACAAACGAAACAGAGCCATGGCAAATGAACCAGCGCCGTAAACAGAAGTTGCCATAAAAAATAAAAAAATATTCCCTGAATAAATCTCAACCACAAAAAACGAACACTGGTCTACGTTGTAATCAAAAGAGTTTTCTTTGTTGGACAATAATCTAAGATCTTTCTAACAACATCGTCTTCAACATTTTCATCTCGAAAACTTCGTTAGTCGTCAAAATTGTGGCATTTGGGGTTCAGATAATCCGCCCGCGATGCCTGAGACACTATACCCCTGTATGGTTTAGACCAGATCAGACCATCCATTCAAAAAATGCTACTGGACTCGCTAGTACAACATCATCATGTGTCCAAAATTCCAATTCCGGCAAATATAGCGCAACATTTGCCGACCAGTGTAGTGTGTAACCATTCAAGGGGAAACTTCCAGTTGCATATGTTGCTTCCTGTGTCAAACCGTAATGGCGGGGGTTATTTTTATGTAGATTTTTGCTTTATATTGCTCTGGTTTGTTTTATTTCCTTTCTTTAGTTTCGTTTTCCGGCGAATTCTTCTGTGTGTTGCGTGCTCCGAACGCAAGGGCAGATAAAAGAAAAACAACTGTGCGAAGAAGAACGTTTAAATTAGCTGAATTTATTTCGGAAAATCACAGTGGACACATTATGCAAATAACTATGAAATTACTTTTTATTTGTTTTAAAATAAAACGTATAAAACCAGAGCATAAAAAGCACCAGAAATAAAATGAAAAATGAAAATGCTTTGCTTAACAACAAATGCCTTTGTAAAAGCTTGCAGCTTTAGAGTCCCATCGGGGGAAGGGGTAAGGATACAACAAATAGCAACAAATTTAACAGGGGTCCAACATTTGTCCCAGGATTTTAAGGGGAAAAAATTGTGAATAAACGTTTTTGACTAAGAATAAAAGCAATGCACACGGATTAAAATGTTAAAAAGACGTAGTCGAAAATTGTGTTAGAGATTTATGGGAGGAAACAATTTAAAAGCATGACTACGGTATAATCAGCTATACTTTGCCGGAAGACAAGATAAACTGAAACCGAAATTTGGTTGTTGGAAACCAAAAACCGGTTACCCGGTTTTACCACCGTCCATCGGTTTATGAAAAAATCAACACATCGGGGAAGCCGATGTTTTTTTTCTTGGCTAACCGGATTTTTAAATACCGAATATTTGAGTTTAGTGGATTATCTCACAATCAAGAGAATGTGAAGTAATTACACTGTACAACAATTTCAAACTTTTTCCAAAATTACGGGGTTCTGACAATAAATTCTGAAAGAGGAGACTAAAAAAAATATACGTGTGTTGGCGTTTTTTTAGATCACATCGGAATTTCATTTTATAGACGACTAAAGTTTCCCAACTGTGGCCTCTTCGTGCAGCATATCACTGTATAAAACTATGTTTTCTTCACATCTGAGGCATAGGGTATGTTCAGCAACTTTGTAGATAATGATATGGCGAATATTTTTGTAGAACATATTAACCCTCGGACTACCCCTCAAAACGACATTTTTGGCTTTATTTTAACAAATTGTAAAAAAACCCTGAAAAGGAGAAAGGGCGAGGATGAAATGTTCTACAAAAATGTTGGCCATAAAATTTTACTATATATGTCAGAACACACCAGAACCCAAAACTTAACACAAACGCCAAAAATTAATCAAATTCAAGATTGCCCATTAAGGGTTAATTTAGTTATTGTTCAGTAGAGGTGGGATAGTGTACGAATTTTGGATTTTGATAAGCTAGAAAATAGGGGGTTTTTTGTGAGGTTCGGAAATAAAATTCATGAGCCAAAAAATGGGGGTGGTGGGGTGACTGTAAGTGGGCGCTCATCGGGGAGTTAAGTGGAAGACCGACCCCCATTTGACCCCGCCTGTGGGGTCAAATGCAAGACCCACCCCCTATATTTTTTCAGTCCCAATATTTTTTCAGAACACACCTACCCTCCATCTGCAAACCTAAAGGCGGCCTCCATACATTTGCCTATTTTTTTTTGTGAAAAAAGGCCCAAAACTGCCCCGCAGTAGACCCTACAGGGGAGAAGTGGAGAATGTTTAGGGACAATATCAAAATTCAAAAGTCGTGCACTGTCCCACCTCTACTGAACAATAACTAAATTAACCCTTAATGGGCAATCTTGAATTTGATTGATTTTTGGCGTTTTGGGTTTTGGTGAGTTCTGACATATATAGTAAAATTACCCTTCCCTTTTCGGGGTGTTTTTTACAATTTGTTAAATAAAGCCAAAAAATTCCGTTATGAGGGGTAGTTAGAGGGTTAACAAAAATATTCGCAATATTTTTACCTACAAAGTTGCTGAACATACCATATGTCTCAGATGTAAAGAAAACATAGTTTTATACGCCGATATGCTGCAAGAAGAGGCCAGAGTTGGGAAACTTTAATCGTCTATAAAAGGAAATTCCGATGTGATCTAAAAAAAACTCCGACACACGTATATTTATACACTCCACGAGAGTATTATGGCTTTGTGCATTTATTTGTAACACCCAAAAGGAAGGGCGATAGACCCATTGTTAACTATACCGATCGGCTTAGAATCAGTTTCTGAGTCGATGTAGCAATGTCCGTCTGTCTGTCCGTCTGTCTATCCGTCTGTCTGTCCGTCTGTCTTTCCATCTATTGTTGTAATCACGATACAGGTCGCAATTGTAGCCAGAACTAAACGAAACTTTGCTCAACGAAGTTTTTCGGGATAAGAACGAACGCTATTTAATCTCAACAAAATCGGTTCAGATTTAGATATAGCCCCCATACGAATTTCACTCCCGATTTGACTCTTTTCACTCTAGATACCACATATTTCAAAAGATTTTCTTCAAAATCGGCAAAACATCTTATAGTTCAACTAGAAACACCTGTGGTAAAAATGTGTTAGATCGGTTCAGATTTATATATAGCTCCCATACAAATTTCGCTCCCAATTTGAATTATTCCGCTCTAGAATCCACATATTTTAACAGATTTGTTTCAAAATTGGCAAAACGTCTTATATTTAAACTAGGAACACCTATGGTGAAAATAAGTCAGATCGGTTCAGATTTATATATAGCTCCCATTAAAATTTCGCTCCCGATTTAACTTTTTCCACCCTAAAATCAACATATTGTACACAATTTTCTTTAAAATTGGCACAACATTTTATAATCGAACTAGAAACACATATGCTGAAAGTGGGTAAGATCTGTTCAGATTTAGATATAGCCCCCATACAAATGTCGCTCCCGATTTGACTTTTTCCGCCCTAAAATCAACATATTGTACCCGATTTTCTTTAAAATTGGCACAACATTTTATAATCGAACTAGAAACACATTTGCTGAAAGTGGGTAAGATCGGTTCAGATTTAGATATAGCCCCCATACAAATGTCGCTCCCGATTTGACTTTTTCCGCCCTAAAATCAACATATTGTACCCGATTTTCTTTAAAATTGGCACAACATTTTATAATCGAACTAGAAACACATATGCTGAAACTGGGTAAGATCGGTTCAGATTTAGATATAGCCCCCATACAAATGTCGCTCCCGATTTTACTTTTTCCGCCCTAAAATCAACATATTGTACCCGATTTTCTTTAAAATTGGCACAACATTTTATAATCGAACTAGAAACAACTGTGCTGAAAGTGGGTAAGATCGGTTCAGATTTAGAAATAGCTCCAATACAAATGTCCTTCCCGAATGTTTAACCCATTTTGGCCAAACTTTGCATATTATATTTCACCAATAAACATACATGGTGAAAGCGGGTCACATCGTTACAGGTTTAACATTTAACATTTTTTGCCAAACACATACATTTACATGATTCAAAAATCCTCCCCGATTTACCGAATTGAATTGTAATGAGGTAGAAAGTGGGGTGTATCATATAGTGGCTCCGTCCGTCTTTAGCCTTTCCTTACTTGTTTGGGAGATGCCTATATGTCCATACTTTGGTATAACCCAAATGGGGCCCCATTCTGCTCAATTACAGCTCTAGAAACTACATATTACATCGGATCTTCATAAAATTTTGCAGATCATTATATGATTCAACTAGGAATACCTACCGTGAATGAGAAATATATAGGCGCATGTTTTGGCACAGGCTTCAAGTGTTGTTATATGCCTTCAAAGGTCCGTCCGATTCATCCTATTACCGCTGTGTAATCTGTATTTATCATTCGATGTTGATCAATTTTTCCAGATCATATTATATTTACTTTACTCGGAATATCTGCTGGCAAATTGGATCAATTACTTTATTATTTACCATACTCATTAAATTTGACTAAAGATGAATTTAATGTATACTGTATAATTTATATGAACTACATTAAATTGCTCTCATGAAATACCTGGGTTTAGTAATCAAAGCGAGGTATATACGCAGGGAGTGGTGTAGGGTATTATATAGTCGGCCCCGCCCGACTTTAGCCATTCCTTACTTGTTTTTTGGTCTCCTCTTTCAGAATCCATTGTCAGAACCCCGTATTTTTTTTTCGTGTTGTACTGTCTTATTATTTGTTTGTTAACAGCGAAGATAAACTAATCATATTGATTGAGTTGTCATGTAAAATTAGAGAAGTGATTGTTGGAGAGCATACATAAAATTGTTAACAAATTAATAGATAACGGAAACAGTATTATGTAGACAGACAAATTGCTTTATATTAAACATAGATGGAATTAATTTTCTGTGCTGGTCAGTCAGTTTTAAGACTTTATAAATACTTTTAAGACTCTACAAATACTTTGACTTTATAAAATGAGAAATTACACGGCTGAATTGGATGAGTACGGAAAGAGTACGAAAGTATCATATTCAATTCTGGCATAATGAATATTCGTACATAATTCCTACATAATGGATATTAGTATATTTTCTTTTCTAACTCATTTCTTGTGGAGTCCAAAATATAGCTCAAAACAAAACTAAGTTCAAAATAATTTTGTTATTTAACTGCACAATATTGGCGATTTAAGCTCAATTTCCGTTTTCATTGAAAATATTAAAAATGAATACAATATAATAATCACTTAAATATTATTCTGCATTCGATAAATAAAACAAGTAAAAAGGTGTTATGTTCGGCCGGGCCAAACTTTATATACCCTCCACCATGGATTGCATTCCACAGATGCTGCCGATTTTCGTAGAAGTACAGTAATATTACAGGAAAATATAAATTGTTTTAATATAGCCAAACCAAAACACTATATACACTATGCCACAAAAGTCTAGAAACGTTTATAAATTATGAAGTAAATAAGAATTACAGTTGTGTTGTTCGAAGTTGGAGAGTATTCTCAAGTCTCCAGAAAATAAAAATAAATAAATAGTAATATATAACGTCGTTTGTAGACTTTTGTGGCATCGAAATAATACTTCAAGTTAATTCAAAAAATAAATATTCTTATATTTATATTTTCAAAAAGCTTAAATACCATAAATATTGGTAGATAGTGACTGTTGGTTGTATTTCCATTCTATTTTAATTCCAAAAGTACAAATTTTGAAAAACCATTATCTCTCACGTACACAGTTCAAGATAACCTAGCATCATGATTCGCCCAATTTTTGCCTTAAAAGTAAAAAAAGTACGAATTTGGAGAAATCTTTTTAGATTACGTGTCCATGCAGTCAGAGGAACATTTTATATTTAGTGTCTACGCAATCAGAGGAATGTATACACCGAATTTCATTATTCTAGGTGCAGCCGTTTAGTTGGTACCATTTTTGTCCCTCTATTCCCATTTTATCCCTTAAAAGTACGAATTTGGCAAAAATAATATAAAACTATTATGTATCTACTCCATTAGGGGAATGTACACACCAAATTTCTGTTAAAATATGTGCTTTCTAGAGCGGAAAAAGTCAAATCGGGAGCGACATTTCTGTGGGAGCTATATCTAAATCTGAACCGATATGCTTCAAATTAAATAGTGCTTGTCCTTGGGACGCAAAACTCACTTGTGCCAATTTGTGTTAGGATTGGACAATAATTGTGACCTATAGTTTGATTAAATCGACTCAGAAAGTGATTCTAAGCCGATCTGTATAATAAAAGATGGGTCTAACTCGTTTACTTTTGGGTGTTACAAACAAATGCACGAAGACATAATACTCTCGTGGAGTGTATACATACAAACAATGTATTTTTATACACTTCACGAGAGCATTATGTCTTTGTGCATTTGTTTGTTTGGTACATGGACTATCAAAGAGATATCTGCATCTAAATTGTTATACATATCTGTTGTTACTATCATTATACCCTACACCACTTCGTGGACTTGGGTATTATAGGATAGTTTCGCGCCAAATGTTTGTAACACCAAGAATTAATTGAGCTAGACCCACCTTTAAGTATACGGATCGGCAAAGAATCACCAGCTGAATCGATTTAACGTTTTTTTTTTTTTTTGGCCCAACGACCATCGGTATTGACTTTGGAGGAAATCAGTTCAGATTTAGATATAGCCTCCATACAAATATTCCTATAATTTACACTATTACTGCTCTAGAATACACATTTTAAATGGGACCGTGACAAAATGTTCAGGTTGGTCTTATATTTGGACTAGAAACAGTTGAGTGGACCACATGGGTCCATGCTTTGATATAGCCGCCATATAATTGTACCTCCGATTTACAATATTACTGTTCTAAAATGCACATTTTTAATTGGAGATTGATCAAATTTCCCACACAATATTACATTTAGACTAGAAATACCTATTTTGAAAACCAGCTATATAGGTCAATGTTTTGGTACACTATTATCGCTCTAGAACCCACATCTTGAATCGGATCTTGATAAAATTTTGCAGATTATGTTATATTTGAGTAAAGAATACCTACTTTGAAATTGGTCTATAAGGGCCCACTTTTCAATGCAGCGCCCATACAAATGGGCCCCAATTTGTAATATTACCCCTCTAGGATCCACAATTTACATCGGAAGTTTATCAAATTTTGCAGATTATATTATATTTTTCAACTAAGAATGCATACTATGAAAGTCAAATATGTACGTCCATATTTTGGTATAACCCCCATACAAACTTGGCTCCCATTCTACTCTATTACAGCTCTAAAACCGAGTCGTGCGCTGGATCTCGATACAATTTTGCAGATCATGTTATATTTCAATTAAGAATACCTACTTTGAAAGTGATCTATATGGGCCCACTTTTTAATGTAGCGCCCTTACAAATGGCCCCCCTTTTAGCATTACCCCTAAAGGACCTACATTTTAAATCGGAAGTTTTTCCAATTTTGCAGATCATGTTCTATTTCAACTAGTACTACCTACTATGAAAGTCAAATATATGAGTCAAATAATGGCCCTCCATTTTACACTATTACCGCTTCAGAACCTATATCTTACATCGGATCTTTATAAAATTTAGCAGATCATGACTCATTTCCAATTGGAATGCCATAAAGGGAATTATAATGGCCCATGTTATGGTACAACCCCTAAGTGTTATTATAGGTCCCCTACAAATATCCGTTCAATTTATCCTATTACCGCTTTAAAATCTGCATTTGTCATCGGATCTTGGTCAAATTTTCCAGATCATATTATATTTACTCTGGGAATACCTACAGGAAAATTGAAACAATTTTCAATATTATCGTTTTAAATCCTTCATATTACATCGGATCTGGATTATATTTTCCAGATCATGGATTATTTCACATAAGAACACTTACAGATGACGTGGACCATTAATCGCGATTTTAGACGTATACGCAAAGAAATTGACACCGCTCATTATCAGTTTCTGATTTGTTTACATAACACTTCAGATTCAACTTATTGCAGCCAATCAATTTTGCCATATTCGTTAAATTTGCCCCAATAAAACAACTGGGTTTTGTAATCAAAACCACGTATGTATATACGCAGGGAGTGGTGTAGGGTATCATATAGTCGGCCCCATCCGACTTTAGCCTTTCCTTACTTGTTATTTACCATGTTCGTTAAATTTTTCTAAAGATGAATACTGTATAATTTATATGAACTACATGAAACACCTGGGTTTAGTATTCAAAGGTAAGCACCGAGTGGTGTAGGGTATTATATAGTCGGCCCCGCCCGACTTTAGCCTTTCCTTACTTGTTTTCTTTTTTGTTGCATATTGATAATAGAGAAGCTTTTTTCCTTCTGCGCCGAATTCGGTCATTTTTCAATTCTAAGTGATCTAAAACAATTAGAAATTTATGTGGAAAATTTGAACCCTTAGAATTTTGCCATTTTAAGATTTTGCAGACAAAATAAATATACACTAAAGTGAGCTATTTGTATACACTATAATAATTAAAACTAGTTAAACATTAATTTTTCTCGCTTTAGTAAACAGATTTTGCTATTTAAAACTTCTTTAAACATCAATCAAACCATTTTTTGACAAGATTTACAATTGCGTAATCGGTGTTGCTATTCAATCGGAATATTTTGAAAAATGCAAAAAAATTCACTCTAATACACACACTCTTCACCACTTTTTTGTAAGGTATTATCTATTTAAAAAAACTAAATCCAACAATTTTCCAAACCAATTCCACATTCATCGACAGTGCATCGTGTTAATCACTCAATTTATAAGTTGTTGAAAATATTATAGCTTTTCAAAAATACTTCAACACATTCTGTATACAACACTCCCTTCTACACAATTTCATCTACACTACATACAAGCCTTGTTTTGTTTTATTGATATCATCATGCCCAATTGATTTGATAAAATGACTTCTACTTCAGCGACTTATTTGTTGACATAATCAAATTTGTCCTCATAAAACCACATTAATGCCGTTTCATGTCATTCATCAGGCAGATGAGAGACTATTGAGAAACTTTTTTCGTCTCATTTTTTCTAATTTTCGCAAATATTTATAGCCATTTTCATTCCTACGTACTTTTCAAATTTATTTATAAACTTGTACTGCTTGTACCGTTGTACGGTTGTCTGTATGCATTGGCGTTCAAAGCACAATATGCCAAAGTTTATATCTCGATTGGATTCGTTAATATCTTGCAGATTACTAAAAATATAACACAGACAAAAAGTTTCTTTTTTTTGTCTTGGCCAAAATGTTTCAATTAAATGACAAAAACTTTGTCTCGTTTGTTTTCATTTATTGCCACGAAACGTAGCAAATTCTCACAGCCACAAACAGCTGGGTCAGAATTTCTCAAAAGTGCAGATGGAAAGTTATTTGTTTGCTATTCAAAATGTTGTTAAATTTACAAATAATTGAATTTTGGAGAAAGAAAAAGAGCAACAAGATTTTGCTCTGGAACGGTTTAATCGACTCTACTAAAAGTGGTAGTTTTTTTAACGTTAATATATGTATGTGTGTCTTTCGAGCTCTTAAGTGGAAATTAAGTTAACTTGAGCCCTCCTAGATGGCCTCTTAATTAATTCATCCAAGATGATTTTACCCGAGTAGGAAAATTTGAATTTATGATTTACCATATGTGTGAAAAAACTTGCTATACTGGAAATAATATTTATGTAATATATAAATATTTCATTTCAATTTGTTATCATTTTTATAGAAGAAAGTTCTCCGCTCGAAACTTTACTCAATAGCCGAGAAAAATTTTTTTAAGATTTCGACGAAAAATAAATCAATCATATTTGAGAAATTCTGACCAAACCGAAAAAATACACAAGAAATAGTTATAAATATAGAAATTTTGTTATGATATTTATGGTTTTAACATATATAAAAATATTGCCGCATTTGGGCGAATGTTGAACACGAAAGTTTCTGCATGGATTTAACCCTTTGAGGACCAACAATTTTTGGCCGAAGCTATTTTGGCTTTGTTTTGTTATTCGCGAATTGAGATTTGTCATGACAAAATCATCAAAAAATAATAAATCGAAATATGATATTTATATACATACACATATACAAATTTACATAGTAGGAAGGTATATATTATTTGGGGCATTGAAGGAGTGACTTAAGACCCTAAGTATATTTGGACAAAATCCGTTTAACGACTTTTTAAGCTGTTTGAGTCATGCCCGTCCGTCCGTCTGACTGACTGGTGTTTTGGAATTTGAATTTTTTTATAATCACTTTTAGAGTACAAAATATGGTGGGTACTGCCACGCCCCAGAAGGGGGCGAATATTCCAAATCTGCTATATTTTGGTAAAGTTTTTATAATCACTTTGAGCGTACAAAATATGGCGGATTTTGTACCTCCCATATAACTTAGCCAAACTAGCGCTACAACACGTGGGCGGGTCTTGACCGAACTGCTGCCTGCTTTGAACGTCTTGCGCATGTAATTGACTTTTCATTGTGCAGACTCCATACTTTTAATTAGATTTTCTTCGAAAGTTTTTTATCACTCTATGTATTTTCTTATATTTTTTATTGGTAGGCTTCAACTAAAGCTCTGTACCGCAATTCTGTAACTTTTCATACGATATTGTCGTTATCGTTAGTTAACGACAACTTTCGGTTGTTTTAGCGAAATTGATATTCTCTAATTTTTAGTTAACGACTTTTTTCGATAACATATGTTGTTGCAAGTTAACGACGAATATGCAAATATGAGAATGCCAAAAATGGATTAGTAAACAAAATGTATGAATGACAAGTATGGAAAGGCTAAAGTCCACTTTCTATCCGAATACAATTCAATTCGGTGAAAAAGTGAAAACGGGAAGGTTTTTTGTATCCCGTAAATGTATGTGTTTGACAAAAAATGTTAAATCCGAAGGGACATTTGTATGAGGACATATTGAAACCTGGAACGAAATAGGTGAAATACAAAGTGTATAATTTGGCAAAAATCGGTTAAACTTTTGGGAGCAACATTTGTATTTGGGCTATATTTAAATCTGAACCGATCTTACCCACTTTCACCATAGTTTTGTTTAGTTGGACTATAAGATGTTGTGCCAATTTTAAATAAAATCGGGTACAATATGTGGTTTCTATAGCGCAAAAGTCAAATCGGGAGCGACATTTGTATGGGGGCTATATCTAAATCTGAACCGATCTTACCCACTTTCTGCATAGGCGTTTCTAGTTGGTCTATAACATGTTGTGCCAAATTTAAAGAAAAGCGAGTACAATATGTGGTTTCTAGAGCGGAAAATTTCAAATCGGGAGCGTCATTTGTATGGGGGCTATATCTAAATCTGAACCGATCTTACCCAATTTATGCATAGATATTTCTAGTAGAATTATAAGGTAATGCAAGGCAATTTGAAGCAAATTAAGTGAAATATGTGGTCTCTAGAGCGGAAAAAGTCAAATCGGGAGCGAAATTTGTATGGGAGCTATACATATATCTCAACCAATCTTACCCAATTTATGCATAGATGTTTCTAGTTAGATTATAAGATGTTGTGCCAAATTTAAAGAAAATCGAGTACAATATGTGGTTTCTAGAGCGGAAAATTTCAAATCGGGAGCGTCATTTGTATGGGGGCTATATCTAAATCTGAACCGATCTTACCCAATTTATGCATAGATATTTCTAGTAGAATTATAAGGTAATGCAAGGCAATTTGAAGCAAATTAAGTGAAATATGTGGTCTCTAGAGCGGAAAAAGTCAAATCGGGAGCGAAATTTGTATGGGAGCTATACATATATCTCAACCAATCTTACCCAATTTATGCATAGATGTTTCTAGTTAGATTATAAGATGTTGTGCCAAATTTAAAGAAAATCGAGTACAATATGTGGTTTCTAGAGCGGAAAATGTCAAATCGGGAGCGACATTTGTATGGGGGCTATATCTAAATCTGAACCGATTTGACCTATTTGCTCAATAGATGTTCCTAGTTTAAATATAAGATGTTTTGCCAAATCTGAAGACAATCTGATACAATGTGTGGATTCTAGAGCGGAAAAAGTAAAATCGGGAGCGACATTTGTATGGGGGCTATATCTAAATCTGAACCGATTTAATTCATTTTCAACACAGATGTTTCTAGTAGAATTATAAGGTAATGCAAGGCAATTTGAAGCAAATCAAGTGAAATATGTGGTATCTAGAGTGAAAAGAGTCAAATCCGGAGTGAAATTCGTATGGGGGATATATTTAAATCTGAACCGATTTTCTTCAAATTAAATAGCGTTCGTCCTTGTCCCGAAAAACTTCGTTGTGCAAAGTTTCATTTGGTTCTGTCTACAATTGCGACCTGTATCGTGATTACAAGAATAGATGGACAGACGGACGGACGGACATCGCCAAATCGACTCAAAAAGTGATTCTAAGTCGATCGGTATAATTAACAATGGGTCTATCTCGTTTCCTTTTGGGTGTTACAAACAAATGCACAAAGACATAATACTCTCGTGGAGTGTATACAAATATGTATGAATTTTAGAAAGCTGTCCGAGAAGAAAGAAACCCTAACTATAATGCATTAACCCTTTTTTTGGGCAATGAACAGTTCACTGGAGGATGTCTACTGGCGATACTTTGCAGTATCTAATATTTTCCTTATTTTGGCTGTAAAATTGGACATTCAATCATTCATCATTTGCGCTACAACGTGGGGGGTGGGTCTTGGCTTCCTCCAGCTTTGCTCTAATTATATCTCTATATAATATATATAAAGGGTGATTTTTTAGCTATTATCTTTTTGGTAACACTGGTTTAAACAGCTGACGCACGTTTCGTGTTTTGTTTCAATGTTTAACATCTTCAGTTTGGTCTATAATTTAACCATGAATCGTCTTACAAACGAACAACGCTTGCAAATTATTGAATTTTATTATCAAAATACGTGCTCTGTTAAGAAAGTTCATCGCGCGCTTCCATTTTATGGTCAGTTTAATCGACCCACTGAATCGGCTATTCGGGCTATTGTGACTAAATTTCGCACCAAATTTACATTTACCACCAACACGCTTACGTAGAGTGCGAACTGAAGAAAATATCGCAGCTGTATCGGCCAGTGTTAATGATGACCATCAATTATCGATTCGTCACCATTCGCAGCAATTGGGCCTCTGTTACTCAAAAACGTGGAAATGCCAAAATTGGACTAAGCGGATGGACCATTTGAGGCGCAGTCAAGGTCAACATTTGCATGAAATAATCTTCAAACATTAAATTATATCGATTCAAATAAAGATTTCATGCATTTTTCTCAATTTTATGTGTTTTGCCGACTTTCGCAAAATCTTCTTCAACTTCTTCATCGCACCTGGATCTGTTGTCATAATTTGCTTTATTGCATTGGAGTCGACCACCTGGATCTGTTCCCATAATTTTCTGCCGTCAAATCGTGACACATACCACCCCTTCTGATACGAGATATTCGAATTGTTGCAGATCGATCGTGTGGTCGATCTCAACTGATGAATTTATGGCAATGCTATAAAATATATAATAGATAAATCCGATAGATGGCGGTACCGTTTCTGTTATGGTTGTCAAATGGGTAGCAGTTTTGTGTACTCCGTACGAAGCAGCAACACTTGCTCAATTAAAATATTAAAAAAATCCAACTGGTCCTCCGCAGACCATCTTCGCACAAGGGACTTTATTTTTAGCGTGGTGCCCTTCGTTTGAAGACTCCAAGTCTTACTTCGTCTTCGAACGTTTTGTAAAGCCTTGTTCTTGCTCTTGAGAGTGATCGCAGTTTCTAACACCATAAAAAATCTATTGGCTGCTGAAATACGTGCACTTATTTCTTGCACAATTGATTGTGTGTAATTTATTGTGGAACCTAGATAGAAAGATTATTCGTCACAGCTGCCAATATGCACTGTTTGTCCGAACTGTTGCCTACGTCTAATATTTTCGGTGGCATACAAGAAATTTGTCTAGGCCAAATCAATCATATTTTCGGTGGCATACAAGTAATTTGTCTAGGCCAAATCAACATTGAGTCCCATTTGACTGCATTGTTCCGAAAGACCAGATCAGATGATTTTGACCAAAGCCATCTTCATAAGCAGAAATTGTGTGGATCTGTTAAATATAATGTTCTCTGTTCTTTATTCTAATTGATAGTATTGTCTGGTTCGTATAGCTGTGGTTCATTGTTTATAAGTCTCTCTCAGCCTATCACTCATGTACGCCCTCTGTATCACTAATGATTTGGTCGGTAACCGATCTTATTAAACTTGTGCGTGGTTTGAACGGTTTGCGTTTGTCTTTGACTTTTCTATAGAATTGTTGTGATGCATTGTGCGATTCCATTCTTTTAATTCGATTTATGTATTTCCATCTCTTCATTTCTTTTTGATTGGAAGGCTCCAACGGAGGCTCTGGTGTGATCATTATGCCACAAGCACCTGTATGTCTGTCCATCTAAAACGTTTCGTCAAAGTACAGGACGCAATTGTTGACCGATCGCCGTGATATATGGGAGGAGCAACTTTTATCCGACATGGAGAGTCGGATTTGGTTTGGACTACTGTTCTAAATTTCATATTTTTCATCGCATCATGATCATATTTTCAGGTCATGTTATATTTTAACTAGGAATATCAAGGTGTTCTTCCCATTCAAACGGCCCACTAAATTCACACATTACAGCTCTAGAACCCATAACTGGATCTTAATTCGCAGATCGTGTTATAACTCATTTAGGAAAATTTAATGAGAAAGTCGACTACATACATTTGTATACACTCCACCTCCAGGATGGGGGTATACTAACTTTGTCATTCCGTTTGTAACACCTTCAAATATCGACCCGAGACCCTACAAAGTATATATATTCTTGATCGTCATAAAATTCTAAGATGATCTAGCCATGTCCGTCCGTCCGTCCGTGTGTCCGTCTGTTGAAAGCACGCTATCATCTAAACGAAAGGAGCTAGAACGTTCAAATTTTCCATAAATGCGTCTCATAGTCGTAGATCGGTTGGGATTGAAACGGGGCGACATCGGCCCAAAGGGAAATATTTTTCCCTCACAAGGACTAAAAATACCCATAATAATCCTTAGCGTATTTAAGCATATTTTTTGAATATGTTTGTTTATATTTGCTTGATATTTGGCATGCGAATTTCCCTTATAGCAAAAACGTGCACCATAAAGTGATTCTTATTTGTAGGGGGTGAAATGGGGCAAAAAAGGGATAAAAATGGTACATATTAAACGACAATAGCTAGAAACACGAAATTCGGTGTGTACATTCCTCTAGTTGAATAGATATATAATATAAAAGTATTTTTTCCAAATTCGTACTTTTAAGGGGTAAAATGGGTATAGAGGGATAAAAATGGTACTAACCAAACGGCTACACCTGGAATAATGAAATTCGATGTATACATTCTCCTGATTGCGCAGACACTGAAAATAAACGGATTTTTCGAAATTCGTACTTTCAAGGGATACAATGGTACAGAGGGATAAAAATAGTACCGACTAAACGACTACAGGTAGAATGATGAAATTCTAATTGCGTAGAAACGTCAAGGGGGTAAAAATGGTACCAACCAAATGGGCGCAGCTAGAATCATTAAATTAGGTGTATACATTCCTCTGACTGAATAGACACGCAAAATAAAAAGTTTTTTCCAAATTCGTAATTTTTCTTTTACCGCAAAAATTGGTTGAATCATGAAGTGAGGTTATTTTGCACTATGTACGTCTGATAATGGATTTTCAAAATTTGTACTTTTGGAGTTAAAATAGAATGGAAATACAACCAACTATAGCACCCACTATCTACCGATGTTTATGTAAATACCATAGCTTTTTGAAAATATAAATATAAGAATATTTATTTTTTGATTTGAAATAAATAATGGTTTGAAATAATTAAAATATTACATTTATTTATAAAATTATTTTTTCAATATTTGTATTTGTTTTGGTTTGGCTATATTAAAAATTTTGTATTTTCCTGTAAGATTACTACACTTCTACGAAAACCGACAACCTCTGTGGAATGCAATCCATGGTGGAGGGTATAAAAAGTTCGGCCCGGCCGAACTTAACACCGTTTTTACTTGTTTTCCACTAGAAAGAAGAAATGAAAAATTTTAAAATATAAAAAAATATTTTGTTTCTAAATTTTTATACGTCTGCTCCTAAACAACTTTTTCTACGAAAAGGTGAAATTAGCAACTTACTTGTCCAAAATTATAGAACGAAAATTAGAATTAAAAAAATTCAAAAAAAAAACCAAGCGTTTTTATCAAAATCACCATACACTCCTATTGCCTCCTTCAATTAAATGAACAATGTTGGTTGTTCAGATTTGAAAGGCCTCTGATGGTAGTAAGTGACGGTCTAGTAAATACTACGGAGAGCAATGCATTTTCCACACAAAAAACACCCACGTTATCTCCGTCATTTACGCAAAAGAATTATGCCGGTTTTTGTTCCATTTGAAGTACTTGTTTTTCATGTTGGCACATTATTTATTATTTTTTATTTAACAGTTGTATTAATGTTTTTTGTTGTTGATGGTTTTTGATAGCTTTTTTTCCCCTTTAGAATTCGTTCTGTTGTCGCGGTTGTTCAGACATTAAACGCACAACATTGCATTGTTGCATTGCTGGGTTCGGTTTGATGGTTATGTTGCTGTGTTGTTTTTTAATTTGCATTGTGTTGTCGTTATTTTTGTTTTGGTTTAATATTTTGTAGTGGCACACTGACATTAACAGCTGCGTAGTTGGCAAGGCCTTACAGGAGGCATGATTCCGTAAGGCCTCTCAAAAGAATCAATATATATTTCCGTTTGCCCATGTTCGCTTCTCACTGACGGATTAAATATGACGCTTATAACTAATTAACTTGTTCCATGATTTGCTTCAACAATGCAATTAAATAAGGGGAAGCGAAAGTAGGTCGGGAGTTAATATGGAGCTAAGCATGGGCCGGCCGAAACTTATACACCCACCACCAGAGAGTGAAATCCACAGTATTATCAATAGATTACTGACTGCCGACTTTAAGTAGACGTTTTGCAATATATTAGGAAAATTGATATTTTTATGTAAATTGTGCTACTTGTTTACTATTTAAAATAATCACGATTACTTATGTTTACCGTTTTAAATGAATTGTGATATTTCGTTACTCAGAAAAAATTGGAAGTTCTCCGTAGAAAGCATATTTTACTCGCATCCAAATGTGCATTTTTTTGCTTTTGATGAAGTTCTTTTAAACAATTTCCAAAAAGTCGACAATATGTTAATACTAGCAGTACCCGCTGCTTCGCACGCGCAAAAGCCAGTTATTTGTTAATTTTATCCGTCTCTGTTTTTGGATAGTATTTATTTGATTTTCTTTTGGTGGATATAGATAGATAAATCTAAAATAGTAACTTGGAAACCTCCTATTAGCTAGCACTCTCACACAGTCAAAGGAATGTGCTTGTCGACATGCACTATTTTAGCTGAACTCCTTCGTATGTATAATTTTTATATTTTTCTACCATGTTTTGAACAAAATATTACAACCATTTATATCCTCGATCTCATGTTTCTAGATTTAGCCAGCCAGTTTATAACTTTTTGCACTTCTTTCCCAAAAATTACACATTTTGAAAAATCACTTCCCCTAAAAATATGTACTTTATTTGGCAACACATTTATTCCTTGTTGTCCCATATCCCCCTTTTAAGTACAAATTTTGAAATATCCATTTATGTTCCGCGTTTACGTAATTAAAGGATTTGTATCCCTTTTCGTCCCGCGTACCCCTTAAAAGTACAAATTTCGAAAAATCCAACTACTGCGCTTCTATATGGTCAGAGGAATTTATACACTAAATTTCACGATTCTAGCTGCAATACTAAAGTTGGTACCATTTTTATTTTTTTTTGTCCCGCTCGCCCCTTAAAAGTACAAATTTCGAGAAATCCATTTATGTTGCAAGTCTACGTTGTCAGAGAAATTTAAACAGAAAATTGCAAGACTATAGCTGAAATATTTTAGTTGGTACTATTTTTATCCCGCTCATTGTTTATAAGTACAGAATTCGTTTAGATTTACTCTTCTCGTTGTCAGAGGAACTTACACACCACATTTCACGACTATAGCTCCAATACTTTATTTGGTACTACTGTTATCCCTTGTTAACCCCCTATAAGAAAATTTCGAAAAAATCCATTTAGATTGCGCTTTACACACAGTTTACACTCCAAATTAGCAATTCATAAATTGGAACCCCATTTTGTCCCGCCTACCCCCTAAAAAGTACAAATTTCGAACAATCCAACTTTACTGCGCTTCTACATGGTCAGAGGAATTTACATACCATATTTCACGATTCTAGCTGTAATACTTTAGTTGGTACCATTTTTATCCCTTTTTGCCCCCTCATCCCTTAAATGTACAAATTTCGAAAAATCCATTTATGTTGCGCGCCTACATGGTCGGAGAAATGTACACGCCGAATTTCACGATTCTAACTACAATAATTTAGTTGGTACAATTTGTATCCCTTTTTGTCCCGCACACCCATAACAAGTACAAATTTCGAAACATTTTTTAGATTTGCACTTCTACGTTGTCAGAGGAATTTACATACCTAATTTCACGACTATAGCTGCAATACTTAAATTGGTACAACTTTTATCCCTTTTTCCCGCGCACCTCCTAAAAGTACAAATTTCGAAAAATCTAATTTTATTGCGCTTCTATATGGTCAGTGGAATTTACATACCAAATTTCACGATTCTAGCTGTAATACTTTAGTTGGTCCCATTTTTATCCTTTTTTGTCCCACTCGCCCCTTAAAAGTACAGATTTCGAAAAATCCAATTTTACTTCGTTTCTATATGGTCAGAGGAATTTACATACCAAATTTCACGATTCTAGCTGTAATACTTTAGTTGGTACAATTTTTATCCCTGTTTGTCCCGCTCTTCCCTTAAAAGTACAAATTTCGAAAAATCCAATTTTACTTCGTTTCTATATGGTCAGAGGAATTTACATACCAAATTTCACGATTTTAGCTTTAATACTTTAGTTGGTACCATTTTTATCCCTTTTTGTCCCGCTCGCCCCTTAAAAGTACAAATTTCGAAAAATCCATTTTTACTTCGTTTCCATATGTTCAGAGGAATTTACATACCAAATTTCATGTTTCTAGCTGTAATACTTTAGTTGGTACCATTTTTATCCCTTTTTGTCCCGTTCGCCCCTTAAAAGTACAAATTTCGAAAAGTCCCTATTTGTAGCTCTTCTGCATGGTCAGTGCAAGGAACACACCGAATTACACGTGTCTAGCTACTGTCGTTTAGTCAGGACGAAGGTTCGATGTTTATCCCTTTTTGGGCCATTTTACCCCCTAAAAGTACGAATTCATGACCCTAGCTTCAGCGGTTTGGTCTGGGAACTGGTCAATGATAAGTCAGTCAGTCAGTCAGTAACGCAACTCTTTTATATATATATAGATCACCTAACATTTTACGAAAGGCATCTTCATTAGTGAATGAGAACTAATTTTTAGTATGGGGTCCACGAGGTAAGGTGTTCGCTTGCACCCAGAAGGTCTTGGGTTCGAATCGTGCTACTGTGCTACTTTTGCCTGCACGAAATTTCACCCTTCGAAGATAGGATACCTTCAGTTTTTATACCCTCCACCTCTAGGATGGGGGTATATTCACTTTGTCATTCCGTTTGTAACACCTTGAAATATTCATCGGAGACCCCATAAAGTATATATATTCTGGGTCGTGGTAAAATTCTAAGACGATATAGCCATGTCCGTCTGTCTGTCTGTTGAAAGCACGATAGCGGCCGAACGAAATGAGCTAGGAGGTTCAAATTTTTCCTAAATGTGTCTTATGGCTGTAGATCGGTTGGGATTGAAAGTGGACGAAATAGGCCCAGAGGGAAAAATTTTTCCCTCACAAGGACTGAAAATACCCCTAATATTTAGAGTATTTCAGCATGTTTTTCGGACATATTAGCTTGTATTTAGTTGATATTTGCAATGCGCATTCCCTCTATAGCATAAAAGGGCACATAGAGTGATTTTTATTTGTAGGGGGCGAAATGGGACAAAAAGGGATAAAAATGGTACCTATCAAACGACAACAGATAGAAACACGAAATAGAGTAGATACATAATATAAAACTATTTTTTCTAAATTCGTACATTTAAGGGGTTAAATGGGGATAGAGGGATAAAAATAGTACCAACCTAACGGCTGCACCTAGAATAATGAAATTAGATATATACATTAGAGCGTACCAGGTTACAAGTAAAAAAAAAAAAGTTCGCCGTACACCTTCGAATATGAAGTATTATTGAAAGGTAGTTTCAAAAAAATTTTTTTTATTTTTTTATGCCGAACGTAGGGGTCGCGCTTTTACATTTTTCTATATAACTTCTGCATTTATAAACGGATTTTAAAGTGTGATACATCGATGTTTTTGTCCGATTTTTTTGTCTTTGAAGTCATTGAGCTCAAACATGATTCATGATTTTATGCGAGCTTTAATTTTCGATTATTAGAGTGGTACATTAGGGTAGTAGCAACTGAGAAATGATGGGTAAGTACCAGAAGGGGGTGCTTGAGCTCAATGACTTCAAAGACAAAAAAATCGGCCTCGTCGAGACAAAAACATCGATGTATCACACTTTAAAATCCGTTTATAAATACAAGTTATATAGAAAAATGTAAAAGCGCGACCCCTACGTTCGGCATAAAAAAATAAAATTTTTTTTTTTGAAACTACCTTTCAATAATACTTCATATTCGAAGGTGTACGGCGAACTTTTTTTTTGAGGTACGCCCTAATATACATTCCTCTGATTGCGTAGACACGTAAAATAAAAGAACTTTAAAAAATTCGTACTTTTTGGGGTTCAAATGGAAAAAGGGATAAAAATAGTACCTACCAAATAACAGCAGCTAGAATCATGATATTCGGAGAATACATTCCTCTGACTGCGTAGACACGAAAAATAAAACGTTTTTTCCAAATTCGTACTTTCAATGGATACAATGGTTACAGGGGATACAAATAGTACCAACTAAACGAAAACAGCTAGAATGATGAAATTCAGTGAGTACGTCCCTCTAATTGTGTAGATACGTAAAATAAAGAGATTTTAGATAGTCGTACTCTTGAGGGGGCAAAATTGGAAAAAGGGGATAAAAATGGTACCAACAAAATGGCCGCTGATAGAATCATGGAATTCGGTGTATACATTCCTCTGACTGCATAGCCACGTAAAATATTTTTTTTTCCAAGTTCGTACTTTATCTTGTTGCTTTTTCGACAAAAAAATGGTAGAATCATGAAGTTTTCTTACACTGCGTACGTGAGAGATAAGGTATTTTCAAAATGTATACTTTTGAAATTAAAATAGGATGGAAATACAACCAACCAAACGACGGTAGCTGAAAATACACACTCTGTCCCTCAATATTTAGGGTATTTATGATTGCTACCTTATATTTACTTTATGAATTGAAGTATTATATCCATTATATATATAGTATACAAATATTGGTAGCCTTGGCTTATTAATTAAATTTCTTATTTTCATACAGTTAAAATTTGTTGCGGACATTCCTCTTGTAGCTTGGAAGCACCACAAAGAAAATAAAAGTTTTAGCGGGCGAAATGGGACAAATAGGGATAAAATATGGTACCAATGATACGACAACAGCTAAAATCATGAAATTCGGTGTGTACATCCTTCTAATTGCATAGACACGTAAAATAGAGGGATTTTTCGAAATTCGTACTTTTAAGAGATATAATTAAAAAGGGGGATAAAAATGGGACCTACCAAACCGCTGAAGTTGAAATCATGAAATTCGGTGTATACATTCTGACTATGAAGACTCGAAAAATGTTTTTTTCGAAATTTGTACATTTGGGCGGAGAATGGGGATATCTTTAAAATTTATACTTTTCTTATCACTTTGTCTGTATCTGGAAAAGCTTCTTTCTAATGGCGACCGACAATCGCCTAATATTTAGGCATGTTCACTTTCAAAATTTCAGCATTTTATTTATATATAGTAATCGATTTTACACAGTGCGCATAAGTATACATTATAGTTTGAAATAGTAAACAAATATTGTAATGTGCATAAAAATATCACAATTTTCGTAATATGGTACTGTGCTTCTATGTAAAGTCGACTTCCTTTAATCTGCTGGTAATACTATGGAATGCACTCCGTGGTGGAGGGTATATAAGATTCGGCCCGGCCGAACTTAACGCCTTCTTACTTACTTCCAAAACGCGAATTACTAATTTTTTCTCATTAGTTCATTCAGGGAACATAATTTGCTAATTAAGAGTTTATGTGGGCCTATCATTTGAAGGCCCGCCAGGAGGCTTGCGTGCATGTTCCTACCACCGATGACAATATAGCACAGCACACATTTTAAAACGACATACATAGAATCATAGATACACGTACATATATACAGTCGCATAAGCTAATTATACGCTATATTGCCACAATCAATTAAATGACTACACACGAGACCTAAAGTGCTGTCATATGCATACAATCCATAAGTACGTATACACATTGTATATATGTGTATATACATATCGTATACATATATATAGTGTACGAATATGTTCATTCAGACTTGTGTATGTACAGAATCGTACTATTTAATTGGAAACGTGTTTAGGTGGTCAGAATTTATGTAATTTAACGAAAAACAAAACAAAATCTTTAATTTGAAATACATTTAGCCCAATATCGGAATCATTCAGTATTAATATCATAATACTGAGAGATTCCGAATGATGAAAACTAATTAATCCTAAGACAGGAAATTTAAAATTGGGAAAATATCTATTGTAGGTGATTTTCGTTTTCTTTTTGGAAATTCTAGACCAGCTTTAACCCATTAAAGCCCAGTCAAATTGTATTGTCGCCGTTTCATACTGTTCCATTAATCGAACACTGGGTCATCTTGAATTTATACCTCAACAAACCGGTTTAAATCTATTCAGAAAATATAAAAGAGATATCACTCGTCGAATTTAGTGCGGCAGGGTGGCGATAATAATCACAGGATTAAGCAATAAAATTCCAGAGAGAACCGTTCACACCAACTGTAATAGCAAGGTTCCGTCGAAAAATTCTTGAGTGGAGGTTGCCTATCCCTTTGGATACACTGCTACAGAGATGGATCAAAAATGGACTTAAAAGGGGTTTTGGAAACTATGACTTTATCAGAATGCCTCCCGAACCATAACACTGTCATTCATAATAGAAGTTGTAGCGATGATGACCCTTTCTTAATCTGTTCTAATTGAATTTGAAAAGGCATCGTCCGTGCCTATTTTATTTGTGTTAAACAATAATTGTGTTAAACAATAATTGCGACATGTACTTTGACAACAAGTATAGATGGACAGACGGGCAAGGCTAAATCAATTTTGAAATTAATTCTAAGTTTATGTTTATGTTCCTTTAGGGTGTTACTAACAAATGCCCAAAGATAGAATATCCTATCGAAGGGTACACAAACTGTGCCCAATTTAATGGCACGATACTGTCTGTGTAGGTACTCGTATATCAGCGGTCAGACATTAATTTTAATTGCATATTTTTAATTATTTATGTTTATTAATTTCCACTTTTTTTGGTTTGTTTGCGAGTAGTTGTGAGAATTTCTGCAACCGAAGGGAAATGCTCTGATTTTGAGTTTTTGTTGCGAGTTATGTTTTTGCTGGCATTTTAAATAACTATTAAGTAGGAATAATTATCCAAAATGATTTATCTGCTGGATGTCATAAATTATTTATGTCATAAAACAAAAAACATTTATCAAAATGCTAAACCAAATTGTGGTTGCTCAAAACTGTCATGTCATGAATTGATTGACATTTGATTGGTCAATTAATTACTAACATTTTGTGATTGCGAACGGACTGCTGCATATTGTAGGATGAAATAACTTCGAAAAGATTGGCCGTTTTTTGCGTGGCACTTTCGTTAAAAACATTTCAGAGTATCAGAAAAAACATGTTGTTTTTGTAAACAATAATTAACCGTTAATCAGCGAATTGACAAACGGAGAGTATTTTAGTTTAGATTGTAAACACAAGCAAGTAGGTCGATTTTTCACAAATTAAACAGTTTAAGAAATTATTTTTTATTAAAATCAATGATAATGGAGAGTACTTTATTTGAAAAACATGAAACACTAGCAAATACCCGCTGCTTCGTACGCGGTGTAAGGATATTTCAAGGTAAATCGCTTGTAAATGCTCACAAAATTAAAAAAACGCTTTATGTTGCGCAACTACTAGTGAATGGTAAATCGATTCCGATTCTAATCGAGAATCGATTCTGAGGGCTCAAAAACGAATCTTTTGGAATCGATTACATCGATTACGATGTGTCCAACTTTATACTGGAATCGATTATCGATGCTTGGGAATCGAAATTTAATTTAATGAAAACACCCAAAAAGTATGTACTAACTTTGTACGTACTTTTGGTGGTAACAAGTTGTGAAATTTAAAAGCTGAAATTTTATTTATTAAACAAAAGGAAATGACACTAAGTGTGGAATTGATATAAAAAATTGACAGTTGTATAAACACTGGGGTTTTCGTACCTCCAAACAGTCCAAGCATTTGGAAAAATTAAATTATTGCGTAAAAATACATCCCAATGCTAGATAGATCGCTTATAATGGAAATATCGGATAAAGTAGTAGACGATAATGATTTAACATATTATACAAAATATGCATAAATAAAACTGCCGATGGAAATGTATTTTTAAGTGCTTATGGAAATATTATTTATACAGAATTGATCCATGTAGAAAGTTTTATTCAAAATGGTGAGAGCGGCTACGTAAACCAAGATAGTTTTCTATTATAATATTATTTATATTTCGTGAAATAAAGTATTATATGTTAGATAAACACGAATTGTTAGTAATACCAATAACAAATCTAACATATACTGAAAATACGGTGAATTAGTTCAGTCGATTTTTTCTTTATCATTGCTCACTACCAACAATACAATTTCCTGAACTTTTGGATATCATTTACATTTTAATATCAAGATCTTCGAGAAAATCTGATATATTCATACCACACCGGTCGTCGCTAAAACCGCATTTGAATAATGAAACTATCATTAGAACAAGTTTTTATAGTTGTTTTCATGTTAGTGTTAATTAGAAAGTATTAGTTTTGATGAAATATTACACAAAACTTGATCGAATTCATCAGTACTTAAAAGACCTCAAAGGCGTCTAGGCGAAAAATATGAGAAACTAACTTTAAAATTCAATATCTCAAGAAAGGCAATAGTTTGAAATTTGATAAACTTATAGACAACTTTCTTCTAAAAATAAAAGTGTCCGCAGATTTCGAAATGTTAAATTTATTTTTTATTCCTAAAAGTAAAGGTGAACATTAAATTATATATTTTTTGCGATGGTATCATTCAATAGATCGAAAAAAATCTATAAGAAAAACGTTTTCCAAAAACTATATATATTATATATTATTCAGAATAGTCGATTAAGGAAGAGCACCTTAGTGTAAAACAATTAAAAAGGCGTTAAGTTCGGCCATGGCGATTCTTATATACTCTCCCCCATGGATTGGAGATATTTTTATGCAAATTTAAATAAATTTAAAGTCCACTCTCGCTTGTAGGGAGAGGCTATCAAAACGTGTATATCGTTCTTAAGTACCCTAACTTTGTTATTGTGGGCATTTTCTGTACTAGTTAGTTAAAATTATACCTCTCGAGATTTATGGTTAAACATTTCTACCGATTCCGATTAAGAATCGATTCTCAGGCCCGATTCTTCGATTCTAAGAATCGGATTCAAAAATAGTTGATCGGGAATCGAGAATCGATTCTTGTCCTCGATTACCATTCACTAGCAACTACGTCTTCATACCAAATTCTCGATTCCAGATCCTAGGTAGCTGGAGGAATTTATGCACCGAACTAATTTTTGTCCTCCTTGTACAAATTACACAGAAAATAATTTATATTGTGCCATCAATTTATACACCGCCAATAGATTAATTTAAGTTGGCACACAAACAATTTTCTTGCAAAAAATCATATAAAGTAGAAAATTATTTTCCCGTTTCTTACTGCGATAATTATACCCCCACTCTACGGGATAGCAAAATGTGTAACACAGGGTTCTTTAAGACTCTAAGTATGTTCTAAATTTTTATCACTTTTGATCAACCTCCACCTATAAAGTACACATTTTGATACAATACATTTGTATTGTACGTCGGAGTAATTATGTACATACCTCATTCGGTACATTGGTGGGTACCATTTTATTCGCTTTTTGTTCCGATATCTACTTGGAAGTATAAATTTTGAAAATTCCTTTAGAAGTCAGTGGAATATACACACCGACTATTGCCAAAGGGCGGTGTTTTAATTTTATATCCATTTTAATCCCTTAAAAGTACAAATTTCGACAAATACCTTCTTATCACGCATCTACGATGCAAGACGGATTTCATGATTATCTATGTCTTTTTTATTCCCTTTTTCTCGTTTACCATTAAAAAGTACGAATTTCGAAAAAATTCCTTCATTTGACATTTTGCATCATTCCTTCAGCTCCGTCTGTTTGATTTGTATAATTTTAATTTATTGTTTTGCCTTTTTGCGTTTAAACCCTTAAAAGTACAAATTTCAGGAAATTCCTTGTTACGCCGTAAGACGAATATACACACCGAATTTCATGATTGTAGCGTCAGCCGTGTAGTTGGTACCTTTTTTGTCTCTCTTTTTCCGTGTACCCTTTAAAAGTATGAATTTCGATGAATTCCTTCATTTTGAGTTTGTAAGCTGGAATCAATAAATACCCGCCGAATTTATTGATTCCAGCTCCGTCTATTTGATTGGTACAATTTGTACCCTTTTAACTACCAAAAAGTACGTCTATTGCTAAAATACTTTCTTGGACGCATTCGTGTAATAGAGTAATATGCGTTCCAAATTTCAAGATTCCAGTCCCAGTCGTTTGGTCGGGGCGGTGCACTATGGTCCCAAATAAATTTTTTTTGGCAGAAATTCAAAAAAATTAAAATTGAAAAGTGGTAAATGTGTATATATTTTCTTTATGGCAACACTCCAAGCAATCAAGAAAATGTACTGGAGAAAATTAGGTGGCAACACTACAAGCCTGAATGGTACTTAAACTTTGCGGTTCAAAAAAAGTGGGATTAATTTTGATATAAAGCAGTTTTACAAATTAATTAAAATCAAGACTTAGAAAGAAAATAATAAAGTGACTATATTATGAAAATTGACTGCAAGAGTTAGTAGTTGAAAAATTATATTTAACATTTTATGATTATTGTGGTCTTGTAAGTATTCATAGGTATTGTAATTTTGTGATTTGTAGAGAACATAATCTATAAATGTCGTGGACCAAAAGTTATATGTATGACTCAACTTGACTCAAAGTGTAAATGTTAAAGTGTTCGTCTGAGGTTGTAGTTTATGGTGGAATTAATATCTTGTCAGCATTTTTCGGCAAACTCCAAAAATTGTCATTTTATTTTAGCACAGTTTTTGATAAGCCATAGACATATATATGATTATATCTCTGAATTAGTTTTTTGTACGAGACCCATCAATATTTTATTTAAAAGGTATTGAAAGTACCTTTAAAATGGTATACAACATTATTCACCTTTTTGTACACATGTATACATTTTACTTTATTTCTTGAAATAATTATTTAAATTGCAGTTTAAAGTACCTATTTGTATGCTATATTTTGCTTTTGTAATAATGTTTAGAAAAACACATTTCGTCAAAATAAACAACTCTTAATTCTTTTAAGCTTTCATAAAATTTTGTTTTTGGTCACCCTGTACCAATACAAGGTGATAATTATTTTGGTTATATATTGAGTTTATATGGGAGGTGGTAGTGGGCGTGGTCCGATCGGCCCAATTTTATTTTTATTTTTTGCGCATGATATGTCTAGCATATGTGCAAAATTACAAGACTGTATGTTTCTTTTTCGACTTTATGCCATAAAAAATGGATGTGGGACCAGTGTGCGGTGGTACAATGTTTAACCACTTAAAAGTACAATTTTCGGAAAATTTCTTGTTATCACTCATTTACCCTGTAAGGCGAATATACACACCAAACTTCATGATTGCAGTTTCAGCCGTGTTTTTGGTACCTTTTTATCCCCTTTTTCTCGTCTACATTTTAAAAGTACGAATTCGAAAAATTCTTTACTTTTGCGTTTCTAAGCATTTTCAGGGATGTATACGTCGAATTTCAACATTCCAGCTCCGTCTGTTTGATTGGTGCCATTCTTATCCCTTTTTACCCAATTTCACCCACAAAAAGTACGAATTTTGCAAAATATTTTCTTGAACGCATTCATGCTATAAAAGTAATGCCCGTTCCGAATTTCATGATTCTAGAAAAAATTTTGAAAAATTCCTTCTTACCTGTAATCTGCGCTGTAAAACGAATATACAAACATTTCATTGTTACAGCGTCATCCGCGTTGTTGGTACCTTGTTCATCCCCTTTTCCCGTTTACCCTTTAAAAGTACGAATTTCGATAAATTCGTTCATTTTGTGTGTCTAAGCATTTTGAGGGATGTACACACCGAATTTTATGATTGGTACCATTTTTATCCCTATTTACCCGATTTCACCCCAAAAAAGTGCAAATTTTAAAAAATATTTTTTTGAGAGTGTTGAAAGTTTCAAGATTCTAGGCCCAACGGTTTGGTCATTGCGGTGGTACCATTTTTATCCCTTTCAGCCCCATTTTACCCCTTAAAAGTACAAATTACGAAAAACTCCCTTCATATCTGACATCTATGCTGTATGAGAAATGTACACACCAAATTTCATGATTCTAGCTTCAGCCGTGTTATTTGCACAATTTTTGTCCCTTTCTGCCCCATTTAACCCCTCAAAAGTATGAATTTTTTCAAAGGCCACTTTTTGGAATGTCTTCATGTCACAAAAGGAATGTTCATACCAAATTTCCAGATTCTAGGTAGAGCCGTTTGGTTATTGCGGTGGTACCATTTTTATCCTTTTTACCCCATTTTACCCCATTTTACCCCTTAAAAGTGCGAATTTCGAAAAATTAAAAATCTTACACTGTAAGAGAAATGTACACACCGTTTGGTCTGGAGAGTTTTTCTTTAAAAACTAAAGACCTTTTTGATAGGCAAAAAGGGCTTGGAAAAAGAGAAAATTAAATTCTTACAGCGATATATTTTAGAAAAGATCGGAAAAACAACAGATTCAGAAAAATATTTAAAATTTAATATGGAAATGAAAATCGGAATCTTTGCTGGAAGATGAATTTGAAGTAGCCAAAGTGTTATGGACATCTTAAAACTTTCAATTACGAATATGAGTCTGGGATGAGACGTGAGACACTGTTTGCAAATCCTGAATCATATCCATCATATCATTCAGATGCCGAAAATTTTTTGTTGTTTGAAGAAACTGAGAAAGAGATTTTTGGAGAAAAATCGTGGCAAAATTATGAAAAACCGAAAAAAGTGGACGAGTCACTTGCAAAATATGTGTTTCTGATCCATATCCAACATATTATGTCTAATTTCATCGAAATCCGTTGTGAAACAAGGATTTTAATGCGGCCCGTATTCAAAGTGGAAGGTACTTTTGTATGGGGGCTATATTACAAAATTTGGAGCTATGAGGTCGACTATCAAAATATCAATTTCTGAGCCAAATATTGTACCATATGTAAAATGTCACCCCCAATAAACACATATAAAACATTGTTTTTAGTTTTGGCCAAAAGATATAAGATTTGTAAGGTAATCACTGCCAAATAAGGCATCAAATAAACATAGCTCAGCCTATCATCATATATCAATCATTACATGTCAGATGGAACATTTTTATTATATTACCATTTACGATTTCCCTGAAACTTAGTACCATAACTCAACTCATTTGTGTTACAGAGGACGAAAAACAAAAATTTTTTAAACAGACATGATCAATTTACAGAATTGTACAGCATACAATTCAATAATGAAGGCTTATTTATTTATTATGAATTACAACATTTAAGACTGAATAAATAACGAATTGTATTTTTAAACATATATATTTACTAAATATATCTGAACGAAAACAGTATTTTTGAAGATAAAAAAAATATATATTGCAATTGTTCTTTGCAAATTATATATCTGTTACAAGTACATCATACAAAAAAAATGTAGCATAATTTAAAAATCCTTATTTGCGAGCTGCACATGTTTTCACGTAAGCACAAGGATGTGTTTCCAACAATTATTTTTCAGGTTGTACTAAAGCAGATTATTCAAAATACATTCTATATGAGTTATTTCATGTCACCTTGATTATTTCGATAGTTTCTGTATCTATTCTTCTCATAAAAATATTTTACACGTATTTTTGGAAAAAAATTAAAAAACTTTTTCTACGAGTACCAATTTAGAAGTGGTGACTTCATTTGGACCGCAGGACTTTGTGTTTAATTCTGTCGATTTTGATCGTAATGCCGATACGGAGATGCCTCAGAAAATGGTTTACCGAATATGTTAAATATTTCAAGAGATTAACTTTAACTTTCTCAAATTTATTTCTATTAATGTGTGATCAGACGCACCAATTGTGCTACGATAAGAAATTCAAATAATCCTTTAAACCCTCCACCTAAGGATGGGGTATATTCACTTTGTCATTCCGTTTGTAACACCTTGAAATATTCATCGGAGACCCATAAAGTATATATATTCTGGGTCGTGGTAAAATTCTAAGACGATGTAGCCATGTTCGTCTGTCTGTTGAAAGCACGCTATCCGCAGAACGAGATGAGCTAGAAGATCAAAATTTTCTCTGAATGTGTCTTATGGTTGCAGGTCGGTTGGGATTGAAAGCGGCCCAGCGGTCCAGAGAGAAAAATTGTTCCCTAACAAGAACTTTGAGACTATTTAAGCATTTTTTGAAAATTTCTGATTTATATGCACTTGAAATTTGTTGTGTATATTCCTCTTGTAGCTTGAAAGCACCAAAAAGCAAAAAAAAAGATTTAGCGGGCGAAATTGGACAAAAAGGTACCAATGATACGACACCAACTAGAATCATGAAATTCGGTATGCACATTAGAGCGTACCAGGTTACAAGTAAAAAAAAAAAAGTTCGCCGTACACCTTCGAATATGAAGTATTATTGAAAGGTAGTTTCAAAAAAATTTTTTTTATTTTTTTATGCCGAACGTAGGGGTCGCGCTTTTACATTTTTCTATATAACTTCTGCATTTATAAACGGATTTTAAAGTGTGATACATCGATGTTTTTGTCCGATTTTTTTGTCTTTGAAGTCATTGAGCTCAAACATGATTCATGATTTTATGCGAGCTTTAATTTTCGATTATTAGAGTGGTACATTAGGGTAGTAGCAACTGAGAAATGATGGGTAAGTACCAGAAGGGGGTGCTTGAGCTCAATGACTTCAAAGACAAAAAAATCGGCCTCGTCGAGACAAAAACATCGATGTATCACACTTTAAAATCCGTTTATAAATACAAGTTATATAGAAAAATGTAAAAGCGCGACCCCTACGTTCGGCATAAAAAAATAAAAATTTTTTTTTTGAAACTACCTTTCAATAATACTTCATATTCGAAGGTGTACGGCGAACTTTTTTTTTGAGGTACGCCCTAATGCACATCCCTCTAATTGCGTAGACACATAAAATAGAAGTTTTGTTTTAAATTCGTTTTTAAATTCGTACGCGAAACATAAAGGAATTTTTAGGGGGAAAATGACGCTTTAGGGGATGAGCATAGTACTAGGGTGTCCAAAAGCCGGTTATTTTAGAAAGACGGTTTTCGTTTTAACCGAAAATTAAATTTTTCAAAGAACCGGTTTTCGGTTATAATTTTTTTACAAAACCGGTTATAACCGTTTTTTAATTAAAGTACGAAAATATTTAAATTAATGTTGTATTACGAATGTAGATACAGTTCATTTTTAGTAAAGGAACATTAAATAAGGAACTTCAGTAGCATTTTTTTATACCCTCCACCTCCAGGATGGGAGTATATTCACTTTGTCATTCCGTTTGTAACACCTTAAAATATTCATCGGAGAACCCATAAAGTATATATATTCTGGGTCGTGGTAAAATTCTAAGACGATATAGCCATGTCCGTCTGTCTGTTGAAATCACGATAGCGAAATGAGCTAGGAGGTTCAAATTTTTCCTAAATGTGTCTTATGGTTGCAGATCGGTTGGGATTGAAAGTGGGCGACATCGGCCCAGAGGGAAACATTTTTCCCCAAGGACTGAAATTACCCCTAATATTTAGAGTATTTCAGCATGTTTTTTGAACATATTAGCTTGTATTTAGTTGATATTTGCAATGCGCATTCCCTTTATAACATAAAAGGGTACCATAGAGTGATTTTTATTTGTAGGGGGCGAAATGGGACGAAAAGGGATAAAAATAGTACCTATCAAACGACAACAGATAGAAACACGAAATTTGGCGTGTACATACGTCTAATAGAGTAGATACATAATATACAAGTATTTAATTTTATTTTACTTTTAAGGGGTTAAATGGGGATAGAGGGATAAAAATGGTACCAACCAAACGGCTGCACCTAGAATAATGAAATTCGGTGTATATATTCATTCCTCTGATTGCGTACACACATAAAATAAATGAAATTTTAGAAATTCGTACTTTTAGGGAGTAAAATGGAAAAAGGGGATACAAATTGTACCAAACAAATGGATGCAGCTAGAACCATGAAATTTGCGGTATACATTCCTCTGACTGAGTGACACGAAAAAAAACGTTTTTCCAAATTCGTACTTTCAAGGGATTCAATGGGAGCAGAGGGATAAAAATGGTTCCAACTAAACGTCTACAGCTAGAATGATGAAATTTTCGAAAGTCGTACTTTTAAGGGGTAAAATGCGAAAAAGGGGATAAAAATGGTACCAACAAAATGGTCGCAGATAGTATCAGGGAATTGGTATATACTGAGTGCATAGCCACGTAAAATAATTTTTTTGTCCAAATTCGTACTTTATTTTGTTGCTTTTACGACAAAAAATGGTAGAATCATGAAGTTGTCTTATACTGCGTACGTGAGAGATAAGGTATTTTCAAAATGTATACTTTTGAATTTAAAATAGATGGAAATACAACCAACCAAAGGACTGCAGCTGAAAATACACTCTCTATCCCCCAATATTTAGGGTATTTATGATAGCTGCCTTATATTTACTTTATGAATTGAACTATTATTTCCATAATATATATACAAAGTATAAAAATATTGGTAGCCTTGGCTTATTAATTAAATTTATGATTTTCATATATTTGAAAGAAAATAAATGTTTTAGCGGGCGAAATGGGAAAAAATTGATAAAATATGGTACCAATGATACGACAACAGCTAGAATCATTCGAAATTCCCTCTAAGTGCATAAACACGTAAAATTGAGGGATTTTTCGAAATTCGTACTTCTAAGGGATATAATTGAAAAAGAGGGATAAAAATGGGACCTTCCCAACCGCTGAAGTTGATATCATGAAATTTGGTGTATATATTCGGTGGTCTGACTATGAAGACTCGAAACAAAAAGGTTTCTTTTCCAAATTTGTACATTTGGGCGGAGAATGGGGCGAATGGGGATATCTTTAAAATTTGTACTTTTCTTATCAATATAATGCAGTCACTTTGTCTGTATCTGAAAATGATTCTCCCTAATGGCGACTGACAATCGCCTAATATTTTCGGCATGTTCACTTTTACAATTACAGCATTGTATTTATTTATAGTAGTAGATTTTAAACAGTGCGCATAAGTATACATTATAGTTTGAAATAGTAATCAAATATAGTAATGTGCATAAAAATATCACAATTTTCGTAATATGGTACTGTGCTTCTATGTAAAGTCGACATCCTTTAATCTGCTGGTAATACTGTGGAATGCACTCCGTGGTGGAGGGTATATAAGATTCGGCCCGATCTTAAAGCCTTCTTACTTGTTTTGTTTGAGATTATTTTAAAATAAAGTCAATTCTATAAAATAATTCATATTTTTACGTACAAAAACTTGAATAAACAGTTTACGTAGAATCCTTCTTATAATAACATCGCAATACAAACACGTTCGCTAAATGTTGATGTACGGCTAACAGTCATCAAGGCATAATAAAAGTAACTTAGCTTTTCAGTTGTTTTCTTTGTTTTGTCAAAAAAATGCGAAATCGTCATATATAAGTCGCCTTTTCGAGTCATTTTGGGGTTTTGGATGTGGTTTATTGTTTGGTTTAAATCCAACATTAAATTACAAGAATCTTCGATGTCACAACATACGTCCGAATCTGAATTGTTGTCTAAATCTGGTTCTACAGAAATTTTGGAGAAACGACGTTTGTATAATTCATTTGATGAGTATTTGAATACGCCATTGTTTAACGGAAATTTTCCGGAACTTAAAAACAGAAAAAGTGTATTCAATGTTTTTACACTTCTTTCTTCCAGTCTCACCATCAGCCTTTGGCACAATTCCTGGGCGTATGTGTCTTCTATCTTTTTATACACTCCACGAGAGTATTATGTCTTTGTGCATTTGCTTGTAACACCCAAAAGGAAGCGAGATAGACCCATTTTTAAGTATACCGATCGACTTAGAATCACTTTCTGAGTCGATTTCTGTCTGTTTGTCTGTCTGTCTGTCCATCTATTGTTGTAATCAAATTACAGGTCGCAATTATAGTCCGATCTTAACAAAAATTGGCACAAGTAAGTTTTGTGGATCAAGGACGAACGCTATTTAATTTGAGCCCAATTGGTTCAGATTTAGATATAGACCCCATACAAATGTCGCTCCCGATTTGACATTTTCCGCTCTAGAAACCCCATATTATACTCGATTTTCTTTAAATTTGGGACAACATTTAATAATACAACTAAAAACGCATATGCAGAAATTAGGTAAGATCGATTCAGATTTAGATATAGCCCCCATACAAATCTCGCTCCCGATTTGACATTTTCCGCTGTAGAAACCACATATTGTACCCGATTTTCTTTAAATTTGGCACAACAGCTTATAATCCAAGTAAAAAACCTATGGTCAAAGTGGCTAAGATCGGTTCAGATTTAGATATAGCGCAAATACAAATGTTGCTCCCAAATGTTTAACCGATTTTGGCCAAACTATACATTTTATATTTCACCTATTTCGTTCCAGGTTTCAATATATCATCATACAAATGTCCTTTCCGATTTAACATTTTTTGTCAAACACCTACATTTACAGAATACAAAAATCCTTCCCGTTTTCACTTTTACGCCGAATTAAATTGTATTCGGATTGAAAGTGGAGTGTATCATAGAGTCGGCGCCGCCCGACTTTAGCCTTTCCTTACTTGTTTAAATTGTTGAATAACAATTTTTGTAGTGCTTCAGCTTCTATGACTGTTGCTGAGTCCTTTGACAGTTCTTTAATTGCTAACACAAGAGGCTTTAGAATTTTACTTATGGAAGTTAATGTGTCTATCTCAATCGAAGTAAGTAAGTGAACTCCATCTGTTTTTAACATCGCAAATAAGACGAAGTTCTTTGCATTCTTGTTCTTGAACATAACCTTGCAGTATATTTTGTTTTACAGAAGACTTGTTGAATGGTTTTATGTACTGTCGAAGTTTTTTTATAGCATTAAGAATATTTGGAACTAAAACAAAATCATTATCTATGTCCATAAAATTATCTTCAGAATTTAAATCCTCAAAGTAAATGTCACAATCATCAGGTTGTTCATTTTCAATTGTAGGATGCTTTATGTATTGGTGAAATGTTCACTTATTTATCAAAAACCGGTTAACCGACACGAAAACTCGGTTTTCTCGGTTAACCGAAAATGACCATTTTAAAAAAACCGGCCGACGATTGCAGGTGACGAAACCGGTTAACCGGTTTCGGTTTTGAACACCCTACATAGTACCCACCAAACGGCTGCGGTTAGAATAGTGATTTGTATTGCTCTGACTGGGAAGACTCGAAAAATAAAGATATCTTTCGATATTCGGGATGAAATTGGTAACAACCAAACCTCTGAAGTTGAAATCATGAAATTCGGTGTATACATTCATTTGACTGTATAGACGCGAAATATAAAGGAATTTTGGAAATTTGTACTTTTAAACGGAAATTGGAGCGATTGGGGATACAAATGGTACCGACCAAACGGCTACAGCTAAAAAAGTGAAATTCGCTGTGTACATTGCTCTGGCTGCGTAGACGCGAAGAATAAAGAGATCTTTTGATATTCGTACCTCCAGGCTCTAAATGGAATTAAATTTGGTATCAATCTAACGGCTGTAGCTAGAATCATGAAATTCGTGTGACTGTGTAGACGTAAAAAACAAGAGGACTTTTTTTCAAATCCGTAATTTTAGAGTCAAAATGAAAAAGGAATAAATGAAAGAATTAGTACTAGACTATGCAAACTGCTGTAGCTAAAATCGAGAAATTAGGTGTGAACATTCTACTGAGAATGTGAAACATATTGGATCTGCAATATTAATACGTTTCCTATCAAAATGGTACGGAAATTTGGGCTGTAGCTGAAATCAAGAAATTGCAAATGGGAAAATTATCCCTGCGAGAGTTTCTACCTAATAACGACTGACAATGTACATGATATTTAGGGTATATTTTTGAAGATTGCTGCCTCATGTTCTCTTTTTGATTACTCTTAAAGTTTTATATTTATATAGTAGAGGACTATTAATATTATAATAATGAAGCACCAAACAAGTATGCCTTATATAAATTGTGGACAAATATTATGATGTACATAAAAAATATCACAATTTTTTTAAAATGTTAGTGCACTTCTATGTAAAGCTAACAGTCTCTTATCTGTCGGTAATACTGTGGACTACACTCCGTGGTGGAGGGTATATAAGATTCGGCCCGGCCGAACTTACTTGTTAGTCAATGTATTTCATTTATTTTTATTGTAAAGAAAATTCCCTTTAGTTTTATATAACTTACTAGCAGTACCCGCTGCTTCGCACGCGAAAAAGCCAGTTATTTGTTAATTTTATCCGTCTCTGTTATTTATTTATTTATTTAATTTTCTTTTGGTGGATATAGATAAATCTAAAATAATAATTTTGAAACATCATATTATATAGCACTTACACACCGTCAAAGTAATGTGCTTGTCGATATGCACTATTTTAGCTGAACTCCTTCGTATGTATAATTTTTATCATTTTCTACCAAGTTTTGAACAAAAAATTACCACCATTTATATCCTCGATCTCATGTTTCTAGATGCAGCCGGCTACTTTATAACTTTAGCACCTCTTTCCCAAAAAAACACATTTTGAAAAACCACTATAGGTAACGTGTGTTTTTGCTTCCCCTAAAAATATGTACTTTATTTGGTAACACATTTATTTCTTGTCGGGACGTATCGTTGTATTAAGTACAAATTTTGAAATATCCATTTATGTTCCGCGTTTAAGTAATTAAAGGACTGTACACAATTTGTATCCCTTTTCGTCCCGCGCATCCCTTAAAAGTACAAATTTCGAAAGTCCAATTTTACTGCGCTTCTACGTGGTCAGAGGAATTTACATACTAAATCAAGAAATCCATTTCTGTTGCAAGTCTACGTTGTCAGAGGAATTTACACTCCAAATTTCCCGACTACAGCTGCAATACTTTAGTTGGTAACATTTTTATCCCTTTTTGTCCCGCTCACCTCCTATAAGTACAAATTTCAAAAAATCCATTTAGATTGCGCTTCTACGTTGTCAGGGAATTTACACTCCAAATTTCGCAACTCTAACTGCACTATTTTAGTTGGTACTATATTTATCCCGCTCGCCGTTTATAAGTACCAGAGGAATTTACACTCCAAATTTCACGATTGTAGCTACAATACTTTGGTTGGTACAATTTTTATCCATTTTTGTCCCACTCACCCCTAATAAGTACAAATTTCGAAAAATCCATTTAGTTTTGCGCTACTACGCTGTCAGTGGAATTTACATACCAAATTTCACGAATATAGCTGCAATACTTAAATTGGTGCAACTTGTATGCCTTTTTGTCCCGCACGCCCTTTAAAGTACAATTTTCGAAAAATCCAATTTTACTTCGCTTTTATATGGTCAGAGCAATTTACATAACAAATTTTACGATTCTAGCTGTAATACTTTAGTTGGTACCATTTTTATCCCTTTTTGTCCCGCATGCCCATTAAAAGTAAAATATTCGTAAAATCCAATTTTACTTCGCTTTTATATGGTCAGAGCAATTTACATACCAAATTTCACGATTCTAGCTGTAATGCTTTAGTTGGTACCATTTTTATCCCTTTTTGTCCCGCATGCCCATTAAAAGTAAAATTTTCGAAAAATCCAATTTTACTTCGCTTTTATATGGTCGGAGCAATTTACATACCAAATTTCACGATTCTAGCTGTAATGCTTTAGTTGGTACCATTTTTATCCCCTTTTGTCCCGCATGCCCATTAAAAGTAAAATTTTCGAAAAATCCAATTTTACTTCGCTTTTATATGGTCGGAGCAATTTACATACCAAATTTCACAATTCTAGCTGTAATACCATTTTTATCCCTTTTTGTCCCGCTCACCCCTTATAAGTACAAATTTTGAAAAATCAATTTATTTATATTGCAATTCTACGTTGTCAAAGAAATGTAAATACCGATTTTCACGATTCTAGCTGCAATTCTTAAATTGGTACCATTTTTATCCCTTTTTGTCTCTTTCCTCCCTTAAAAGTACTATAGTCCTAATCAAAATTTAATGTTGATGTCATATTACATCTTCCATATTCACCATAAGAACAAACGATTTGTCTTGAATTCAGTCCGACAGGCCTGACGGTGTCTGCACACCACTTGTGCCGTAATTAAGTTAATTTATATTGTGACTTTCATTTGATTCCACCTGACTTCAACTTAGTTCAAAAATTAACTATTGAAACTGCTTATCCGATTCCTCTTCTTTTATTGGTATAGCTAACGAGGTAGGCACTTAAGCCATGTTTACTACTTGTTTTCCTTTGCTTGTATTGTTTAAACTTTCACTCAGTGCCGCTGTTGTAGGGGCACTAATGTTGTTTACAATATCATATTATCCATTTTCATTAATGTGAGCAGAAGAACCCTTTACCCCGTGTTGTGACAAATGTGCTCCTGTTCCTTCTTTCGATTTTATTACTTTTGTACATAAATGTCGTAAGTGCCAATCAATGGGTGTGAATAAAATGAATGGAACTTTTGCTGCTGTTGTTGTGCAAAACATTCACACAAATGAGTTGTATGACGCACTGTTTGTGCCACCATGTCATGCCAATATTTGCCGGAACTTGTTTGCACTTTAGGATGCACTACAATCTGGCGGGAGTGCAAAGTTGTTGGTAATTTTAAATCCAAACTTGTATTTTAGTACATTATCTTTGATTCAATAGAAGGTCGGAATATGGCTAAATATATGTACTGAACATATATACGGTCCCTTGCAATACCACGGTCCCTTGTAGTGGAACGGCCCCTTCTTGTGGCACGGTCTATTACCACGGTCCCTTGTACTGCATGGTCCCCTGTAGGACCACGGTCCATTTTAGTGGCCTTGTAGTATCGCGGTCTCTTTTATTGGCACGGTCCCTTCTTGCGGCACCGTCCCTCGAAGGGAATGTTGGTTCACTACTTTCATACATTATTTCAAACAAATACAGTTTGTTTAATCTGCATTAAAATTTTGTTGTTGCGCGTTGTAATTTCTTTTTTTGCCATACAATGGCGATATGTGTATCAATTAAAGGAGAAGAATGTCTGTTAAAATACTTCACATTCCACGATTCTATCTCTATTAGTTTAGCATTGTCAAGCATGTCTAGGTATAGTCCAGGTCAAATAAAAAAATTGAAAACGTCCACACCGTGAGAAACTTTTTATCAATACAAATTTGCTCAAAAAATATAAATATTTGTTATATGAAATCGAGCAATTGTTTTGTATTTTAGGTCGATGACGAAAAATGTCCATAGAATAACAAGGAAAAAAGGCGTTAAGTTCGGCCGGGCCGAACTTTATATACCATCCACCATGGATTACATTCCACAGAGGTTGTCGATTTTCGTAGAAGTGCAGCAATATTACAGGAAAATATATTTTTTGAAACCAAAACAGATACAAATATTGAAAAGAAAAAATAATTCTATTTATATAGCTCCCATACAAATGTCTCCTATGATTTACTTTTTCCGCTCTAGAAACCACATATTTCAACAAATAACTTTTTTTTTGAAAATGATATAAAAAAACTACTGAATATTTTCTCAAATTTCTTTTTATACCCTCCACCTCCAGGATGGGGGTATACTAACTTTGTCATTCCGTTTGTAACACCTTGAAATATCGACCTGAGACCCTATAAAGTATATATATTCTTAATCGTCATAAAATTCTAAGACGATCTAGCCATGTCCGTCCGTCTGTCCGTCTGTTGAAAGCACGCTAGCATCTAAACGAAAGGAGCTAGAATGTTAAAATTTTCCATAAATGCGTCTTATAGTCGTAGATCGGTTGGGATTGAAATGGGGCGAAATCGGCCCAAAGGGAAATTTTTTCCTCACAAGGACTAAAAATACCCATAATAATCCCTAATATTTTAGCGTATTTAAGCATGTTTTTTGAGTATGTCTGTTTATATTTGCTTGATATTTGGTACGCGCATTCCCCTTATAGCAAAAACGTGCACCATAAAGTGATTATTATTTGTAGGGGGTGAAATGGGGCAAAAAAAGGATAAAAATGGTACATATTAAACGACAACATCTAGACGAACGAAATTCGATGTAATATAAAAGTATTTTTTCCAAATTTGTACTTTTAAGGGGTAAAATGGGAATATAGGGATAAAAATGGTACCAACCAAACGGCAGAATAATGAAATTCGGTGTATACGTTCATCTGATTGCATAGACAAGTAAAATACACGAATTTTTCAAAATTCGTACTTTTTGGGGTTAAAATGAAAAAAGGGATAAAAATAGCACCAATCAAATGACCGCAGCTGGAGTCATGAAATTCGGAGTATACATTCCTCTGACTGTGTAGGCACGGAAAATAAACTGATTTTTCGAATTTCGTACTTTTTGGGGCCAAAATAGAAAAAGGGGATAAAAATAGTACCAACCAAATGACCGCAGCTAGAGTCATGCAATTCGGAGTATACATTCCTCTGACTGCGTATAGACGGAAAATAAACAGATTTTTTAACGGAAATTCGTACTTTCAAGGGATACAATGGTACAGAGGGAGAAAAATAGTACCAAATAAACGACCACAGCTAAAATGATAAAATTCTAATTGCGTAGAAACGTCAAGGGGGTAAAAATGGTACCAACCAAATGGGCGCAGCTGGAATCATGGAATTCTGTGTATACATTCCTCTGACTGCATAGACAAATTCGTATTTTTTTCCAAATTCTTAATTTTTCTGGTTGAATCATGAAGTTAGGTTATTTTGCACTATGTACGTCTCATAATGGATTTTCAAAATTAGTACTTTTGGAATTAAAATAGAATGGAAATACAACCAACTGTAGCACCCACTATCTACCAATATTTATGGTATTTAAGCTTTTTGAAAATATAAATAGAAAAATATTTATTTTTTGATTTGAAATAAATAATGGTTTGAAATAATTAAAATATTATATTCATTTATAAAATTATATTTTTAATATTTTTATTTGTTTTGATTTGGCTATATAAAAAAATTATATTTTCCTGTAATATTACTGCACTTCTACGAAAATCGACATCCTCTGTGGAATGCAATCCATTGTGGAGGGTATATAAAGTTCGGCCCGGCCGAACTTAACGCCGTTTTTACTTGTTATCCCTATATTCCCATTTTACCCCTTAAAAGTACGAATTTTGAAAAATTACTTTTTATTATGTATCTGCTCAATTAGATGAATGTACACACCGAATTTCGTTTCGCTTCTAGCTGTTGTCATTTAATATGTACCACTTTTATCCCTTTTTGCCCCATTTCACCCCCTAAGAATAAAAATCACTTTATGGTGAACGTTTTTGTTATAAGGCAATGCGCATACTCAATATCAAGTAAGTACAAGCAGACATGTTGAAAAAATACTCTAAAATATTAGGCGTTATTATGGGTATTTTTAGTCCTTGTGAGGGAAAAAATGTTCCCTTGGGACCGATTTCGCCCACTTTCAATCCCAACCGATCTACGACTATAAGACGCATTTATGGAACATGTGGACAACCTAACTCCTTTCGTTAAAATGCGCGTGCTTTCAATAGACGGACGGACCTAGCCATGTCGTCTTTATAGGGTCTCAAGTCGACATGGCTCATGGTGTTACAAACGGAATGACAAAGTTAGTGTGTAGGGTATAAAAAAATATATTAATCCAATTTGAAACTCGTTGATCTCAGTCAGAAATGTTTGTTAGGCCGGCTTTGCCTTAATCACGACATTTCTGTTATGATTATTGTAAATTATTTATAAGAACTATTTATTTATAAGAATTAATTTTTATTTTTTTAATTATACTAAAAACTGGGTAATTTTATGCCGGTTGTAGGGAAAAATGTGTAAAACACTTGCGTATGTTAATTTTCATCACAAAATTTTTAGGACTCCCGACAAATAATATTGAAAACGTTTCTGTTTATCCTGGACAGATAATTCCTTGTGGTTGAGTTCTATCAGCTTAAAGTTAGTTTAGCCTTAATAGTTTGTAATCGAAGAGAGAACATTAGACAGCTCGACACTTTACCGCACAAAAGCCATTAATAATACCTGAAAACTGTTTTATGTCCTATTTTCCAAAACTTCTTTATAAGTTTCACTCGCTCTCTCTCCATGGACTCCAGTAACGCAACAGATTCGACTTATGCCAATGCCATGCCACTCTTGTTTGCACTTAATTTTATAAATAAATGATGATTTATTGCTTGCTCGTTCGTACTCGTAAACAAAGATGCATTTGGAATGTGTTCATCACTGCTCCACCGGAGGGTGGGTGGTTGCAGTGACGATTTTGGGGTGCTGGCAAGAGGTGTGCCTGTAGTGGGTTCGAGGGGGTGGCAGTAATGGTGTTAAACAGTATGTGGTCTCTGGAAACCGCAAAGTGCAAATTGTGATTGGTAACAGAAAACAAAAAGACTAAAAGGTTTAATGGTGCACAACTTACAACTCTGCAATTGCCAAAGGATCAATGGGACTATGGTTGTATAGAACAGCTCGTACACTACAACTCCAATGAATCGGCTGATAGAAGAGAACCGTGGGGTATTTTGATTTCTTTCTGGCAGAAATTGTGATTCGATTTCCTTGGTGACACATAATCGCCATAAATTTCTAAGATGATCCAGCCTTACGAATATGTACATCTAAACTAAGCGTGCTATTCATATTTGCGTAATTGTCATTTTGCTTATGAAATGGTCGAAATTGGTGGAATTTCCTCACACTACGTCTGAAAATGCACACAATTGAAAATTATGCAAAATCCACCACTGTGCGGTGATGTGATTTTCCTTTAACAACTTCTAGCGTAGGGCCTGGAAAAAACAAACCGCTTAGTGACCCCTCGGCTACAACAAAATATATGCTTCCTGGAAACTACACCTCAGAAAAAAGGGGAACTTCCAATAGTCCCGACGCATTATAAAATGTGTCAATGATGTCAAGCTGTGAAAATAAATGCTGATGCTTCCGTTTGCAACGCCACAACAACCAGCACAACATTACAATTTTAAATGTAAACAACGTACAGCGGGAGTAAAAAATAAATAAAAAATAATAAGTTTCCTGCTTACATATCCTTTTGGCTCTGGTATTCGCATTAGTTCTTTTTCAGCTTTATTTATTTATTTTTTCGTTTTTACTCCAACTAACCAATACTTCCATTCACCAATCCATTGCATTTTTTTACACTCCACGAGAGTATTATGTCTTTGTGCATTTGTTTGTAACACCCAAAAGGAAGAGAGATAGACCCATTGTTAATTATACCGATCGACTTGGAATCACTTTTTGAATCGATTTAGCAATGTCCGTCTGTCTGTCTGTCTGTCTGTCCGTCCGTCCATCTATTCTTGTAATCACGATACAGGTCGCAATTGTAGACAGAACCAAATGAAACTTTGCACAACGAACTTTTTCGGGATAAGAACGACCGCTATTTAATTTGAAGAAAATCGATTCAGATTTAGATATAGCCCCCATACGAATTTCAATCCAGATTTGACTCTTTTCACTCTAGATACCACATATAACAACAGATTTTCTTCCAAATTGGCAAACCATCTTATATTTGAACTGGAAACACCTGTGGTAAAAATGGGTTAGATCGGTTCAGATTTATATATAGCTCCCATACAAATTTCGCTCCCGATTTGACTTTTTCCGCTCTAGAAACCACATATTGTATCAGATTGTCTTCAGATTTGGCAAAACATCTTATATTTCAACTACAAACACCTGTGGTAAAAATGGGTCAGATCGGTTCAGATTTATATATAGCTCCCATACAAATTTAGCTCCCGATTTGACTTTATCCGCTCTAGAAACCACATATTGTATCAGATTGTCTTCAGATTTGGCAAAACATCTTATATTTCAACTAGAAACACCTGTGGTAAAAATGGGTCAGATCGGTTCAGATTTATATATAGCTCCCATACAAATTTAGCTCCCGATTTGACTTTATCCGCTCTAGAAACCACATATTGTATCAGATTGTCTTCAGATTTGGCAAAACATCTTATATTTCAACTAGAAACACCTGTGGTAAAAATGGGTCAGATCGGTTCAGATTTATATATAGCTCCCATACAAATTTCGCTCCCGATTTGACTTTTTCCGCTCTAGAAACCACATATTGTATCATTGTCTTCAGATTAGGCAAACCATCTTATATTTCAACTAAAAACACCTGTGGTAAAAATGGGTCAGATCGGTTCAGATTTATATATAGCTTTCATACAAATTTCGCTCCCGATTTGACTTTTTCCGCTCTAGAAACTACATATTTTAACAGATCCTCTTCAAATTAGGCGATATATTATATTTGTCCTAGAAGCACCGATAGTGAAAATGGGTCAGATCGCTTCAGATTTACATATAGCTCCCATACGAATTTCACTCCCGATTTGACTCTTTTCACTCTAGATACCATATATTACAAGAGATTTTCTTCAAAATTGGCAAAACATCTTATATTTCAACTAGAAACAACTGCGGTAAAAATGTGTTAGATCGGTTCAGATTTATATATAGCTCCCATACAAATTTCGTTCCCGATTTAACTTTTCCCGCCCCAGAAACCACGAATTTTCACTGAATTTCTTCAAAGTGAGAATAACACCTTATATTTGAACTGGAAGAACTTATTGACAAATTGGACCAGGTCATATTAGCATATGATTAGGAAACATACAAAAATTCTTCCCGTTTTCACTTTTTTACCGAGTTGAATTGTATTCGTTTGGAAAGTGGAGTGTATCATATAGTCGGCCCCGGCCGACTTTAGCCTTTCCTTACTTGTTTTGTTTTGTAATTTTCTCGCGATCTATCCAACGGATCCAGCTGATTTTTTGCATGTGTATTAAGAACTTGTACCATATATGTGCAAGTTAGAATGATAGTGGTCTAAGTCGCACTTTATCCATTCTGAGATATGCAATGGCTTATGTTTGAGTCATTTGAAACATATTTTTCCACCGAAGCACAATTTTTTTCTTAGAATATCCTAATACTATATTGAACTTTTATAAAAAAAAATCGACAACGTTGGTACCTCTAATTGAACCACTACTTTCAAAGGATGTACTGACTTACCCCACTTTCATTCTTCTCAAAATTAAAAAAAATTGAACACACATTTTTTTTTTCGCAAAAGTAATATTTTCCTACCCAAAATGAAAGAAAACAAAAGTATTTTATTTCAAAAAAAAAAAATATAAAATATATGTATATAAATATTTAAGGGTTGTTCGTCTAGAAACTTTATATTGAAATTATTATTTACTTTCATTTTATATAATTTCAAATAATTTCATTTTATATGTTATTCAAATTATCTGAATCACCTAAAATGGACGTTATAAATTAAAAAATGTTTGTTTACATCAGCACTCATCAATGCCAGTGGATATAGTGTGACTTAGATCACTATCAAACTAACACTAAAGACAATTTTGGTGTGCATAAAATGAGAAATGTCATTGTACGAGTACATTTTTTATAAATGACAAAAATAAAAGTTCTTAAATTAGAGATCTGACCAAACTAAAGAGAACAAGTAAGAACGCGTTAAGTTCGGCCGGGCCGAATCTTATATACCCTCCACCACGGAATGCATTCCACAGTATTACCAGTATTACTATGCGCACTGTTTAAAATCGACTACTATATATAAATAAAATGCTGAAATTGTGAAAGTGAACATTCCTAAATATTAGGCGATTGTCAGTCGCCATTAGAAAGAAGCATTTTCAGATACAGACAAAGTGATAAGAAAAGTATAAATTTTAAAGATATCCACATTCGCACCATTCTCCGCCCAAATGTACAAATTTCGAAAAAACCTTTTTTCGAGTATTCATAGTCAGAACGAATTTCATGATTTCAACTTCAGCGGTTTGGTAGGTTCCATTTTTATCCATCTTTTTAATTATATCCTTTAAAAGTACGAATTTCGAAAAATCCCTCTATTTTACGTGTTTATGCAATTAGAGGGATGTACACACCGAATTTCATGATTCTAGCTGTTGTCGTATCATTGGTACCATATTTTATCCCTTTTTGTCCCATTTCGGCCGCTAAAACTTTTATGAGGAATGTCCGCAACAAATTTTAACTGTATGAAAATAAGAAATTTAATTAATAAGCCAAGGCTATCAATATTTGTATACTATATATATAATGGATATAATCTTCAATTCATAAAGTAAATACAAGGGAGCAATCATAAGTACTCTAAATATTGGGGGATAGAGAGTGTATTTTCAGCTACAGTCGTTTGGTTGGTTGTATTTCCATCCTATTTTAATTTCAAAAGTATAAATTTTGAAAATACCTTATCTCTCACGTACGCAGTATAAGACAACTTCATGATTCTACCATTTTTTTGTCGTAAAAGCAACAAAATAAAGTACGAATTTGGAAAACAAAATATTTTACGTGGCTATGCAGTCAGAGGAATGTATACACCGAATTCCATGATTCTATCAGCGGCCAATTTGTTGGTACCATTTTTATCCCCTTTTTCCAATTTTGCCCCCTCAAGAGTACGACTATCTAAAATCTCTTTATTTTACGTATCTACACAATTAGAGGGATGTACACACTGAATTTCAGCATTCTAGCTGTATTCGTTTAGTTGGTACTATTTTTATCCCCTGTAGCCATTGTATCCCTTGAAAGTACGAATTTGGAAAAAAACGTTTTATTTTTCGTGTCTACGCAGTCAGAGGAACGTATACTCCGAATTTCACGGTTCTAGCTGCTGTCATTTGGTAGGTACTATTTTTATCCCCTTTTTCCTTTTGAACCCCAAAATGTACGAATTTTGGAAATTCTTTTATTTTACGTGTCTACGCAATCAGAGGAATGTATATATCGAATTTCATTATTCTAGGTGCAGCCGTTAGGTTGGTACTATTTTTATCCCTATATCCCCATTTAACCCCTTAAAAGTACGAATTTAGAACAAATACTTTTATATTATGTATCTACTCTATTAGAGGATGTACACGCCAAATTTCGTGTTTCTATCTGTTGTCGTTTGATAGGTACCATTTTTATCCCTTTTGTCCCATTTCGCCCCCTACAAATAAAAATCACTCTATGGTGTCCTTTTATGCTATAAAGGGAATGCGCATTGCAAATATCAAGTAAATACAAGCTAATATGTTCAAAAAACATGCTGAAATGCTCTAAATATTAGGGGTATTTTCAGAGGAAAAATTTTGCCCTCTGGGCCGATTTCGTCCACTTTCAATCCCAACCGATCTACAACCATAAGACACATTTAGGAAAAATTTGAACCTCCTAGCTCATTTCGTTCGGCCGCTATCGTGCTTTCAACAGACAGACAGACAGACGGACATTGCTATATCGTCTTAGAATTTTACCACGACCCAGAATATATATACTTTATGGGGTCTCCGATCAATATTTCAAGGTGTTACAAACGGAATGACAAAGTGAATATACCCCCATCCTGGAGGTGGAGGGTATAAAAATTGTTATATCTCATTTTTTTGAATTTTGACTTACACAACTATCATTTTAAGTGGCACATATGGGCATCTCCCAGTGACCCGGACACGACATTCGCTCGCCTTAAACTATACCAAGAACATGAAAGAATCTGAAAAAGTCGATCAGCCGTTTTTAGTGTTCTAAAGCGCTTAAAGAGCACTACATTTTAAAACAAGTAAGGAAAGGCTAAATTCGGGCGTGGCCGACTATATGATACACTCCACTTTCTATCCGAACACAATTCAATTCGGTAAAAAAGTGAAAACGGGAAGGCTTTTTGTATGTTTCCTAATCATAGGCTAATATGACCTGACCCAATTTGTCAAATCGAGAGGAATATTTGTATCGGGGCTATATCCAAACATGGAATGAAGTGACTAACTTTGACAATAAGTTTCTTCAGTTCAAGTAAACGTGTTATGCTCATTTTGAAGAAATTCGGTGAAAATACGTGGTTTCTGGGGTGGAAAAAGTCAATCCGGGAGCGAAATTTGTATGGGAGCTATATGTAAATCTGAACCGATCTGACCCATTTTCGCCATGGGTATTTCTAATGGAAACATAAGATATTTTGCCAAATTTGGTGAGGATCTTTTAAAATATGTGGATTCTGGAGCGAAAAATTCAAATCGGGTGCGAAATTTGAATGCGAGCTATATGTAAATCTGAACCGATCTGACCCATTTTCACCATGGGTGTTTCTTGTAGAAGTCTAAGATATTTTGCCAAATTTGAAGAAGATCTGTAAAAATATGTGGCTTCTAGACCAGAAAAGTCAAATCGAGAGCGAAATTTGAATGGGAGCTATATATAAATCTGAACCGATCTGACCAATTTTCAACAAAGGTGTTCCTAGTTTAAATATAAGATGTTTGCCAAATTTGAAGAAGATCTGTTAAAATATGTGGTATCTAGAGCGAAAAGAGTCACAAATGCACAAAGACATAACACTCTCGTGGAGTGTATAAATATATCGTCAAGATTTAGTACAAATTAGTACAAAATTATAAGCAATTTTACATCGGAACGGGACGCGACAAAAAACAGAAGTACTTTTGAAGGTATTATAGAAATATACAAAGTTCAGCGATTTTTTGAGAACTTTGTTTTTCCTTATATACTTGTAAATGAAGGTCAGAGGATATATTTTTTGTTCGTAGATTTATGAAATATGAGAATTATCTCTTAAATGTTTTTAATTATGTACAGCAGAAATACGGACGGGACAAAAATTTCCACTCGTAGTAAATTTTTTTAGTAATTTTCGTGATAACACTTCAACTTTTAATAAAAATAAAAGATAACAAGTTAACTTCAAGTTTCATAATAAAAAAAGTTGTCGAAATAAGGAAAAACAAGTAAAAACGGCGTTAAGGAGGGTGTAAACGTTCGGCCGAGCCGAACTTTTTACACCCTCCAATATGGATTACTTTCCACAGAGGCTGTCGGCTTTCGTAGAAGAGCAGTAATATTACAGGAAAATATAAATTTTTTAATATAGCCAAACCAAAACAAATACAAATATTGAAATATTAATTTTATAAATAAATATAATATTTTAATTATTTCAAATCACGCTTATAAGGCAAGGCTACCACTACGTCGATTCAAAAAATAAATATTCTTATATTTATATTTTCAAAAAGCTTAAATACCATAAATATTGGTAGATAGTGGGTGCTACGGTTGGTTGTATTTCCATTCTATTTTAATTCCAAAAGTAAAATTTTTGAAAATCCATTATCTCATGTACGCAGTGCATGATAACCTAACTTCATGATTCAACCAATTTTTGCCGTAAAAGAAAGAGTACGAATTTGGAAAAAAATTATTCCAGCTGCGCCCATTTGGTTGGTACCATTATTACCCCCTTTACGTTTCTACGCAATTAGAATTTCATCATTCTAGCTGTAGTCGTTTATTTGGTACTATTTTTATCCCTCTGTACCATTGTATCCCTTGAAAGTGCGAATTTCGAAAAATCCGTTTATTTTCCGTGTCTACGCAGTCAGAGGAATGTATACTCCGAATTGCATGACTCTAGCTGCGGTAATTTGATTTGTACTATTTTTATCCCCTTTTTCATTTTAATCCCAATAAGTACGAATTTTGAAAAATCCGTGTAGTTTACTTGTCTATGCAATCAGAGGAATGTATACACCGAATTTCATTATACAATTGTACAGCCGTTTGGTTGGTACCATTTTTATCCCTCTATTACCAATTTACCCCTTAAAAGTACGAATTTGGAAAAATTACTTTTATATTATGTATCTACTCAATTAGAGGAATGTACGCACCGAATTTCGTGTTTCTAGCTATTGTCGTTTAATATGTACCATTTTTATTCCTTTTTGCCCCATTTCACCCCCTACAAATAAGAATCACTTTATGGTGCACGTTTTTGCTATAAGGGGAATGCGCATACCAAATATCAAGCAAATATAAAAAGACATATTCAAAAAACATGCTTAAATACGCTAAAATATTAGGGATTATTACGGGTATTTTTAGTCCTTGTGAGGGAAAAATTTGTCCCTTTGGGCCTATTTCGCCCCGTTTCAATCACAAACGATCTACGACTATAAGACGCATTTATGGAAAATTTGAACGTTCTAGCTCCTTTCGTTTAGATGCTAGCGTGCATTCAACAGACGGACGGACATGGCTAAATCTTCTTAGAATTTTATGACGATCAAGAATATATATACTTTATAGGGTCTCAGGTCGATATTTCAAGGTGTTACAAATGGAATGACAAAGTTAGTATACCCCCATCCTGGAGGTGGAGGGTATAATTAAAGTTGTAAGCCATTAGTTTGGCCTGATTTCATTTTTTTGGTAGACCGTTTTAGGGAGATGCCCATATGTAGTAAGACGAGAAAAAAGCAAAAATTTGCGGTTGCAATTGCATTTTTTCAACTTTCTCTATCAGCGTTTCAGAAACTATTCTGTCACAGATATTCCCTATTTAGTCAGCAACCAAAATTTGAAAACATTGATCCCTCTTTAAAAAGAAACTCAGGCCAGCTGGACTATAAGTTTATTCTACTATGTTCCAAAAATGCTGCTGGACAGTGTTATCAAATTCTTCAAAAAGTCATTGATGTAATTTGATGTGTATTTATAGTTAATATTTTAATGGATGCGTTTAGAATGTAGCATATATGGTATATATACCATTTGTAACCAATAAATAAACAATATATTCACCAAAAGTGTTGATTTGTAAAATTTTAATAATAAAGGGTGATTTTTTAAGAGCTTGATAACTTTTTTTTTAAAAAAACGCATAAAATTTGCAAAATCTCATCGGTTCTTTATTTGAAACGTTAGATTGGTCCATGACATTTACTTTTTGAAGATAATTTCATTTAAATGTTGACCGCGGCTGCGTCTTAGGTGGTCCATTCGGAAAGTCCAATTTTGGGCAACTTTTTCGAGCATTTCGGCCGGAATAGCCCGAATTTCTTCGGAAATGTTGTCTTCCAAAGCTGGAATAGTTGCTGGCTTATTTCTGTAGACTTTAGACTTGACGTAGCCCCACAAAAAATAGTCTAAAGGCGTCAAATCGCATGATCTTGGTGGCCAACTTACCGGTCCATTTCTTGAGATGAATTGTTCTCCGAAGTTTTCCCTCAAAATGGCCATAGAATCGCGAGCTGTGTGGCATGTAGCGCCATCTTGTTGAAACCACATGTCAACCAAGTTCAGTTCTTCCATTTTTGGCAACAAAAAGTTTGTTAGCATCGAACGATAGCGATCGCCATTCACCGTAACGTTGCGTCCAACAGCATCTTTGAAAAAATACGGTCCAATGATTCCACCAGCGTACAAACCACACCAAACAGTGCATTTTTCGGGATGCATGGGCAGTTCTTGAACGGCTTCTGGTTGCTCTTCACTCCAAATGCGGCAATTTTGTTTATTTACGTAGCCATTCAACCAGAAATGAGCCTCATCGCTGAACAAAATTTGTCGATAAAAAAGCGCGAAACACATTTCGAACCGAACACTGATTTTGGTAATAAAATTCAATGATTTGCAAGCGTTGCTCGTTAGTAAGTCTATTCATGATGAAATGTCAAAGCATACTGAGCATCTTTCTCTTTGACACCATGTCTGAAATCCCACGTGATCTGTCAAATACTAATGCATGAAAATCCTAACCTAAAAAAAATCACTCTTTATATACTCATATTTTTACAAATATATTCATATTTACTAAGGCAAATATCAAAAACTGTTGTATTTTTTAAAAAGAAGTAACAAATAATTTTTCTCGAAAATCGCACATTGAGGTAAATATATCCAGCAACTACACAATTAAAACTAATTTCGGATTTTTCTTATGTTAGACACAACATTTAAAGTTTGGCGAAACTCAAAGTGGCTTAAAGGTTTCTGGAAAAGGCGATTTTATTTTTAATAGCATTTATTGTTTATGTCTCTAGTTTATAAAATCGATTGGTTCTTTCTGTTTTCAGCGCCACCATTAAATTCCACACGCAATTCTGTTTACAAATGAGTAAACAAATTTCAGCTTCTATGACTTGCCATTTAACGGAAAATAATGTATTACAACAACAGTTTTCGAAAGAAAACTAGACATTGTTGTTCCATCTGTAATGTAGAATTATAAGTTTCACCATGCTGTGAGCATATAGTTAATTTCTATTTTTCATTAGTTTCATGAAGTGTTTTAATTTTAATTATTTAAGCATAGCTAATAATGTTCGGTTACATCCGTTTTGATAGGAAGCACAATGTGCCAATTCGGAAATTCCATGGGAAACCTAACCTAATTTTATGTTAGATCTATTTTTATATAAAACAGAAAAGTTTCCAATCATCACAACTACAATTAAAACAAATCAGGAAATATCGAGTGGGCCCGACTATATGACACTGACCATTGTGCACAAATATATCGAAACATTGTTTACAAATATGGACGAAAACAATAGCTTTAGTTGAGAAAATACTTCGAAACGAAATAGTTCATTGGTTTTGCTAAAATGTAATTATTGTGATAATTTTTGTTTTGTATAATTAAGTCTGTTTGTATTTTAAGTGAATATCCCTGAGGATGATCGCAATATCGGAAAAGAATAAATAAATAAAACAATTAAAAAAACTGAACATCAGTTTTTTGATTTGTTCATGACCTCAAACCAGACAATCCGGAAAATTAAACGTTACATGAAATAAACATAAAATTAAACATTACAGGAAATGTTACATTTTTTAATATGGCCAAATAAAAACAAATAAGGAAAGATTAAAGTCGGACGGGGCCGACTATATGATACACTCCACTCTCTATCCGAAAACAATTCAACTAGGTAAAAAGTGAAAACGGGAAGAATTTTTGTATGTTTCCTAATCATTGGCTACTATTACCTGGTCAGTTTTTCAAATAGGAAATATTTTTATCGGTGCTATACCCAAACATGGAATATAGTGACTAACTTTCACAAATAGTTCATCCAGTTCAAATATAAAGTGTTAAGCTCATCTTGTGAAAATTCGTGCTTACTGATGCGGAAATAGTCTATCCGAAACTTGAATGGGAAATTTTTGGGGCGAAATTTGTATGGGAGCTATATGTAAATCTGAACCGATGACCCATTTTCACCATGGGTGTTTCCAGTTGAAATATGAGATAATTTGAAAGATTTGAAGAAGATCTGTTAAAATATGTGGTTTACAGAATGGAAAAAGAGAAATCGGGAGTGAAATTTGTGTGGGAGCTATATATAAATCTGAACCGATCTGACCCATTTGCGCCATGGCTGTTTATAGAACAAATATAAGATATTTCGCCTAATTTGATGAGGATCTGTTAAAATATGTGGCATCTAGAGCAGAAAAAGTAAAATCGGGAGCGAAATTTGTATGGGAGCTATATATAAATCTGAACCGATCTGACCTATATTTACTAAGGTTGTTTCTAGTTGAAATATAAGATGTTTTGCCAAATCTGAAGACAATATGTGGTTTCTAGAGCGGAAAAAGTCAAATCGGGAGCGAAATTTGTATGGGAGCTATAATAAATCTGAACCGATCTGACCTATTTGCACCATAGGTGTTCCTAGTTTAAATATAAGATGTTTTGCCTAATCTGAAGACAATCTGATACAATATGTGGTTTCTAGAGCGGAAAAAGTCAAATCGGGAGCGAAATTTGTATGGGAGCTATATATAAATCTGAACCGATCTGACCTATTTGCACCATAGGTGTTCCTAGTTTAAATATGACATGTTTTGCCAAATCTGAAGACAATATGTGGTTTCTAGAGAGGAAAAAGTCAAATCGGGAGCGAAATTTGTATGGGAGCTATATATAAATCTGAACCGATCTGACCTATATTTACCAAGGTTGTTTCTAGTTGAAATATAAGGTGTTTTGCCAAATCTGAAGACAATATGTGGTTTCTAGAGCGGAAAAAGTCAAATCGGGAGCGAAATTTGTATGGGAGCTACATATAAATCTGAACCGATCTGACCTATTTGCACCATAGGTGTTCCTAGTTTAAATATAACATGTTTTGCCAAATCTGAAGACAATATGTGGTTTCTAGAGAGGAAAAAGTCAAATCGGGAGCGAAATTTGTATGGGAGCTATATATAAATCTGAACCGGTCCAAAACATTTTCACCATAGGTGTTCCTAGTTCAAATATAAGATGTTTTGCCAATTTTGAAGAAAATCTGTTGAAATATGTGGTATCTAGAGTGAAAAGAGTCACATCAGGAGTGAAATTCGTATGGGGCTATATCTAAATCTGAACCGATTTTCTTCAAATTAAATAGCGTTCGTCGTTGTACCGAAAAACTTCGTTGTGCAAAGTTTCATTTGGTTCTGTCGACAATTGCGACCTGTATCGTGATTACAAGAATAGATGGATGGATAAATCGATTCAAAAAGTGATTCTAAGTCGATCGGTATAATTAACAATGGGTCTATCTCGTTTCCTTTTGGGTGTTACAAACAAATGCACAAAGACATAATACTCACGATATATATAATAATACTCACAATATATATAAATAAAATATATAATTCTATTTATATTTGACCATGTTTATATGGCCAGGGTACCAATATGTTTATACTGCGGGACTAGAGTGTATCGATTTAATACTACAAGTTAATACAACGACTAAATATAAAGCAGCAATTTTCAAAAAAGATTTAATACCCTTAATATTGGAGGATAGTGGGTGCATTGTCAGCTACTGCCGTTTGGTGTATTTCCATCCTATTTTAATTTAAAAAGTACGATTTTTTAAACCCATAATCTCCATGTAAAAATACTTTTGTATTTAGTTTTATCGAAAATCGCTTTTTCCAAATACCCATATTTTTGCCCACACTATGAGTTACAGTTTTTTGTTGCTTTAGTTTTGGACATATGGTATATTTTTTATCATCATAAAATTCTTAAGATCAACAAAATCCGTCAAATGGAGAAAACGTCATAAACAGAAAAATCTGGTATATCAAGCAACAAAGTCTCAGCAGTATAGCACATTTTATCCAGAGAAATATGAATTATTTCTCTTGGAAATCTTCGGCCTCTTTCAAAATTTTGTTTATACTCGTACATAGCAGTGCAATCATTCACACAAAATTGTTTTCACACTTTCAATTATTATGACACAACTAAAACCACATATTGAGATTTACGAAAAAAAGTATAATTTTCTCTGGCGCACAGCCAAAAATTTAAAAGTCAACATCCCGAATACTGACTGAGTGCATACAAACAAACAAAATCTAATTTAAAGAGTCTCCTAGCCCCTGTCGTAGATGCAGTGTGTGGAGATAACGAACTCGCGCGCCATACAACGGCTCCTCTACATGTGAGCGCGTTTGTGTGTGCGTCTGGTTTTGGAAAATAAACATTTAATGCGTTAGAATTTAAGAAATTTTAAGAATTTAAGTTGAAAATAAGTTTAATAAACAAAACAAACTGTCAAACAGTGGCCAAAGTGGAGAATTTATATTCTTCATAATCTGCACCACACAGTGGGGACAAATGGAATGCTAGTAAAATTGAATAGTGAGCTTCGAAAGTAACGCTTATGGAAAGAGTCATCAATTTTGCTGTGTTTTAAGATACATCTTTCAAAACGCCCACAATTGACATACAATTTCCCCAAAATATCCATTACTTCCAAACAACAGCTAACATCTATTTATACACTCCACGAGAGTATTATGTCTTTGTGCATTTGTTTGTAACACCCAAAAGGAAGGGAGATAGACCCATTGTAAAGTATACCGATCAACTTAGAATCACTTTTTGAGTCGATTTAACAATGTCCGTCTGTCTGTCTGTCCATCTATTGTTGTAATCAAATTACAGGTCGCAATTATAGTCCGATCTTAACAAAAATTGGCACAAATAAGTTTTGTGGCTCATTTTTGATTTTTGAGGCAAATCGGTTCAGATTTACATATAGCCCCCATACAAATGTCGCTCCCGATTTGACATTTTCCGCTCTAGAAACCCCATATTCTTTAAATTTGGCACAACATCTTATAATCCAACCAGAAACACCTATGCAGAAAGTGGGTAAGATCGGTTCAGATTTAAATATAGCCCCCATACAAATGTCGCTCCTGATTTGACTTTTGCCGCTTTAGAAACCACATATTGTACTCGATTTTCTTTACATGTGGCACAACATCTTATAATCGAACTAAAAACATCTGTGCAGAAATTGGGTAAGATCGGTTCAGATTTAGATATAGCCCCCATACAAATGTCGCTCCCGATTTGACATTTTCCGCTCTAGAAACCACATATTGTACCCAATTTTCGTTAAATGTGGCACAACATCTTATAATCCAACTAGAAAAACCTATGCAAAAATTGGGTAAGATCGGTTCAGATTTAGATATAGCCCCCATACCAATGTCGCTCCCGATTTGACATTTTCCGCTCTAGAAACGACATATTACACCCGATTTTCTTTAAATTTGACACAACATCATATAATCCAACTAGAAACACCTATGCAGAAATTCGGTAAGATCGGTTCAGATTTAGATATAGCCCCCATACAAATGTCGCTCCTGATTTGACTTTTGCCGCTTTAGAAACCACATATTGTACTCGATTTTCTTTACATGTGGCACAACATCTTATAATCCAACCAGAAACACCTATGCAGAAAGTGGGTAAGATCGGTTCAGATTTAGATATAGCCCCCATACAAATGTCGCTCCCGATTTGACATTTTCCGCTCTAGAAACGACATATTACACACGATTTTCTTTAAATTTGACACAACATCATACAATCCAACTAGAAACACCTATGCATAAATTCGGTAAGATCGGTTCAGATTTAGATATAGCCCCCATACAAATGTCGCTCCTGATTTGACTTTTGCCGCTTTAGAAACCACATATTGTAGTCGATTTTCTTTAAATTTGGCACAACAGCTTACAATACAACTAGAAACACATATGCAGAAATTAGGTAAGATCGGTTCAGATTTCAATATAGCCCAAATACAAATGTTGCTCCCAAAAGTTTAACCGATTTTGGCCAGACTATACATTTTATATTTCACCTATTTCGTTCCAGACTTCAATATACCCCCATACAAATGTCCTTACCGATTTAAAATTTTTTGTTAAACACATACATTTAAAGGGTACAAAAATCCTTCCCGTTTTAACTTTTTCACCGAATTAAATTGTATTCGGATAGAAAGTGGAGTGTATCATAGAGTCGGCCCGCCCGACTTTAGCCTTTCCTTACTTGTATTTTTTTTGTTTTAGCTTTTTCGATTGTTTTATTTTGGTCTGTAATCAATATTTGATATGAACTGGGATATTCTCTATTCTATTATTTTGATCATTATGACCTCTTAATATTCTTCCTTTCATACGGCACAAGTTGAGTAAAAATCCATCAATCCGTTCCAAAACTGCGAGAATTTTTGTAACACACAAAATCAAATTTTAGTTAATTTTAAGTTCTTCGCTCATCCAAAAAAATTATTAAAAACAACTAGTTGTAGAGATCATTCCCGCGAATACTTAAAATCATTTGACCCAATTGATACGTATTAGCCGATTGTAACACCCCTAGTATTTGTGGTATTTCTCATGAAATATTTTCTGATAAACAATTTCTTTGGTATCTACAAAATCGTCTTTTTGGGCAAATATTTCATTACTCTTACGTTGGCACACTTAAATCTTTTTGGCCGATCATTTATATTTCTTCGATAGTTTTTTTTTCTGTTTTTGTTGGTGCCTTTTCACTTTTAATAAACATACCCATCTTCTGGTTCTGCTGCTGAATGAACAACAACCAATAGAGCAATAATGCTGTTGTTGGCGCAAAATGAATTATTTCAGCAACCAAAATGTTAATCATTGAAAGCGAACTGTTATTGTGTGGCAAGAGCGCCACACAGTGGGTTAATATCAGTGAAAGACGACAAAAATAAAAAAATAATTTAACAAGCATACGTACTGATTTGTGTGTACATACTCTGGTCGTAATTTGTTAAAAGACAACAGAGTAGCTCTGAAAGGATATGTTGAGTAGATACATTTTGTAGCAAAAATTTACAGTCCAGCTGGTCTAAGTTTTTTTTATAGTGGTTCGAAGTTTTAATTTTTTGGTCGCAGGGAGTAAATGTTGTAAGTTAATAGGCCTGTTCGATTGGGCTTACTAGCTTATGATTAAGAGACTTGATAAGATGGCTACGTTGTTATCCATTGGTTTTTCTTAAATGAATCAACAAGAATCTGGCAGCAATGCCATACAAAAATTAAGCTAGTTAGCCCAATCGAACAGGGCTAATGTTTGAGAGAATTCTTATTGTCAGAACTATATTGTGGAATTTTATGAGAATCATTGTTGTGGAAAATCTTAACCCTCTAGCTCCTCCCTTTGACTCCTTTTTCGAGAAAATCCAATAATTTTTTTTCAAAAAGGACATTTAAGTATTAAATTGTTCTACGAAAATAGTTTCCGTAAAGCTTAAGAGGGGGTCACCGAAGACACCGAAAATGTAAATAAAGCTATTCACGCTTAAATAGCGAATTACACGCCAACTTATACAAAGAAATTACTAGGGTGAAATTCGATCGTTCATGCTTTTTGGAAGATCGATCTTTTTTCGAAAAAAAATGTGGGTATTTCGGTAGAGCAAGGTAAACAAAAAACAACAAATAGGATTTTTCTTTTCAAAATTTACATTTTCGCGTGAGATATGGCTAAAATGATTTATATGCAATTTATACACTCCACGACAGTATTATGTCTTTGAGCATTTGTTTACCCAAAAGGAAGAGATAATAGGCCCATTGTTAATTATATTGACTCTTAACTATTTGACTCTTTTCACTCTGGATACCATATATTACAACAGATTTTCTTCAAAATTGGCAAAACATCTTATATTTCAACTAGAAACACCTATGATGAAAATAGGTCAGATCGGTTCAGATTTATATATAGCTTCCCTACAAATTTCGCTCCCGATTTGACTCTTTCCGCTCTAGAAACCACATATTTTAGCAGATTTTCTTCAAATTTGGCAAAACTACTTATATTTCGACTAGAAACAATTCTGGTAAAAATGGGCGAGATCGGTTCAGATATATATATATATATAGCTCCAATACAAATTTCGCCACTGAATTGATTATTTCCGCTCTAGAAATAGCATATTTGAACAGATTTGCTTAAAATTTGGCAAACCAGCTCATATTGGAACTACAAACATCTATGGCGAAAGTGGGTCACATCGGTTCAGATTTGTATATAGCTCCCATACAAATGTCTCCTCCGATTTGACTCTTTTCGCCCTAAAAACCACATATTTTAACAGATCTTCTTCAAATTTGGCAAAACATCTTATATTTCAACTAGAAACACCTATGGTAAAAATGTTTTAGATCGGTTCAGATTTATATATAGCTTCCATACAAATTTCGCTTCCGATTTGACATTTGCCGCTCTAGAAAACACATATTGTATCAGATTGTCTTCAGATTTGGCAAAAAAATCTTATATTTAAACTAGGAACACCTATGATGAAAATAGGTCAGATCGGTTCAGATTTATATATAGCTCCCATACAAATGTCTCTTCCGAGTTGACTCTTTCCGCTCTAGAAACCACATATTTTCTTGAAATTTGCCAAAACTACTTATATTTCAACTAGAAACAACTCTGGTAAAAATGGGCGAGATCGGTTCAGATATATATATATAGCTCCAATACAAATTTCGCCACTGAATTGATTATTTCCGCTCTAGAAATAGCATATTTGAACAGATTTGCTTAAAATTTGGCAAACCAGCTCATATTGGAACTACAAACATCTATGGCGAAAGTGGGTCACATCGGTTCAGATTTGTATATAGCTCCCATACAAATGTCTCCTCCGATTTGACTCTTTCCGCCCTAAAACCCACATATTTTAACAGATCTTCTTCAAATTTGGCGAAACATCTTATATTTCAGCTAGAAATACCTATGATGAAAATAGGTCAGATCGGTTCAGATTTATATATAGCTCGCATACAAATGTCTCCTCCGATTTGACTCTTTCCACTCTAGAAACCACATATTTAACAGATTTCCTTCAAATTTGGAAAAGCGTCTTATATTTAAGAAAACCTATGCTAAAATGTGTTAGATCGGTTCCGATTTATATATAGCTCCCATTCAAAGTTTGTTTTAAAATTTTCTTACAAAGTATGAAATTTGTAGTATATATATACCATATATACCAATGTAACGACCTTCTTACACCCTACACCACAGGGTATATTGACTAGGTGTATGGTATCATATAGTCGGCCACGCCCGACCTTAAGCTTCCATACTTGTTTGAAATTCGATTACTTCTCAAATAAGGGTTATTACTTTTACATTTATCCGTAGATGTTCTTTACATAGGCCTTTTTTCGCTAGGATACCAGCTTTTTAAAAAGAATAAGTCTAAATTTTAAAGCGAGTTTTCTCGCTATTTAAACAAAAATCGGATTTCTTTTTTAATTCATTTGCATCTACAAAGAGGCCATATCTTCTACATTTATCCATAGATCTGTTACGTATAGACATTCTTTTCTTCGCTAGAATGTTAGCTATTAAAAATAAAATAAAATATATTTGTTCCATTTGTCTCTATTTTTAATAGTTTTTCGCAAAAAATGAAAAGTTCCAAAAAAATCAATTTTTAGGAGATTGTATCTATACCGCTGTGAAAGTGAAATTTTGTGGCACTTAAATTATTAACGGAATGGTACGTTTGATATTGCTCAATAAAATTTAAAATAGGCTACTGCGAGGGTGAAAATGGAAGATTATTTGATTGCGATAGCTCTTGAACTAGAGACGAGATACTAACAAGTAAGGAAAGGTTAAAGTCGAACGGAGCCGACTATGCGATACACTCCACTTCAAATCCAATTACAATTCAATTCGGTAAAAAAGTGAAATCGGGAAGGATTTTTGTATCCTGTAAATGTATGTGTTTCACAAAAAATGTTAAATCGGAAAAAACATTTGTATGGGGGCATATTGAATATGGAACGATGTGACCCGCTTTCACCATGTATGTTTATAGGTGAAAGTTTGGCCAAAATCGGTTAAACTATTGGGAACAACATTTGTATATATATAAATATATCTAAATCTGAACCGATCTTACCCACTTTCTGCACTGGTGTTTATAGTTGGATTATAAGATGTTGTACCAAATTTATAGAAAATCTGGTACAAAATGTGGTTTCTAAAGCGGAAAAATTCAAATCGGGGCTATATCAAAATCTGAACCGATTTGCCTCAAATTAAATAGCGTTTGTCCTTGACCCACAGAACTTACTTTTGCCATTTATTGTTAAGATGGACTATAATTGCGACCTGCAATTTGATTACAACAATAGATGGACAGACAGACGGACATTGCTGAACCGATTTAAAAAGTGATTCTAAGTCGATCGCTATAATTAACAATGGGTCTATCTCGCTTCTCGTGGAGTGTATTAAAATAACCTAATAGATTTTTTGTAGGTACGAACTAATGCTTTCTACGAAGAATGGATGAAAAATCTTGATTTAGCGAGCATATTTGCACTCCCTGTTTGAGTTCAGGCCTATCTAGCCTAGAGCCCTGATCAACTCCAAGACATCTGATATATTCAAGTGTGAATTTCGTCAAACATCAAACGAAACTGAAGTTACTAAATTATATGCAAAATAAATCGATTTTCAACCACTGTGCAATATGCGGCGGCAGTGACGTTATTGAATGCATGCGAAATTGTTAAAATTGCGATTATTTCTATTTTTATGCCAGTGATGCACTTGTGTTTGCATAATATTTTTGTTTTTGTTTGTTTAGATAATCGACATTTTTTGTTTGGACATTTTTATGGGAGACCGTAAAAAGTTTATGGGGTTTTTATGCTGATTTGTAAGCGATTGATGGAAGTAATTGATAAAACCACGTGACGCGGAAGATTTTATTAATTGCAATTCGGTTTATTTCCAAGTTCATAGGCCTGTTGATGGAAATGTGTAAAAAGTTTATGCGCACTGGCGAAGAACTGAGCGCTTGTACAATGGATTTCACATGTTCATGTGTGTAGAAATAATGTCCCACACATGTTCAAATAAATCAAATAGTTTAATTGCAGACGCACATGTATGACGGAAGCGTGATCTCATTGTACAAATTGCGGGATATGTATTTCGATATTGGCAGCAGCCAAATGGTATCATCCGAAGAAATTAAATATTTTTCTATATCAATTTATTTATAACTAGCTTTTTGTACCCGGCGTTGCATGGGTTTTCGGCTTCCTATGTATGTAACTTTGCATGCTCGCAATTTTTGGTTTGTATATTTTTACTGCTGTAAATTAGTTTAAATTAATACTTATTTGATTAAATTCATAAGTTACCTTTTTAAAATATAAAAACTTCATGAATATTTAAGTAATTTTTTCAGTGTTTCTTATAAGAAAATAAAACATTTAAAAGAAACATTTATTAGAGAGTTATTTAATTATGGTAATTATTTATATGAATGTATTATGTGTCTATTAGTTAAGTTAGTCAGTATTTCATTGGAGTGCTTCGGGATACACGATATATACAATTTTTCCACCTTGTTCAAGTACATTAAAGTTTTTGGGCTCGAGAGCATGCAACATATATATCGGAATGCGTGGTATAAGGACATATTTTCCTTTTGATTTTCCATTTAAAATCGTTGCATCAATGACGTTGGGCATTAGTCTCTTGACAAAAATTCTAGTACAAATGCACAATCGAGGAATAACATTCCTTAGGAGAATTATAGGTGAACCAATTTTAAGAGATAACATATGCGGCGGAATTCCTGGAAGATCCAAAGAATTTAGAAATTCAATTCGATAGTTGACAACTTCATCCGCATTAATGACACTGACTATCGATTTGTAATGTGTGCATTCACCTAGAAATTTGTTCCAGAATTAAATTAACATCGTTGCCAATATAGCACGGACGTAAAACCACTCTTTGTTTCCATAGTTTGTGGGAAGACTTTCTCGATTAATTGCTGAATTGATTCCTGAATGACATTTTTTGAAAATGTAATACTCCTTTTCACTGCATCATCTGATACTTTTCCATTACCAACATCCAGTAGATGTTTCGAAAAATTTGCTGCAGAGTCAGCGTGATGCAGACGTAAACGCATATTGGAGGTCAGATAAATTTTTTGGACATATCGCCAGCGATGCGGGTGCTGATTTTGGAATTACTGGAAGTAATCCGGAAGTTTCCAGCTAGTAAAATAAGAGTTCCACCTAATGGTTGTGTATTTGATATTAAATCTTGAAGTGTCCGATTAAGCGCTTGTAGGGATTTCTTATGTGCCATGGTCCAGTCATCTCACACAATCAGCTTGCATGTTTTGAGTATTTTCGCCATGCCTGAACTTTTGCCAATATTATCGACAAATTGCAATTCCATGGCAATTTCAACGCTGAATGTGCCGTTCGCCCTCCATCCAATAATGTAGCAGCTATACCGGGGGATCAATAACTAATGATATCCCATTTTGAGAGCGGATGTGCGTTAATACCAAACTGATGAGAAAGGTTTTAACTGTACTACGAGAAAAAATGCCGCCGCTGTCATTTGTTACTGCAGTAATAATTTTATCAAAGGGCACTTGTTGCTTTGCAATTAATAGAGGTTTTTTGTTGCGACAAACAAACGCAAGTCTTCAACTTCAAGCCGTTCTCTTAGCAAATCTCGATCAGTTATGTCAATGGTAGAACGTTCAGGCCTCACCATTACAAGTTGATTAAGAGATTTATTGCTGATGGCTAGGCATATGTCTTAAATTTTTATCAGCGTATCGTTGAAAATGTTAATCTCAAAAATATAGAATCGTAACGGTGCGATAATAATGCTAAATGTCCTCACTCATATCCTCTTTGAATTTTTCCCGCAGGTCTTTTGGGTTAGATGGCGAGCAAGTTCTTAATATTGTCGCAAACAAAGTTCGTATCTGGAGAGGATGACAGGTGACAGAAGCATACATTAATGTGGTCTCCCAGTTTCTGACACGCCTCTCTCAACTGCTCTTAAATTTGAAACTGAAGTGGGTCCTCTCACGTTAACTAATAAGATTCTCAAATAATAACATTCTGCGTTGTTTGGGTGTACGGTATAAACATGCCCATTTGTCGTGTCTTCCCCTATTATAGCCCGAAAACATACCCTTTCCACAGGCTAGATACAGAGGATCCGCCATTCGTTACGTTTTTTGTGATAATTTTAATTTATAGTTGTTGTGGGCAGTCTCACGTCCTTTGGTATCATGACCATTGTATAGTCACCATTCACAAACTATCCTCTGTTCAGAAGTTAGTCACAATAAAATTTTCAAGAGAATCCGCACTTCGGATTGTGTTTAATGATAGTTTTAAAATATAGTTTGTGTGGGCGGTGCCACGCCTCTTTTTCTTATAATGACCTAGTATATCCTGGAAACATGCCTTGCCCAGAAGTTAGATGCTTTAAAAATTTTTTCAGGCGAATCGGTCCACCGGTTTGGCGTCCTATACGCAACATACAGACACACATTGATTTGTATATATTAGATATGAATGAATATTTATTTTAGGAAATGACGTCTTAGTTGTCTAAATGCAATGAAGCTGCATACAATCATATTTAAAAATTTGCCGGTTTAAGTTTCTGTACTCAGTTTTTCAATTTCTAGCCCGTTTCGCGTTTAAAAGGACTTTTGAAGGATATAATAATGACAAATTGTATGTATGCGTGTTCCTTCATATCATATGGTGGATACCACAAAATACCACCAAGGTAATATGCCCAGTATCCCTGTCTGATGTTATCTTTAAAAGCACAGTGCAATTATTTCTATAAGCACAAGTCTATCGACAGAATTTGAGATGTCATTGCAAACATATGTAAAGCACTTATACGTCAACAAATCCTTCGATAATACAGTTGGGAACAAATCAATGTATTCTCCTGTACACTTGTATAGGGTATCCCAGTAAAGGTCCACGATTTTTATTCTGAGCATTTGATAGTTGCCTTCTACTTTTCCGATTATTAAAAATTGGAGGGATAAACAAAGGAAGAGCGCGTTGTCACTGTGAATAGTACATTTACAATAAGGGATATTACATTAAAGCAAACACTTTTATTGAAACACCCTATACATATATATACGCTACCATATCCAAGCATAAGTGTTGTTGGAGAAACTAAAAAAATACTTAACAACTTGTAACTTGCTTCCATACAATCATCTGTAGGTTGAATATACATATTTCAAGCGTAAAGTAAGCGAGGTTGGATAACAAAGTTTCCAATTTAACCTAGATTAGAAGAACTTTTTCTTACACACCTCAATATATGGTACTGGGTAAGAATCTATACTTCGGCGGAATTTCGATAGGCCTTCATACTGCTGATGTGAATATAAATTTTGGTTAGAGTATGCAACACTTATATGAAAAATTACAACATGGTATAGTTCTCTAACGTTTCATCTTACTTATACCATAAAGAGTTGAGATATTTCACCATGACTGCTGCGGAGGCTAGGTAGGCGCGTTCGCAGTGATTGTTTAGAGTAATATTTGAAGTACTTATGAAGAAAGTCTCGGCTAACGAACGAGAATTTCTTTTTAGACCACTATTCATGTATTTTTCTAAATACTCTAAAGTATTTTTTATAAGTTCATTGTTCATTTATACTTGAGTGTATGAGGAACATGGCATAAATTTAATTACATTTAATTACTTTATTCGAAGTGATAAACACATTTATAAGTAAAAAATTCCTAAATGAAATTTTTCCATACAAAAAAATCTGCATTATTTTCTTTCTTAAACGCTAGTAAATTTTCTTCCGCATAAGTATGAATATACTTAATTGTAAGAAGTTTTTACTAGATCCAAAAAAATGTTTTTAAGTAAATTTACTACACTATATTGAGTATATCGAGAGCCTATATTCAAAATATGTCATCTTAAATTTTTGGCGCTATGAGTTTTTGATGGGAAATAACTTCCCTATGTAATACCCATCTGTGATATAAATTTCAGCTCAAAAACATAATTTGTTCTCGTTTTATCTCAATTTTTGTTAATATGCTATCTCAAAATACATTTTTTTTGTTGGAAATAAATGCTATCTCTCATATTAAAAATACAATATTTTTGAAATAAATTTATTTATTATAAATCTACATCATATCTCATTGTAATTGACATGCTGAACACGAATCTGGTGAAATTTTTTTTATCCAATAGCTAATTTTTGAGATATTGCAGTTTTTAATCCTTTGGCGACGAATGATAGATATATTTCCTAATTTTAGTTTTTGTTGTAGTAGCTACATTTTCCAACCGATTTTTCTCTCTCTCTGATCACATTGCTATTATTGAATCTACAAATAACAACAACAACCTCCATCACTCACAACTACACTCTATAACTTCATGGGTATTTGGAAGTAAAGAGTGATTTTTTTGAGGTTAGGATTTTCATGCATTAGTATTTGACAGATCACGTGGGATTTCAGACATGGTGTCAAAGAGAAAGATGCTCAGTATGCTTTGACATTTCATCATGAATCGTCTTACAAACGAACAACGCTTGCAAATTATTGAATTTTATTATCAAAATGCGTGCTCTGTTAAGAAAGTTCATTGCGCGCTTCCATTTTATGGTCAGTTTAATCGACCCACTGAAGCGGCTATTCGGGCTATTGTGACTAAATTTCGCACCAAATTTACATTGTTGGACATTAAACCACCAACACGCTTACGTAGAGTGCGAACTGAAGAAAATATCGCAGCTGTATCGGCCAGTGTTAATGATGACCACCAATTTTCGATTCGTCGCCGTTCGCACCAATTGGGTCTCTGTTACTCAAAAACGTGGAAATGCCAAAATTGGACTAAGCGGATGGACCACCTAAGACGCAGCCGCGGTCAACATTTAAATGAAATTATCTTCAAAAAGTAAATGTCATGGACCAATCTAACGTTTCAAATAAAGAACCGATGAGATTTTGCAAATTTTATGCGTTTTTTTTTAAAAAAAAGTTATCAAGCTCTTAAAAAATCACCCTTTATAACCCATCGACTGTTGCCACTTGTGTGTATCGACAAAGGATAGATGTCATTAGACGTCAATGTCGGTTAATGTCAAATGTGAAATGTAATAAAAATCAAAAATTGGTGACTTCAACAATAATTCATAATTATTATCAATTTACGTGAAATTTATAACTACAAATTGGGTAAGTTATCCTCTTAATGTATTTACACATAAATATATAAAATACCCAATATGGTTTAGTATGATGGATGAACATACTTGGAACGGCAATGCTCTACAACTTATTGCTAGGGATTATGAGTCCTCATCGGATGAAGAAAACATAGTTTCCAAAAGATCTAAAAGAGAACACGACTCTCGTTCAAAGATGCGTAAAACTAATTCTATCAAACGCATGAAAGGCAAACAATATTTGGGATTTTCCACATCAGACACAAAAATCCATCAAGACATACCAAAACCTCAAAGAAAACAAGGACCCTTCAACATTTTGTTTAAATAGTGAATTGAGAAAGTGTCATCAATTTGAGGAAGAGGACAGAATCAAAATTTTTGAGGATTTTTGGAAGCATTCCTGGGAAGCTAAGAAGGTGTTTGTAAAAGATCATGTTTCGCAATCGGCTAAAAAATGTAATACAACAGAAATCTCAAAAAAACAAACTTCATTTTTCTACAAACTTCCTCTCAAAAATGAATTAGTGCATGTATGTAAATTTACATTTTTTTTAAACTTCCCTACAAATGTGAATCTTTTTAGGTATGTAAGTTTATGTTCGTGTCAACCCTATCCATAAAACGCGGTATGTTAAGAGGATGGTTGATTAATCCAGTTTCATCTCCTGAAATACTCGACCAACAAGGTGTTAATGATTCTAAAAACATTGTTTCCAAGACGTTTCTAATAAATTACTTGCATAATTTGGACCGAGTTGAAAGTCATTATTGTCGTAACAAAACCAGCAAAAGGTATCTCGCTGCAACTTTTACATCAAAAGCTGATGTATATAATGATTACCTTACTGATTGCTCAACGAACAAAGTTAAGCCAATGTCATATTTTACATTTTCCAAATGCTTCGATGCAGAAAATTTAGCTATATTTAGACCTCGCAATGACGAATGCGACACATGTGTGGGCTATAAAACGAAACAAATATCTTCAGAGGTATACAATGAACATCTGGTAAAAAAAGATCGTGCTCAAACTGAGAAAAAAACAAGATAAGCTTGATGCCCAAAATGGATTATGCCATGTTTTCACAATGGATGCTGAAGCAGTTAAACTTTGTCCTGATATTAATGCGTCAGCTATATACTATAAACTACGCTTACAAGTGCACAATTTCACCATGTACAATATTGGAAGCCTTCAGTGTACAAACTATTGGTGGAGCGAAATAAATGGCGACTTAACTGCTTCGTCATTTATTTCTTGTATAATAAGTCATCTTGAGACGCACTGTTTATCTGATGAGCTGCCAATTATAATTTTTTCAGATGGTTGCGGGTATCAAAACCGAAATAACTTCTTATCTAACGCGCTGTCCAATTTTTCAATAGAAAATAATAAAATTATAGAGCAAAAGTATCTAGAAAAGGGCCATACCCAGATGGAGTGCGATAGCGCTCATGCCAAAATAGAGAAAAAATTGAAAAACAACTCGGTTTATTTGCCTATTGATTATGTACATTATACTAAAGAAGCTCGAAAAACCGTTAAAATTGATGACAAGATCATAAAAAAACCTTTCGATGCAGTTTATTTAAACCACGACTTTTTTAAAGATTATGATGACAGCCAACTACTTCGTTTTAATAGTATAAGACCTGGCAAAGGCAAAAATGATCCAACAGTATCACAATTACGTTCGCTTATTTATCTTCCAAACGGCAACGTCAAATTTAAAATTAATTTCGACGATGAATACACTGATATACCGTGTCGAATAAAAAAATATGGAGGCAAGCAGGAACCAAATCCTTTGCATTCTGGACCACTTCCAATACAACCAAATAAGTTTAAACATCTACAAGAATTAAAAAAAGTTATTCCGCAAGAATATCATTACTTTTACGATAATTTATGCCAGAAATAGTATAAATAAACATCATTATAACATCAGTTTTTATTATGTATTATCTTTTTTTTTAGCATTTTTTGTTATGTTTTTTCCTTTGTTATACCTAATATTCAATAAAACATCTTATTAAATGGTTAATTAATAAATATTGTTCAAAAAATCGTATTTTTATTTTCCGACAAAATATGCTATCTCTTACAAAATATTTGTTTTTTGATATAATAAAATATTCTATCTCAAAAAAATACGCAATCAAGTGCAAAATATCAAATTTTTTTCACAGGTATAAATTAGCCGCAATATTTAAACAAACTTATGGAAGGCACATTGTTAATTTTTTCAATAATAAGCGAAATAACTAGTTTTTAAGCTCTCCTGAGAAATTGAATTTTTTGAGATAGCATTTATTGAATATAGGGTCTCGATATGTACTATTTTTTCTGGCTTTGAAATAAGGAAAGTGTACTCAAATCTATTTAATTTTCCTTCTCGTAAGGAAATTTTACCTTATCTGGAGTAAAATTGTTAAGCTAAATTGGAGTATGGATTTTACTCAGATTTAAGAATGCTATTTTTCTGAGTGTGCCATTTTTATAACTTATAGTCCAGCTGGTCTGAGTTTCTTTTTATTGTGGATCAAAGTTTTAATTTTTGGGGAACCCTCCAACTCTTCTCTTTACAAAATAGTAATGTTATGTAATGTATACCGAGGGTAACATATATGGGCATCTCCCAAAAAAGGTCAACCAAAAAAATCAGACCACACTAATAGATTTTAACTTTATTTTGTCCTTATTTCGACAACTTGTTTATTATGAAACTTGAAGTTATTTTTACTAAAAGTCGATGTGTTATAACGAGAATTACTACTTTGTAGCGTCCGTATTTCAGCTGTAGCTAATTAAAACAATCTAAGAGATAATTCTCATATTTCATAAATCTACAAACAAAAAATATCCTCTGACCTTCATTTACATGCATATATTGAAAAGCACACTTCTCAAAAAATCGCTGAACTTTTTATATTTCTATAAGAGCTTCAAAAGTAATTCTGTTTTTTGTAGCGTCCGTTTCAATGTAAAATTGTTTATAATTTTTTACTAATTTGTACTAAATCCTGACGATATATTTATAAAATGTAGTACGCTTTAGAACACTAAAAAGGCTGATCGACTTTTTCAGTTTTTTTCTTGTTTTTGGCGTAGTTTGAGGCGTTCGAATGTCGCGTCCGGTCCACTGGGAGATGCCCATATGTAGTTAGTCGGGAAAAAACAGCAATTGTTGCAAAAATGCAAAATTCGCGTTTTCAATTGCTTTTATTTTGACTTTCTCTATAAGGGTTTCTTAAACTATTCTGTTAAAAAAATTTCGGTATTCTCTATATGATAAAAAGTTACGCGGGTTTATCTAAAGGCACTTTTCTCATTTTTTGACCCACACAAATCATCCAAAACTATGCAAAATTAAAGCTGTTAAACTTCTCTATAGATGATCGGAATACTGTGAATTTGATATATGACAATGCTTGTAAAGAAGTTACATTCGCATGGAATATGGGCGATATTGCCACATCCACTCTGGTACCTCCCACACAAAGCGGCATAAACTTTGTTTAAAATAAAACGGATATAACTTACATACGGGCAGTCAAAATCATTTGCAATTTGATATTTGAAAATGTTGCGAAAGTGAAATTTATGTCCTTCCAACATGTGTGTGTTCTCTGACAGTGAGGATATATATAAGTCGGTTTGACCGACTGAAACTTGCATACTTGTTTTATTTTTTTCATACATAGGGTAATTCCAACAGAAAACGACCCAAAAACCACATGTTTGAATTTTAATCCTCTCCGATTTTGATGAAATTTGGTACAGTTTACCGTAGCTCAAAGTTGGTTATCTCGTTATACCCTCCACCTCCAGGATGTGGGTATACTAACTTTGTCATTCCGTTTGTAACACCTTGAAATATCGACCTGAGACCCTATAAAGTATATATATTCTTGATCGTCATAAAATTCTAAGACGATCTAGCCATGTCCGTCCGTCCGTCCGTCTTTCCGTCTGTTGAAAGCACGCTAGCATCTAAACGAAAGGAGCTAGAACGTTCAAATTTTCCATAAATGCGTCTTATAGTCGTAGATCGGTTGGGATTGAATCGGGACGAAATCGGCCCAAAGCGAAAAATTTTTCCCTCACAAGGACTAAAAATACCCATAATAATCCCTAATATTTTAGCGTATTTAAGCATGTTTTTTGACTGTGTCTGTTTATATTTGCTTGATATTTGGTATGCGCATTCCCCTTGTAGCAAAAACGTGCACCATAAAGTGATTCTTATTTGTAGGGGGTGTAATGGGGCAAAAAAGGGATAAAAATGGTACATATTAAACGACAACAACTAGAAACACGAAATTCGGTATGTACATTCCTCTAATTGAATAGATACATAATATAAAAGTATTTTTTCCAAATTCGTACTTTTAAGGGGTAAAATAGGAATAGAGGGATAAAAATGGTACTAACCAAACGGCTGTACCTAGAATAACGAAATTCGGTGTATACATTCCTCTGATTGCATAGATAAGGAAAATACACCGATTTTTCAAAATTCGTACTTTTTGGGGTTAAAATGAAAAAAGGGGATAAAAATAGTACCAATCTAATGACCGCAGCTAGAGTCATGAAATTCGGAGTATAAATTCTTCTGAGTGTGTAGACACGGAAAATAAACTGATATTTCGAAATTCGTACTTTTTGGGGTTAAAATGAAAAAAGGGGATAAAAAAGTACCAATCAAATGACCGCAGCTAGAATCATGAAATTCGGAGTATACATTCCTCTGACTTCGTAGACACGGAAAATAGACAAATTTTTCGAAATTAGTACTTTCAAGGGATACAATGGTACAGAGGGATAAAAATAGTACCAACTAAACGACCACAGCTAGAATGATAAAATTCTAAGTGCGTAGAAACGTCAAGGGGGTAAAAATGGTACCAACCAAATGGGCGCAGCTGGAATCATGGACTTCGGTGTATACATTCCTCTGACTGCATAGACACGCAAAATAAAAAGTTTTTTTCCAAATTCGTACTTTTTCTTTTACGGCAAAAATTGGTTGAATCATGAAGTTAGGTTATTTTGCACTATGTACGTCTGATAATGGGTTTTCAAAATTTGTACTTTTGGAATTCAAATGGAATGGAAATATAACCAACTGTAGCACCCACTATCTACCAATATTTATGGCTTTGAAAATATTTTTGAAAATATAGATATAAGAATATTTATTTTTTGAATTGACGTATTGGTAGCATTACCTTATAAGCGTGGTTTGAAATAATTAAAATATTATATTTATTTATAAAATTAACTTTTCAATATTTGTATTTGTTTTGGTTTGGCTATATTAAAAAAATTATATTTTCCTGTAATATTACTGCACTTCTACGAAAACCGACAACCTCTGTGGAATGCAATCCATGGTGGAGGGTATATAAAGTTCGGCCCGGCCGAACTTAACCCCTTTTTTACTTGTTTTTTTTTAAAGAGATGTCTTCCTTATTGATATCATAACTTTGGATTGCCTCATCAGATTTTAAAGATATTGATATCATCTGAAAGATTTACACCCCCTCTTTCCGAATCTGTATGTGTGATTCAAGGAAACCAAAAATTAAAAATAATTTTAATCCTTGAATATCCTGAAAAACATATCTTTAATGTTCTTCATTTTGTTTTGTATTTTAGCTTATATTATTCTCTATAAAATATAAAAAAAATCAGTGTGGGGTGGCCATAGTTCAAGGAATTACGGCTATTTTCTAAAGTATTGCGTTATTTCAGCAAGCCCAAATTTTTTCATTTTTTATAAAATCCGCTAAATTTCCACGTTTTAGTTCGATTTGTGTTTTTAAGGGCTCTTTGGAGAGGTTTTGATCGTCATTTGCAATTTTAAGAACTTCTTAACCCGTTGAGGGATGCGCATGTTTTTCAAACTGTACGTCCTTAATGAGTTAAATGTGAAATAACAACTGACATATGGAGTCATTTGCATCGTAAACATATTCTAGTCTTATGCAAAGCTAATTTTTGAAAAAAAAAAACTGAAATTTCGGTATTTCAATGGATAAATTGGAAGGAGAACTGCACATAAGCTGTTACAGTACCTCCGTGCGAAACGATTGCCATCCTAAGAACGACACTATATAGAACTGAAACTATAGGTCACTTATATCAAAACTGCATACTCAGCTTTTCCTTACGCGATCGTTTGTCCTTTTTAGAGGACTTTTCTTTCCAAAGGATCGTTGTTTTAATAATGTTGTTTCGTAATTGTGCGTGCAATAGAATGGCGATATGGGCATAAAATGAAAGAGAAGAATATATTTTAAAAATGCTTCAAGCTTCATGTTTCTATCTTTATTATTTTAGCATTAACAGCCATTTCAAATTTTCCCTTCGTCTATCCATTGAAAGAACAAAATTTCAGATTTTTAAAAAGGTTTTGCATAGGAGTAGAATATGTTTACGATGAAAATTACTCCATATTTCTGTTGTTATTTCACATATAAACAATTGAAAATAATGTGCGATCCTCAATTGGTTCTTAAAATTGCAATCAATACCTCTCCAACGAGCCCCTAAAAACACAAGTCGAACCAAAAAGTGTAAATTTAGCGTTTTTTTATAAAAAATGCAATAAAATCGAAAAATCCTTGGACCATAAGGACATTTTCATGCAGATTTAGAAAGCGGAAATCAATATCGTTAAAATCTGATGACGCGATCCAAAGTTATGATATCGATAAGGAAGCCATCTCCTCAAAAAAACTGTAAAACTTAAGCCACCTACTATTTTAAGCTACGGTAAACAGTATATTGCCCGCAAACACTAGTAGAATGTATGTGCCAAATTGCTTCAAAATCGATGATGATCGAAATCCATGTTGGGTCGAAAGTTTGTGGAATTATCTCATAGTGTTATTATCCCAATCGAATGCGAACAACAACCCACTTTTCGACTTAAAGAGATCGGAGTTCTTTTTGCATTTTTTGAGGCAGTGGGTTTATTACTATGCGCAGTGTTAGTTTACCGTTAACAAAAATAATAAAAATAAAAAATTAACAAACATTAAAATTAGTTTGTGTTAGCTGTGCAAAAACGGTGATAAATATGCCTATGTAGTTCAATTGAGAACATTGCATAAAATAAGGTGTAATCTTTAGCGAGATAGTGAAATTTCCTCACAGAAAACTTGTGCCCAACCAGCCTCGTAATGTTTGGAATATCACTCAGCTATAACTCATACGTCTGGGTACATTTGCCCTCCCCACTGGTACAAGCAACAACAGCAGCACAAAACGAAATCTTGTACTAAAATCCTTTTCTTTTCCAGCGAGAGTTTGCATATTAAGACTTTTGTACGCATAAACAGTGTTTGTAGTGTGTATATTAAGTCTGTCAACTCGTTTGTTGCACCGAAGGTTTTTAGAACAAGTAAGTAAGCTTCAGTCGGATAAACCGACTTATATATACCCTCACTCTGAGAGAACATATGTGCGGAAGTTATAAGAAATTAAAGTTTACATAGGGTAGGATAATTTGTGTTGATGGTGCTAGAAGGTTCGTGGCACATGGCCCCAGCTACCACGTTTTTAAAATAGTTGGATTCCGTGCACCAGTATAGAAATTGTGAAGGATTTAATTTTACCTAGGATACAGACAATTGTGTGGGATGTACTTGAAGGGGAGTGGCTAAAGCGTAAATATTTTTTATGTTTAAATTGATTATAAAAAAAATTTCAAATGTCATATTACAAATGATTAGGAGGACTACCTGTATGGATGTTATATCGCTTTTATTGTAACTAAAGTTTATGCTACTTACTTCATATTTCACACGAATGTAACGTCTATAAAAGCATTACCAAATGTGAAATCTCACAGTATTCCGATCATTAGTATAAAAGATTTCATTTTACCTAGTTTAGGATGATTTGTGTGGGAGGTACCAGAAGGGGTGTGACAAGCCCATATTTCACGCGAATGTAATCTCTATAAAAGCTTTACCAAATGTGAAATCTCACAGTATTCCGATCATTCGTATAGAAGATATAAAAGATTTCATTTTACCTAGTTTAGGATGATTTGTGTGGGAGGTACAAGAAGGGGTATGGCAAGTCCATATCTCACGCGAATTAACCTCTATAAAAGCATTACCAACTGTGAAATCTCACAGTATTCCTATCATTCGTATAGAAGATATAAAAGATTCAATTTTACCTAGTTTAGGGTGATTTGTGTGGGAGGTACCAGAAGGGGTGTGGCAATATCGCCCATATTTCACGCGAATGTAACCTCTATAAAAGCATTACCAATTGTGAAATTTCACAGTATTCCGATCATTCGTATAGAAGATATAAAAGATTTAATTTTACCTAGTTTAGGGTGATTTGTGTGCGAGGTACCAGAAGGGGTGTGGCAAGCCCATATTTCACGCGAATGTAACCTCTATAAAAGCATTACCAAATGTGAAATCTCACAGTATTCCGATCATTCGTATAGAAGATATAAAAGATTTAATTTCACTTAGTTTAGGGTGATTTGTGTGGAAGGTACCAGAAGGGGTGTGGCAATATCGCCCATATTTCACGCGAATGTAACCTCTATAAAAGCATTACCAATTGTGAAATCTCACAGTATTCCGATCAGTCGTATAGAATATATAAAAGATTAAATTTTACCTAGTTTAGGGTGATTTGTGTGGGAGGTACTAGAAGGGGCGTGGCAATTTCGCCCACTTTCGAACATAAACTAAGTCTGGGAAAAATATTACCATGTGCAAAGTTTGAATTGATTCCTTAGCTCCTTTCGAGAGTTATCGTGTACACCAGCCAGCCAGACAGACGGACGGACGGACATCGCTCAAATGCCTTAAAAAGTCGTGAAACGGAAACCGTTTTGTCAGACGATGCTGGTCGATATGGAAAAATCGGTTCACATTTGTAAATAATGTTTTCATATATGTAGCTGCAATTCCCAGTTTTGACATTCAAACCGCTGTAGCGGTGGAGGATATCTCATAATCGACCTTGCCCGATTTTTGTCGTTGCCTATTTCGTTGCGTTTTGCCAAACGCTTGTTAATATACCCTTGTGCATAACTTGTTTTAAATATTTTCGCTTTTTTCTCTCTCGTCATGAAAGGAAAGGCAAAAGAAAATGTTCTTGTAATGCTTCTCAAGTACCAGAAACCTTTCAGTTGTAGCTGTTGCCTCCACTGCGTTACTTCCTCCACCTGATGCTCGTTGGAAAGGTAACACAGTTTCAAAGTGGAATCTACTTGCTGCGGCATCATGCTAACCCCCTTTGAGTTTTGTGTATTAGTCGTGTTCAGAGCGATTTTCAATATTTGCCAAAGGAAACATGTGAATATGAAGAACAACAAAGTATGTACTACGAATGTGTGTGAGGCAGATGGCAATGGCAGTAAATGACAATAGGGGAAGGGGGTAGTATGATGATCCAGGTAGAGTATGAGGCGAAAGCTCAAAAGATTTAACTAAATACTGTTTCAATAAAAATAATAAATGCTTTAACAATTCTCTGGCATTTACTTCCTATGGAGCTGTAGCTGTAGCTGACGTATACAGTTCCTCTTTGTCGTTGTTGTTGTTGGCTAGGTATGACTGTGCGAGTGGTACGAATATTGAATGCTAGCCGTTGGGAATAGGACTTCGAGGAAATCTCGAAGTTATTAAGTAAAAAATAATATGTTTACAATAAGAGCTACAAATGCCAGCGAATAATCGCTGTAAGCACAATCGCTGGAATTGTACTATAAATATAATGTAGTTGTAAGGATTTTCTCCAGCTTAAAGACTTTTTATAAATGTAGAAATACTTTTTCAGTGTAGAAAATTCAAGTGTAAAATTAGCATGTTAAAATCCCATTAACATGCTGTAGATTTGTATTTTATTAGACTTACACTAGAAATATATTTAGATAATTTGGTATGACTGTATTTATGGGACTCTAGCACTGGTGGAGTACTTTCCATCTTCGGTAACCAGATACCGAAGATGAGTGGTCTCATTGGAATATCCCTAACAGGAATTAGCACCAGGCTTAATTCCATGCTTCACCAATTTTGGTAATGAAGTTCTTTGATCGATCTTTTGAAACCAAAAATCTCTTTCGACCAAACTCAAAATCAATCTACTAGTCTCTAGTTAAGAAGTCCACAGTATGCTAAATCTGAAAAGTGAGTTTTGCAGGAGAGGCATTCTATGTTTATATATCTAAGTTAGTTATAGAAGTTAGAACATTTTCGAGCATAATTTTCTGTACTAAAATGAGCCACGACAAATAATCAGGACATATCAACACCAAAAATAAACAAATCAATGGCATTTATAACTGAAATGTCGGAAAGATTTAAGCATAAAATATATATGACGAAGATAAAATCGAACTAGCTTATACATAACAAAATAGGACTAATCAATTGTCATGATTATACCCTCCACCTCCAGGATGGGGGTATACCAACTTTGTCATTCCATTTGTAACACCCTGAAATATCGACCATAGACCCTATAAAGTATATATATATATATTCTTGATCGTCATAAAATTCTAAGTCGATCTAGCCATGTCCGTCCGTCTGCTGAAAGCACGCTAGCATCTAAACGAAAGATGCTAGAACGTTCAAAATTTACATAAATGCCTCTTACAATCGTAGATCGGTTGGGATTGAAATGGGGCGAAATCGACATAAAGGGAAAAATTTTTCCCTCCCAAGGACTAAAAATACCCATGTTTTTTGAATATGACTGTCTATATTTGCTTGATATTTGGTATGAATGCGCATACCCTTATAGCAAAAACGTGCACCATAAAGTGATTCTTATTTGTAGGGGGTGAAATGGGGCAAAAATGGATAAAAATTGTACATATTAAACGACAACAGCTAGAAACACGAAATTAGGTTACAGACATAATATAAAAGTATGTTTTAAGGGGTAAAATGAGAATAGAGGGATAGAAATGGTACCAATCAAACGGCTGCCCCTAGAATAGAATAATCAAATTCGGTGTATACATTCCTCTGACTGTGTAGACACGTAAAATATACGGATTTTTAAAAATTCGTACTTTTTGGGGTTAAAATGAAAAAAGGGGATAAAAATAGTACCAACCAAATGACCGCAGATAGAGTCATGATATTCGGAGTACACATTCTTTTGACTGCGTAGACACGGAAAATAAACGGAATTTGTGAAATTCGTACTTTCAAGGAGTACAATGGTACAGAGGGTTGAATATAGTTCCAACTAAACGACTACAGCTAGAATGATGAAATTCTAATTTGGTAGAAACGTCAAATAAAGAGATTTTAGATAGTCGTACTCTTAAGGGTGTAAAAATGGTACCAACCAAATGACCGCAGCTGGAATCATGGAATTCGGCGTATATATTCCTCTGACTGCATAGACACGCAAAATAAAAAGCTTTTTCGAAATTCGTACTTTTTCTTTAACGACAAAAAATGGTTGAATCATGAAGTTAGGTTATCTTGCACTTTGTGTTAAAAACCAATACAAATTATTCCTTCCATATTCCCAAAGTTGTCAAATAAATAGGGGTGATCGAATGACAGAATGAGCCGGCAAATCAGCCGAAAGTCGCCGCCGCCGATAATTATGGGTCGGCTTGTAACTCTGCCCTATATTTTACGTCTCTACGCAATCAGAGAAATGTATACACCGAATTTCATTATTCCTGGTGCAGCCCTTTGATTGGTACCAATGTTATCCATCTATTGCCATGTTACCCCTTAATTTTGGAAAAAAATACTTTTATATTATGTATCCACTCAATTAGAGGAATATACACTCCTGTTTCTAGCTGTTGTCGTTTGATACGTACCATTTTTATCCCTTTTTGTCCTATTTCACCCCTGCAAATAAAAATCATTTTATTGTGCATGTTTTTGCTGTAAGGGGAATGCGAATACCAAATATAAGCAGATGTATTCAAAAAACATGATGAAATACTCTACATATAACGGTTTATTAGTGATATTTGCAGTCCTTGCGAGGGAAAATTTTTTCCCTGTTAACCGATTACGCCCATTTGCAATACCTACGGCAATATCTACGACTATTAGACGTATTCTGGGAATTTAGACGTCCTAGCTGCTTTCGTACTTTCAACAGACGGACGGACACGGTTAGATCGTCTTAGAATTTTATGAGAATATATATACTTTATAGGGTCGATATTTCAAGGAGTTACAAAGGGAATACAAACTTAGTATCGATGGAGGATCACATCTCATTTTAGCTGCGTCCAGAGAAAATTTTAACGATAATGTTATTCAAGATTGACTGTAAGAAATGGAATCTTGAGTGCTATACTATAATTAACTATAACTATAATTTTGTGTTATGCATCACTTTCACTGCAAGTGTTCCTAACAGAAACATTAAACATGGGCCCATATTTTTGAATTTTACGTCAGGTATTCCGAGATTAAATATAACATGATCTGGAAAATTTGATCAAGATCTGATGACAAGTGCAGATTTTACAGCGGTAATAGAATATTTGCTAAAAATACTTTAAATTTCAATCTTCTATCTGTATCATTTTAGTATTAACAACCATTTAAAAAGTTGTCTCTTAAAAAGCAAGATATGAATAAACTAGAAAAACTAAGGGGTAAACATGAAATAAAGTTAATTGACGTTTTTAGTTTTTCATTTTCTCATCCTGTTGCCCCAAAGGATACATTTTTCAAAGAATTATTTTACACGCGTATATCATCCGGTGCAAGTGTAACGATTTTTTTATACCCTACACCACAGGGTATAATGTCTTTGTGCATTTGTTTGTAACACCCAAAAGGAAATGAGATAGACCCATCGTTTATTATACCGATCGACTTAGAATCACTTCTTGAGTCGATTTAGCGATGTCCGTCCGTCCGTCCGTCCGTCTGTCCATCTATTCTTGTAATCAAAGTACACGTCACAATTGTTGTTAGAAATAAATGAAACTTTGCACAACGAAGTTTTATGGGATAAGGTCGAACGCTAATTAATTTTAAGCAAATTTCAAAAGATTTCTTTAAAATTTTGCAAAACGTCATATAATTTAACTAGAAATATATATAAATATATATAAATATATATATATATATATATATATATATATATATATATATATATATATATATATATATATATATATATATATAGCTCCCATATAAATGACTCCCCCGATTTAATTCTTTCCGCTCTAGAAACCACATATTTAACAGATTTCCATCAAATTTTCAGAAAACCTATGCTAAAAATGTGTTAGATCGGTTCAGATTTATATATAGCTCACATTCAAAAGTTTGTGTTAAAATTTTCTTACAAATACAGATAATAGTATGAAATTTGTGTATATATATATACCAGGTTCAAATGTAACGACCTTCTTATACCCTACACCGCAGGGTATATTGACTAGGTGTAAGGTATCATATAGTCGGCCACGCCCGACCTTAACCTTCCTTACTTGTTTTAAATTGTCGTACGACGGCAAAAAACTCCCAAATTGTTTACTGATTCAATTTGGCAAAGAACATTCATATTAAGCATATTCTAAAAGATTTTGCCAATATCGCGGCTAATTTTTGCAGTTCATAAATGCTAAAATAGTTGAAAATTCCATCATAATAGAGGTTGTTGGGATGTTTCTCGAAAATCATGTATCGCATTGCAATTTTGTTTAGTTCAAACCACAGGTAATTTCTTTGGAGGAGAAATTGGAACGATTTGTTAGGGGGTATAAGGCGCTCTCGGTGGATGAGGCCAAGGCACAATGTTTAGGATTATTGGATGAACTTAACAGGTCTTATGGTCCGTAGGTGTCTGAATTTCATAACTTTTAATGTTAGGTCACTGGTCGAAGTGAGCCGTAGGATCGAGTTGTTGGAGTTGTTGGGAGCTAACAATATTGATTTTGGTTTCATACAGGAAACCCACTTGGAGGGAAATCATCGCGTAATTTTAGGAGAATATAAGTTTTTGAGAGACGAAAGTGCTCTTGGGTTGGCTTTGGTTTTGAGGGATAATGTGCAATTTTCGAGGGTGGGATTGACTGGCCTTCAGTTTCCTAATTTGTTTATCACTGTTAATGTGTCGGTTGAAGGTGTTTTGCGACGAATTTTGTTGGGTTCGATTTACTTTCCGTCTAATTTGAGAGAGACTGTTATTCATGATGGTCTCTCTAGGATTTACGATTTTTCCAGGAATTTTGACGGTGTAATTTTGGGCGGCGATTTCAATTCGAAGAACATTGCTTGGGGTGATACTGGCAATAATATGAATGGTAACGGTCTTCTTAGGTGGATTAATGACAATTCATTGGTGAGGTTATGCAACTCTTTACCTTCATATCCGAACGGCTCTTCATTTTTGGATCATTTTTTCATCAGTCCTGATTTAATTGACGTCCTTAATCCGAATTTTTGTATTCAAACCATTCCAACGTTCTCGGATCATTTCCCTTTGAAATTGCAGATTACCTTTACTGGAGTGGAGGTTATGGTGAATAGACCCAGAGACTTTGTTTCGTTTGAGAGGACAAATTGGGATACATTTCGGAGGGATTTGGCGGCAGAGCTTGATGCACATTTTCCACCGGTGGACAGAAATCTCGCTGAGCATGAGATTGATCAATATATTAATGAATTTTCCACAACGGTTGGGCTTATGACGACATTACATTCGGAGAGGATTGAATGCAGGAGTAAGAAATATATAGTATCGGAGGATATAGGAAGATTATATAGGATAAAACATGGTTGGCAAAGGGAGTTGAAGAGGATTTACCATCGGACCTTAAATAGGCACAATCCTGAATATCGTTTGCTATCGAAACAAATTCAGTTGCTGAAGATTTTGATAAAGGAACAAGTCGAGAGGGAACAGTCGAGGCTGTTTGATGACAGGTTAAGGAATATTATACCCGGGCCGAATGCTTATAGAAAAATTTACGAATTAATTGGTAAAGAAAGGAAGTCTCAGGTTGGGGATATTTCAGTTGGAGGCGTGGTTATTTCGGACGAGGATCAGAAGCTTGATTGTTTAGGGAATCATTTTGCTCGTGTTTATAATGGTTCTACACCTAATAGGGACGTATCTGTAATAGATGATACGATCGAGACTGTATTGTCACAGGTTCCGACGAATTTGGTGGATTTCAGTGGGGCACTTACTGCTCTCAATGGGGCTATGGATGTCAGGTTTACTTGTGTTGAATCTGTTCGGGGCTTATCCAAGTCCTTGAACAGCAAGAGGTCGTTTGGGTTGGATGATATATCCAATTATGTAATCAGGAAATTCCCAGTGAGAGCATTCGAATATTTAGTTGTTATTTATAACAACTGCATAAATAACTCGTATTTCCCCAGGGGTTGGAAAATTGCGAGGTTAATTCCCATTCGGAAGAAACAGCATTCGTCTGATATCAGCGATTTAAGGCCGATCTCTCTACTATCTAATTTGGGCAAATTATTTGAGAGGATTTTACGTGATAAGATGGATTCTGGTGTAGGTCCGGATTATATTCCCCAATACCAATTTGGTTTCAGGAAGGGTCATTCCACGGTGGATGCATTGACCAAATTTAGTTCTGATGTCATCAGTAATCTGAGAAGGAGGGAATGTACTGTTGCTGTATCGTTAGACATCGAAAAAGCTTTCGATAGGACCTACCATGACGGAGTTATTTTCAAGATGATACGGATTGGGTTTGCACCACATATTGTGAAGATCTTCCGAAGTTTTTTTACTGATAGACGATTCTATGTTCAATTGGGGCAGTCACGGTCCTCTATGCATTCGGTCGCTTGTGGGGTGCCACAAGGGTCAATTCTTTCTCCTCATTTGTTCAGTATTTATATGCATGATTTTCCTCATGAGTACCGAAACTCTTTGGGAGTGTTGTATGCTGATGATTGCCTGTTATATGCCCATGCGGAATCGCCGATTGAGGCGTTGGGAATTGTGTCAAGGCATCTTAAAACTGTCGACGAATTTTACTCCGAGTGGGGGATTAAAATTAATACTTCGAAAAGCGAGGCAATGTGTTTGAGGAACGCTTCGGGAAGGTGTAAGAGTTGGGTCGTGCCTGAAAGTAAATGTCTGAAGTTGTTTTTGAATGGTGTGGAGATACCAGTCAGAGACAGCTTCAAATATTTGGGAGTACGCTTTAACAAATTGGTAAAGTTTAACGAGAATGCGCGATGTGCCTTGGCAAAGGCATGCCGAATTAAGGGCTCCTTTGGGAGGCTGTTTAATAGTAGAACTTTGCCGGTTCGGACTAAGTTATTGCTGTATAAGATAAGTATAAGACCGGTCTTGCTCTATGGTTTCCCAATTTGGTTTACGATTTCCCCAACGGTTATGAAGAAGTTTGGCATTTTGGAACGTAAAATACTTCGCTGTTGTATAGGCAAAAACTTTCAATCATTTAATAAGCGTTTCTCAAACAGATTTGTGTATGAAACTGCCTCTGTCTTACCCATTTCTGTGTATGTGATGGACTTAATTAAGAGATTTGTAAACAGACTTTTAATACACGATAACCCCTTGATACAGGGTGTAATTCGGGATCAATCTGGTTTCGATTGGTATAACAATTATTATATCGCATCTCTTGGAATGGATTTATCTATGGACGTGGCGTCGACTTTGTGTCCTGAGTTCTATAGTCATGCTCACCCCGGCACACACAGAGGTTAGTTGTTCACTTAAATGTAGAAGGTATTTTGGGTGTTGTGTATTTGGTGTTGTTTGTTGTGCTTTCGAAGGATTTGATGTTTCGAGACTGTGCGAGAACGAAGTTCAAACTTGCGTTGGGTTTTGTTTTTGTGGCGTTTCGGAGCATCGAGTTTTTTCGGTGATGTTCGATGAAGGCTGAATACGCTACATTCAAACTATCACTATTATGTTTAATATTTTGGTTGTTGTTTTTTATATCTTCTCACATTGAATATATTAGGGTTAGATTAAGTTTTAGATTAAGTATTAGATTAAGTTTAGATTAAGTATTAGATTTAAGCATATTACATATGAGATAAGCTCTCACGTTATGTAAGTGCCGGGAGCAAGCGAGAATTCATCCACCTTTACAGTCAATGTATAAATGTTACACTTAATAGTAAAAAAGCAAGATGCTGTATAATTACTTTATAGTTATTAGAACAATACGTAATAGTTTTAAGAATTTTCTAAATTATGTTTTCAAAAACCATTTGTATGTTATAAAAAGACTCAATAAATCTAACTTGAACTTGAACTTTGTTTAGTTCATAGAAAATAGAAGCTCTTGATGTGTTCTTTGGCATTTAAACAAATGTAATTACGTTTTTGTTTTTCCTTTTCAGATAGTGTTTTACTTGAATGTTGTATTTATTTATTTCTCTTAATTTTCTACAGTTTAAAGCTATATTCGCTACATTTTTATATATATTCGCGGCATTTACAAATATTGTTAAACTATTGTCTTATTTATTCATTTTAAAAATAAAATAATAAGCTGCAAACATCGATTTTATTACTGAAATGGTAAAACCTCCTAAGCCAAAAATGAAGCAATACGTTGTTCTCTGTTAATGTATTTTGGAAAATTTATTTAAAGCATTCTTTAGGGATGTAAGGTTTTATGGCATGCGAGCGCATGTAAATATTTAACCGATATATTAAGTTAAGTTATTTATAAAGTTATAATATCCGTTTGTCATAGATTAACAAATAAAATAATTTTTATCAAAAATGTCGAAAATTGTAAAAAACTAAAAATTTTAGTTGGGCGTGGCACTGGCAATATTCATTTTATTGTGGACTTAAATGAAATCACTGGTAATTTGTATCGACATATATATTAAAATAAGAAATTTATGACGTGTTTTTTTTTTCATTTTAACTTAAATGGGAGGTAGGCGTGGTTATGGGCGGATTTAAACAAAAAAATGTTTTTGATCTAAGGGATGTGTGCGAAATTTCAAGGTCCTAAGTATGGGTGTTATAACAAAACATGGACCTATGTAGTCCACTTTCACATTAGCTGTTTCTAGTTCAAATATAACATGATCCTGAAAATGTTGTCAAAATACGATGTAAGATGTGGGTTTTAGAGTGATAATAGTACAGGGTGGTGCAAAAGTAATCCTCCTATATTCCGCGTTCTGGAGCAGTGTAGCGTAACATTGTTTATTAACGTGTATTTCGCATGTGTTTACTACACAAATGTCAAAACAGAACTGACATTAGGGGCCAATCGCAAAATTTATAGCATTTTCTGATAGGAGGATTACTTTTGCGCCACCCTGTATAAACTGAGGCTCATTTGCATGGGGGCTATACAAAACAAGTAAGGAAAGGCTAAAGTCGGGCGGGGCCGACTTTATGATACACTCCACTTTCTATGCGAATACAATTCAGTGAAAAAGTGAAAACGGGAAGGATTTTTGTATCCTGTATGTGTTTGAAAAAAATTTAAGTCGTATTGAAACCTGGAACGAAATAGGCGAAATATAATATGTATAGTTTGGCCAAAATCCGTTAAACATTTGGGAGCAACATTTGTATTTGGGCTATATCTAAATCTGAACCGATCTTACCCACTTTCACCATAGGTTTCATTAGTTGGATTATAAGATGTTGTCCCACATGTAAAGAAAATCGAGTACAATATGTGGTTTCTAAAGCGGCAAAAGTCAAATCGGGAACGACATTTGTATGGGGGCTATATCTAAATCTGAACCGATCTTACCTAATTTCTGCATATGTATTTCTAGTTGGAATATAAGATGCTGTGCCAAATTTGCAGAAAATCGAGTACAGTATGGGGTTTCTAGAGCGGAAAATGTCAAATCGGGAGCGAGATTTGAATGGGGGCTATATCTAAATCTGAACCGATCTTACCCAATTTTTGATTAGGTGTTTCTAGTTGGATTATAAGATGTTGTGCCAAATTTAAAGCAAATCGGGTACAATATGTGGTTTCTAGAGCGGAAAATGTCAAATCGGGAGCGACATTTGTATGGGGGCTATATCTAAATCTGAACCGATTTGCCTCAAATTAAATAGCGTTCGTCCTTGATTCACAAAACTTATTTGTGCCAATTTTTGTTAAGATCGGACTATAATTGCGACCTGTAATTTGATTACAACAATAGATGGACAGATGGACAGACGGACATTGCTAAATCGACTAAGAAAGTGATTCTAAGTCGATCGGTATACTTAACAGTGGGTCTATCTTGCTTCCTTTTGGGCGTTACAAACAAATGCACAAAGACATAATACTCTCGAGGAGTGTATAAACATGGATCCATGTAGTTAACTTTTACTGCAGGTGTCTCTGGTTTAAATATAACATGATGTGGGAAATTTGATCAACATCCGATGTAAAATTTGCATTTGAGAGCATTAATCGGAGGTACATTTGTATGGACCAAAATAGTTCCTCACGTCAGCTTTTTTAAAAACAAATATAACATGGTCGTGAAAACTTTGTCAAGATTCAATGTAAAATATGTATTCTGGAGTAGTAATGTTGTAAATTGGAGGCATATTTGCGTGGATTATTCATGTAAATGAAGGTCAGAGGATTTTGTTTGTAGATTTAAGAAATATAAGCATTATCTCTTAGATTTTGAATGTAGTTACAGCACTAATACGGACGTAATAAAACGGAGGCTACCAATATTTCCACGTGGAGTAAAAATTAGTTATTTTCGTTATTACACTACAACTTTTTATGAAAGGAAAAAAGAACAAGTTAACTTCAAGTTACATAGAATAGTAAGACCCATAAAAAGTAGAGCAGTAAGACCCGTAACATATTTTTCCCAAAATGTTCTAGCCTATGTCTTGAAGGAGTAAAATTTGAATGACTACATTTAACATAGAGACTACGTTTGACTTTGACGTTAGTTTTGATTACGGAATAATTGCATTTCGTCCTTAAAGCTTTATGTAGCCAATTTCTGGGGTTTTATTCATAAACAGAAAATATAGAGATTTTATAAAACTAAAGTTTGCAGATCAAAATAATGCTATTCGGAAATAGTCTTTGTATAGCCATAAAATGTAGCAAATGTCCGCGTCAATCTATTTTTTGTGGTATGACTGACTGGCCATCACTAATGTACGTATAAATACCTAATTACAATTTTTTTTAACTTACATTGTGGATCATACGCATACCATGGCTGGTGGAGGATATAAAATATGTTGGAATTTGTTCCTTTCGTTTTACAAATGTTTGCCCTCTTTCTAATTCGTGTCCCCTCATAAACCCGTTATCAATCAAAAACTTTTTTGCCATCCCAACCAAGAAAAAAAATAATTCCCAAACATTTCTCTGAAACTTCCTCGTTCTTCGCTGGCTGTCTGTCTAGGATGGCAGGCGTTTATATCTTTCTTTAATTGTCATTTTATTTGATTAATGTAGATTGGTGGGCACCCTTTTCTTGCTTAATTTTATTTTCTCTTTTTTGTTGTTGGCCCGGCCCGCCAAAAATGTCTTCTTAAATTATTCTTTTCAGTTGAATTTTATTCATCCTCTTCTTCTTTGTCGCTGTCGTCGTCGCCGCTGTGCTTTTTTCCAGCGCTAATGGCGGTCAAATTGAAGTATTTAATGCAAATGAATGAAATTTCATTCTTGAGTAAATAGCAACGAAAAAACTCTTCCTCTCTCGCTTTTGACGGCGAACGCGTTAATGTAATTCAGCAGCCAGTGGCAAATAAACAACAACATTAACATTTCATTTAAATATTTAATAAAATTTTGTGTTTTGTGTACTCTCAGCGCTACCCCCAATCCTTATTCCTGTGCGGCGCCCACTTCGCATCAGTCATTCGGTGAATGGATTTTATCTGGAATATTTCATAGTAAGTTCCATGGCTGCTTCTATGTGCGTGCCCTTTTTCCAGTTAAATGGCTCTGAAGCAAAAAATATTAAAATATGTAATAAAAGAATAATGGTGGCGAAGTTAGCCAAAGAGTTCACTACAGTAAGCAAACTATTTTAAAAAGTATCTGTACTTTTTTTACGTTTTTTCTGCAGGCCGGAATAAGAAGCAGAGGTAAGAACAATTTTGAAAATGAGATATATTTTTTTCTCAAAATAAATCACATTTCTTGTCGCCAATCATAGAACTCGGACAAATAAAACCTTTCTATTGTAATTGGCTGTGTACTTCTGTACTAAAAAGTCACATTAAAATCAGTTCAAGAATTCACCAAGCGTTTCTAAACCAAGAAAACGTCCTCTTTTAAAAAAGGTGCTCCACAATCACTACGATGTGTGCTTTGAACAACTGTATAATGTAGGGTGTATATAATTGACTATTTTTGTGGTTTCATAAAAGTAAAGTTATGTTATGAATTTTACAGCTACGGAATTGTAGGGTTCCTTCATTTGCTGTTGAATTTGTATCACAAAAATTACTTAAAATATTTCATTATGTACATGTGTATGTACGTATATATATATATATAAAGGGTGATTTTTTAAGAGCTTGATAACTTTTTTTTAAAAAAAACGCATAAAATTTGCAAAATCTCATCGGTTCTTTATTTGAAACGTTAGATTGGTCCATGACATTTACTTTTTGAAGATAATTTCATTTAAATGTTGACCGCGGCTGCGTCTTAGGTGGTCCATCCGCTTAGTCCAATTTTGGCATTTCCACGTTTTTGAGTAACAGAGACCCAATTGGTGCGAACGGCGACGAATCGAAAATTGGTGGTCATCATTAACACTGGCCGATACAGCTGCGATATTTTCTTCAGTTCGCACTCTACGTAAGCGTGTTGGTGGTTTAATGTCCAACAATGTAAATTTGGTGCGAAATTTAGTCACAATAGCCCGAATAGCCGCTTCAGTGGGTCGATTAAACTGACCATAAAATGGAAGCGCGCAATGAACTTTCTTAACAGAGCACGCATTTTGATAATAAAATTCAATAATTTGCAAGCGTTGTTCGTTTGTAAGACGATTCATGATGAAATGTCAAAGCATACTGAGCATCTTTCTCTTTGACACCATGTCTGAAATCCCCCTAATGCATGAAAATCCTAACCTCAAAAAAATCACTCTTTATATATATGTGTATATATGGTTAATGATATACACTTTCATTTATTTGTTTGCCTTAATTAAACATTTCATTAAAAATCATAAACTATTTGCCAAGTGTTCTGGGAAATGGCTCTTCTCGACTAGCCTTTTAACGCCGACTATCTCTTTAAACACTTTAAATATTCTATGAATATTTCCCCACCCCATTCATAAGGGTTTCTAATTGTTATCATTTAATCTTCTTGGCAAAAAATGAGTTCATATTATAGAACATACAAACATACATAGATAAACATTTAAAGGTATGGCTCAACTGGGCGACATCAGAATAAACGAGGATGGTATGATGTGTATTGAAATAGCGAAGATTTGTTTATGATTTCTGCCGATGAAGATGATAGCACCACCACCAGTAAAAGTGAAAAATTTCCAGAAGTTTTTTTAATTTCATTTGGTTTTTCCTTACTTCAACATTGAGATACTCTGCTATCTATTACAAAAATAATAAACAAGTAAGGAAGGTTAAAGTCGGGCGTGGCCGATTATATGATATCCTACACTTAGTCATTATACCCTATAGTGTAGGATGCAAAAAGGTCATTACATTTGAACCGGGTGATATATGATGCAGCTATAAGAGGAGAATATACTACAAATTCCATACTTCTATCTGTATTTGTAAGAAAATTTGAACACAAACTATGAATGGGAGCAATATACAAATCTGAACCGATCTGACGCATGTTTAGCAAAGGTTTTCTAGTTGAAATATTATACGCTTTCCCAAATTTTATGAGGTTTCTAGAGCGGAAAGAATCAAATCGGGAGCTATATATAATCTGAACCGATGTGACCCACTTTAGTTGTTTCTATTTGAAACATTAGCTGGTGTGCCGAATTAGAAGACAATCTGTTCAAATATGCTATTGCTAGAGCGGAAATAATCAATTCAGTAGCGAAATTTGTATTGGAGGTATATATATATAGACATTTGTATGGGAGCTATATATATAAATCTGAACCGATCTATTTTACCAGAGCTGTTTCTAGTTGAAATATATGGTGTCTTCGAAAAAACACGGGTCTTTTTTGGTCTTTCATCACGAAGTGGTGTCCGCATATGGTTACATTTCCATGACTTAAACAAGTAAGGAAAGGCTAAAGTCGGGCGGGGCAGACTATATGATACCCTACACCACTCTCTGCATATATACCTGGTTTAGATTAAAAAACCCAGTTGTTTTATGAGGGCGATAAATTATACTATAAATGCATCTCGAGTCAAATTTAACGCATATGATAAAATTTATTGGCTGTACTAAGTTGAATCTGAAGTGTTATGTAAACAAATCAGAAACTGTTAGTGAGCAGTGGCAATTTCTTTGCGTAATGCTCCACCTTTGCTATAAGTGTTCCTAACTGAAATATACGTCTAAAATCGGGATACATGGTCAACTTCATCGGTAAGTGTTCTTATATGAAATAATCCACGATCTGGAAAATTTAATCCGATGTAATAAAAAGCAAATATAATAATAATAATAAAAACATTGACCCATATGGTACAATTTTCGGGTAGGTATTCCGAGAGTAACTATAATCTGATCTGGAAAATTTGACCAAGATCCGATGACAAATGCAGATTTTACAGCGGTAATAGGCTAAATTGGACGGAAATTTGTAGGGGGCCTATAACAACACTTGGCGGTTGATTATATTATATAACTCCCTTTAGGCATTCCAAGTGGAAATGAGTTATGATCTGCAAAATTTTATAAAGATCCGATGTAAGATATATATTCTGAAGCGGTAATAGTTTAAAATGGGGAGACCAATTGCACGGGGATTGTGCCAAAATATGGACACATATATTTGACTTTCATAGAAGGTATTCCTAGCTGCAATAGAACATGATCTGCAAAATTTGAAAAACTTCCGATGGAAAATGTTGGTAATAACAAAAATGGGGGACCATTTTTAAGGCCGCTACATTAAAAAGTGGGCCCATATAGATCACTTTCAAAGTAGGTATTCTTAGTTGAAATATAACATGATATGCAAAATTGTATCAAGATCCAATGTACGATATGGGTTCTAGAGCTGCATTAGAGTAGAATGGGGGCCCAATTTGTATGGGGGTTATACCAAAATATGGACCCATATATTTGACTTTCATAGTATGTATTCTTAGTTTAAATATAGTATACTCTTCAAAGTTTGATAAACATCCGATGTAAAATATGGGTCTTAGAGGTGTAATAGTAACCAGAAAGGAAAGCCTAAAGTCGGACGGAGCCGACTATATGGTACACTCCACTTTCTATCCTATTACAATTCAATTCGGTAAGAAAGTGAAATCGGGAAGGATCAGAAAGGACATCTGTATGGGGGTATATTTATAGATGAAATATAATAGGTAAATTTTCGGTTAAGCATATGGGAGCAACATTTGCATATATTAAATAAATTTATGTCTAAATCTGAACCGATCTTTTTAGTTGGATTATAAGATGCTGTGCCAATTTTAAAGAAAATCGGGTATAATATGTGGTTTCTAAAGTGGAAAATGTCAAATCGGGAGCGACACTTGCTATATCTAAATCTGAACCGATTTGCCTCAAATTAAACAGCGTTCGTCCTTGATCCATAAAACTTACTTGTGCCAATGTTTTTTAAGATCGGACTATAATTGCGACCTGTAATTTGATTACAACAATAGATGCGCAGACAGACGGACATTTCTAAATAGACTCAGCAAGGATTCTAAGCCGATCTGTATAATAAACGATGGGTCTAACTCGTTTCCTTTTGGGTGTTACAAATAAATACACAAACACATAATACTCTTGCTTTCAAAAAAGGTGTTTCAAGTCTAAATGTACCATTGTGTGGAGAAATTTATCAAGATCCGATGTAAAATGTGCATTTGAGAGCAGTAATACTGTAAATCGGAGGTACATTTGTATGGGGGCTATATCAAACCATGGACCCATGTGGTCCACTTTCCCGTTAACTGTTTCTAGTTCACTCAGAGAAATAGCATTCTTAAATCTGAGTAAAATCCATACTCCAATTTAGTTTAACAATTTTACTCCAGTTTAGGAAAAATTTCCTTACGAGAAGGAAAATTAAATAGAAATGAGTACACTTTCCTTATTTCAAAGCCAGAAAAAATAGTACATATACTCAAAATAGGGTAGTAAATTTACTTAAAAACATTTTATTGGATCCAGTAAAAACTTCTTACAATTAAGTATATTCATACTTGTGCGGAAGAAAATTTACTAGCGTTTAAGAAAGAAAATAAAGCAGAATTTTTTTGTATGGAAAAATTTCATTTAGGAAGTTTTTACTTAAAAATGTGATTATCACTTCAAATACATTAAATAAATGTAATTAAATTTATGCCATGTTCCTAATACATTTAAGTATACATGAACTTATAAAAAAATACTTCAGTTTGTTCAGAAAAATACATGAATAGTAGTCTAAAAAGCAATTCTCGTTCGTTAGTCGAGACTTTCTTCATAAGTACTTCAAATATTACTAAAAACAATCACTGCGAGGCGCCTACCTAGCCTCCGCAGCAGTCATGGTGAAATATCTTAACTCTTTATGGTATGAGTAAGATGAACCGTTCGAGAACTATACCATGTTGTCATTTTTCATATGAGTGTTGCATACTCTGAAGCGAAATAATTTATTTCAATTATCAAGTAAAGTCGTAGTCAGGCTGAATACAAATTTACTTGGTTTTAGGAATAATTTCCGAACATTTTCCTTAGATTGAGTATTAATTTACTTGGCATGACTACAAATTTACTTAGTTTGAGTAGCAATTTACTTGGATTGAGGAAAAAAATCGGAATATTTTCCTCAGTTTGAGTATAAATTTACTTGATTTGAGTAAAATTTCTTAAAGATTTTCCTCAGATTAAGTAGATTTACTTTGATTAGAATAAAAATGTTCCTCAGTTTGAGTGAATTTTACTTGCTTTGAGGAAAAGTTGAACTGGAATCAAGTTCAAGGCATGTCCTATTTTCAAGGAAAAGTTTGTACTTGATGTGAGAAATTATTGCCTTGGCGCTATACGAAGTTGAATTTTCCTCAGTTTTAGTACATATTTACTTAATCCGTGACATACTTTTTTCTGAGTGTTCAAATATAAGACGATCCTGAACATTTTGTCATGATCCCATGTAAAATGTGTATTCTAGAGCAGTAAGAGTGTAAATTATAGGGATATTTGTATGGAGGCTATATCTAATTATGAACCGATTTCCTCGAACTTCAATACAGATGGTCCTTGGGCCAAAAAATAACTTCTGCCAAATTTCACAACAATCGGGCTATAATTGCGAGCTGTAGAGTGCGAACAAGCTTAGATGGACAGCAGACGGACGTACGGACAGACAGACATCGTTAAATCGACTCAGCTGGTGATTCTAAGCCGATCGGTATACTTAAAGGTGGGTAGGGAGCTCGATTATTTCTTGGTGTTACAAACATTTGGCGGAAAACTAACTCATAATACCCTAGTCCACGAAGTGGACGGCCACGTATTTACAAGGCAAGTACAAACTCTCATCCAAATCTCAAACTCGATTTTTTTAAGTTTTTTGCGATTTGGCCAGAGATACAAGCCGACCGATTTTAAGCCGACAAGCCGCAGCCGCCGCATGTTTCCGCACGAGCCGACATCATTTAAAAATAGCAAAAACTGGCCAATAGCTTCGGAATTATTTAAAATTTAAAGAATAGTAATATCATAGAATTGTAAATTCATAGAAAAATTGAGGTTAACACCGCGGCAATAAAGTCCATATTCGAAAAATATCAATGGATAACTTCTGATATTGTGCTCATTTAAGTGAAGGTTCTTTATTTTGATAAGATATTAAGATTTTGGTCAACTTCTAATGAATTTCGAATTTGATATTACAATTTTTAAATAAAATCAGATACGTAATAAGCGTTCAACATATATAGGAGAACTACCCGTAAACTGGCGTGTCTTGTGTATTTAACTCTTATTAATAATATTTTATTTAAGTGACAATTGTTCGATTAATCGAATAACTCTCGACTTCATCATTCGATTAAATGGATTTTTTTTTTGTTTTCAAATAAATGATAAATCGAATAACATAAAAGTCCGAATAATTGGATACCCTAATAACAATATTAAACTATTGGAACTTTGGCTAATATTAACGAATATTGAACTACTTGGCAAAGAATAAAAGAAAATTGTTCCTTCCGTTTTCCCAAAATTGTCAAATAAATAGGGGTAATCGAATGACAGAACGAGCCGGCAAATCAGCCGAAAGCCGCCGCCGCGGACCCATTTTGAACAGCGCCGCCGCCGCCGATAATTATGGTTCGGCTTGTAACTCTGGATTTTGCCTTGAAGATGAAGTTTTTTATATTTTATATGTTCACAAGAGCTACAACTTTGCTTCAGAGAGGAAATCAAAATTCCAAACGATATGAGCCTGAGAAAATGATGACTTTTGTGCAAAAATGACACCTAGGCCCCAAATCTTTGGGGCCCATAAAAAATTGCATGACTTTGGGCAAAACTGTGAGACACGGGTCTCTTTTGGTCTTTTATCGCGTAGTGGTGTCCGTATATGTTTATATTTCTATGACTCAAAAAAATACGCACAGTGTAACTAAAGCAAACCATTTGTTAGGTAGAATTGACAATATGTTTAACAAAATGTTTTGCAAATAAATGTTAAAATAAAATAGTATTAAATTGATAACATAATCTAGTTTTATTGATCTTAAGTAGTACTAACAATACTGGCCAAAAAATTAAGACTGATTGAAACAGAATACCGACCCCATAATTCTGAAAGGGCATGTTATGAGGATCATTTTAGTAGACTAAACTTATAGGCCAGCTGGTCTCAAAGTTTTCAGTTTTGGTCGAAGGTTAAGTGAAAAAATGCTGTAAGTTAATGTCTGAGAAAATTTTTGTTGTTAGAACTATATCGTGGAATTTTATGAGGATAATTTTTGTGGAAGATCTTAATCCTCTAGCTACACTCTTTACGGGTATTTATGGGGTGTTTCCGGTAGTCGATTGAAATTCTACATGAACGAATGATAGCCTGACGAATGTCAAAGATTGGTATTTTATAAGACAAACAAAAGTTTTCGTGTTATGATTTGAAATTATAAAAGCTTTCGTTTATTTGCCAGTCAACAATATTGCCATCACGGTTTTTGGTCAACATAATTTTCTGTGTAAAAGAAGGCAACCCCACAAACTCAGGAAAATTATTTGTTTACAAAATAATTATTTCAAAACAGTTCGTGTAAATACCTTTCCAGATGTCCTTTTCCAACTTCATGCTGGGTGCATGAGAAAGGATAGTGTTTTTAGTGTATATGTGACAAGTTTTGTGTATGCCAATATTTTATTTTTTTATTTCTATCGGAAGAAACGAATAAACATTTGTTTCATTTCTGAATTGGTTTCGTGTTCGGGAAACCCAAAAATACAGAAAAGCAAACGAAAGCTTTTGTGTTTTACTCAAAAATGGACATACGGAATCGCAAATCAGCTTTCGTTCGTAGTTTTGAAGACTACAATGAGTGATTGGTCATCCAGAAACAGACCCTTTGTTCTACAAAAAAAATACTTTTTCGCGGTAATTATGGCTAAAATGATTTGTATGAATAACATTTTTGTTTTGTAGTTTTCTCGCGTTATATCCAACGGATCCTGCTGATTTTTGGCAAGTGTATTTAGAACTAATCGCACATGTACATATATGTAGTCAGTTACGAATAAGGCTGCAATTGTTACTAAAATCAGCGTGGTTGCAATTGCATTTACTTCCTCTATCTGGGTTTCTGAAACACCTATCTACTAGCTAAAGTTCTCTATATAATAGAATGTTACGCGGGGTTTTCTATAGACACTTTTCACATTTTTGACTTTACAGCCTTAATAAATTTTAAAAAATATAATATTTGACTAAAGCGTGATTTTTTAACTATTATCTTTTTGGCAAAACTGGTTTGAACAGCTGACGCACGTTTCGTGTTTGGTTCACTGTCAAACATCTTCAGTTTGGTCTATAATTTAACCATGAATCGTCTTACAAACGAACAACGCTTGCAAATTATTGAATTTTATTATCAAAATGCGTGCTCTGTTAAGAAAGTTCATCGCGCGCTTCCATTTTATGGTCAGTTTAATCGACCCACTGAAGCGGCTATTCGGGCTATTGTGACTAAATTTCTTACCAAATATACATTGTTGGACATTAAACCACCAACACGCTTACGTAGAGTGCGAACTGAAGAAAATATCGCAGCTGTATCTGCCAGTGTTAATGATGACCATCAATTATCGATTCGTCGCCGTTCGCAGCAATTGGGTCTCTGTTACTCAAAAACGTGGAAATACCAAAATTGGACTGAGCGGATGGACCATTTGAGGTGCAGTCAAGGTCAACATTTGCATGAAATAATCTTCAAACATTATATTATATAGACCGTACTATCGATTCAAATAAAGATTTCATGCATTTTTCTGAATTTTATGTGTTTTTTTTAAACTTTCCTATAGCTTTTAAAAAATCACCCTTTATTTATGGACTAATTCTAATCAAATTAATGTGATCTATATATATATATATATATATATATATATATATATATATATATATATATATATATATATATATATATATATATATATATATATATATCTATATATATATATATATATATATATATATATATATATATATATATATATATATATATATATATATATATTAAACAATTCTACACAGTGATGATATTTACTTTTAAAGATAATGACTGAAAGATTTTTGAATTTACTTACTTTTTAATAGCAAATATGTATACAAATTATAAAAAAAACAAATATAAGAAAAATAATATTTCTTTGAAAAATGCAGACTTACCATTTCATCTACAACTTTTGATTCGTGTGAGATCCTAGGAATTAGAATTTTTAATTCGTTTTGCAGAATATCCCACATATCGTCACCTGAAATGCGGAATAACGTAACATCAAAAATTCGTCAATATTTCAAGGTTTTGGAAATGGAATAACAAAATTAATATACACTCCTTCCTAAGGTGTGGGGTATAACTAGAGTTGTTAGAAAATCGTCATATGTAAGGTTAGTTTTAATCAAAAATCGTCAAGCGTCACATTGGTAAATTCTATCAAAAAAAATCAAAATGACGTAATTTCGTCGTGTTTGGCAGCACTGTTCCAATAACTTCACGCAGCCCCACAGAAAAGCATCCATATATCTACTTTAAATTGCATTATCTCGAGAAAAGTCGAATGTTCGACGCGCTATGCGACATGTAGCGACGTCCAAATCGAAAACATGCCCCAGTCAACATTCTTGCCATTTTAAGTTCACAGTTCTAATTTCGAAGGGAAAAAGAACAAACGAAGTACCCGGGCCATAAATCACACCAACCAGTGAGGTTTTGTGACGCATATTTGCTTATTGGCATGTCAAATAGGCCTCATCACTGAACAGAATATTGTAATAAGCGATGATAGTGGGTTTAAGCCAGTTCATTCATAATAGCGTTGCGAAATCGTTCAATCTTTATTTTCAACAGAATTTTATCTTCTAAGGTAAAACAAGTAAAAACGGCGTTATAGATTGCATTCCACAGAGGTTGTCGGTTTTCGTAGAAGTGCAGTAATATTACAGGAAAATATAATTTTTTTAATATAGCCAAACCAAAACGAATACAAATATTGAAAAATTAATTTTATAAATAAATATAATATTTTAATTATTTCAAACCACGCTTATAAGGTAATGCTACCAATACGTCAATTCAAAAAATAAATATTCTTATATTTATAATTTCAAAAATATTTTCAAAGCCATAAATATTGGTAGATAGTGGGTGCTACGGTTGGTTGTATTTCCATTCTATTTGAATTCCAAAAGTACAAATTTTGAAAATCCATTATCAGACGTACATAGTGCAAAATAACCTTCACAATTCAACCAATTTTTGCCGTAAAAGAAAAAGTACGAATTTGGAAAAAAAAAACTTTTTATTTTGCGTGTCTATGCAGTCAGAGGAATGTATACACCGAATTCCATGATTCCAGCTGCGCCCATTTGGTTGGTACTATTTTTAGCTGTAGTCGTTTAGTTGGTACTATTTGTATCCCTCTGTACCATTGTATCCCTTGAAAGTACTAATTTCGAAAAATTCGTCTATTTTCCGTGTCTACGCAGTCGGAGGAATGTATACTCCGAATTTCATGACTCTAGCTGCGGTCATTTGATTGGTACTATTTTTATCCCCTTTTTCATTTTAACCCCAAAAAGTACGAATTTCGAAAAATCAGTTTATTTTCCGTGTCTACACACTCAGAGGAATGTATACTCCGAATTTCATGACTCTAGCTGCGGTCATTAGATTGGTACTATTTTTATCCCCTTTTTTCATTTTAACCCCAAAAAGTACGAATTTTGAAAAATCCGTGTATTTTACTTATCTATGCAATCAGAGGAACGTATACACCGAATTTCATTATTCTAGGTACAGCCGTTTGGTTGGTACCATTTTTATCCCTCTATACCCATTTTACCCCTTAAAAGTACGAATTTGGAAAAAATACTTTTATATTATTTATCTACTCAATTAGAGGAATGCACACACCGAATTTCGTGTTTCTAGCTGTTGTCTTTTAATAAGTACCATTTTTATCCCTTTTTTGCCCCATTTCACCCCCTACAAATAAGAATCACTTTATGGTGCACGTTTTTGCTATGAGGGGAATGCGCATACCAAATATCAAGCAGTCATATCCAAAAAACATGCTTAAGTACGCTTAAATATTAGGGATTATTATGGGTATTTTTAGTCCTTGTGAGGGAAAAATTTTTCCCTTTGGGCCGATTTCGCCCCATTTCAATCCCAACCGATCTACGACTATAAGACGCATCTGTGGAAAACTTGAACGTTCTAGCTCCTTTCGTTTAGATGCCAGCGTGCTTTCAACAGATGGACATGGCTAGATCGTCTTAAAATTTTATGACGATCAAGAATATATATACTTTATAGGGTCTCAGGTCGATATTTCAAGGTGTTACAAACGGAATGACAAATTTAGTATACCCCCATCCTGGAGGTGGAGGGTATAAAAAAAACTTAAATGACAAGTCAGACTTTAATGCTTACCTAATATACATAGTAAAATATCAAGATACTTTTTATACCTTTCAACATTACGTGGACTAGTTAGTTTCCCGCCAAATGTTTGTAACACCACGAAATAATCGAGCTAGACCTTTAAGTATACGGATCGGCTTAGAATCGATTTAACGATGTCTGTCTGTCTGTCCGTCCGTCTGCTGTCCATCTAAGCTTGTTCGCACTCTACAGGTCGCTATTGTTGCCCGATTGTCATGAAACTTGGCAGAAGTTATTTTTTTTTTTCCAACGATCATCAGAAATCGGTTCAGATTTAGATATAACCTCCTATAATTCACACCATTACTGCTTTAGAATACACATTTTACATAGGATCATGACAAGTTTTTTGAACTTATATATATATATAAAGGGTGATTTTTTAGCTATTATCTTTTTGGCAACACTGGTTTAAACAGCTGATGCACGTTTTGTGTTTTGCTTCACTGTCACTGTTAACCATGAATCGTCTTACAAACGAACAACGCTTGCAAATTATTGAATTTTATTATCAAAATGCGTGCTCTGTTAAGAAAGTTCATCGCGCGCTTCCATTTTATGATCAGTTTAATCGACCCACTGAAGCGGATATTCGGGCTATTGTGACTAAATTTCGCACCAAAATTACATTGTTGGACATTAAACCACCAACACGCTTACGTAGAGTGCAAACTGAAGAAAATATCGCAGCTGTATCGGCCAGTGTTAATGATAACCATCAATTATCGATTCGTCGCCGTTCGCAGCAATTGGACTAAGCGTCAAGGTCAACATTTCCATGAAATAACCTTCAAACAATAAATTATATGGACCGTACTATCGATTCAAATGAAGATTTCATGCATTTTTCTGAATTTTATGTGTTTTTCTTTTAAACTTTCCTATAGCTTTTAAAAAATCACCCTTTATATTTGAGCTAAAAACAACTAACGGACAGAAATGTACATCCGATTTACAATATTACTGCTCTAAAATGCACATTTTACATCGGATTCTGGTCAAATTTCTCACACAATGTTACATTTAGACTAGAAACACATATTTTGAAAGTCAGCTACATAGGTCAATGTTTTGGTATAGCCCCCATACAAATGGGCCCCCAGTTTACACTATTATCGCTCTAGAACCCGCATCTTACATTAGATCTTGATAACATTTTGCAGATCATGTTACATTTCAATAGAGAATACCTGATCTATATAGGACCACTTTTTAATGTACCGCCCTTATATATGGGCCCCCATTTTTGTACTACCGCTCTAGGACCAACAGTTTACATCGGAATACATACTATGAAAGCCAAATATATGTATTCATAGTTTGGTATAATCCAAATGGGCCCCTATTCTACTCTATTACAGCTCTAGAAACTACACTTGCATCGGATCATGATATATTTCAACTAGGAATACCTACAATGCTTTAGCTCAGGCCACAAGTGTTGTTATAGGCCTTCTTCAAATGTCCGTCCGACTCATCCTATTAACGCTGTATAATCTGTATTTATCATTGGATCTTGATCAATTTTTCCAGATCATGTTATATACACTTTACTCGAAATATCTGCTGGAAAATTAGATCAATACCATATTACAGTTGAACTTCGATTAACCGTGATGCTCGGGACCGGGCTAATCACGGATAACCGAAAATCACGGTTAAAAGAGTTAAAATTTTACATGTATAAATTTTATTATTTTTATTTATTTTTGACAAAAACATGTAAATCTGCGTCTATAAATAACTTATCATATCTCTAGGAATACATACATTTATTTAAACAAATCTTTTATGGAAGTCTGTCTTATGCTTTTAGCTTTTGATTGTTCTTCCAGCTTCCAGCTTTTAGCTTTTGATTGTTCTTCCAACAAATGAGTTTGTATGCGATATATTTGCATTTTATCTGGTTCTGAAATACTTGGACAATTAAAGTTTTCTAAAAAACCTAACAAAATACTACTAGCCTCTATTACCTGAGCCAATGTAGGCGTTTCGTCCGCATTTCCTCCATCTGATTCCTCGGAATTTGAATCAAGCTCATCTTCTTGGCTTTGGGTAACCATTAGAGCGTACTAGGTTACAAGGAAAATAAAAAGTTCGCCGTACACCTTCGAATATGAAGTATTATTGAAAGGTAGTTTCAAAAAAAAATTTTATTTTTTTATGCCGAACGTAGGGGTCCCGCTTTTACATTTTTCTATATAACTTCTGCATTTATAAACGGATTTTAAAGTGTGATACATCGATGTTTTTGTCTCGACGAGGCCGATTTTTTTTGTCTTTGAGGTCATTGAGCTCAAGCATGATTCATGATTTTATGCGAGCTTTAATTTTCTGATATTAGAGTGGTACATTAGGGTAGTAGCAACTGAGATATGATGGGTAAGTACCAGAAGGGGGTGCTTGAGCTCAATGACTTCAAAGAAAAATCGGCCTCGTCGAGACAAAAACATCGATGTATCACACTTTAAAATCCGTTTATAAATGCAGAAGTTATATAGAAAAATGTAAAAGCGCGACCCCTACGTTCGGCATAAAAAAATTTTTTTGAAACTACCTTTCAATAATACTTCATATTCGAAGGTTTACGGCGAACTTTTTTTTTGAGGTACGCCCTAGTAACCATGTCTACGATTTCGTCTTCAGATATAATAGCAAACGGAGCGACATCAGAGTCGCACACCATCCACTTTTCGACAGCATCAATCGTACATCCAGACGGTATGGTTATATCTGTTTGTATCTCAACAAGGCTATTTGGAGCATCTTCATTATGAGATAATAAGTTATTCCAAACTCTTTAAAACTTGTGGAGTTGCAGAGTCCCACGAAGCTGCGGCTGTCCACAAAGCTGTCTTAATATTCAAAGATTTAACGAACTCACGTCAGTCCTTAGCACCAACAAGTTTTTGAACGATCAGTTTACGGTAGTGACATTTGAAGTTCCGAATTACTCCTTGATCCATAGGCTGAATCAAGGACGTGCAATTTGGTGGGAGATATTTTACTGTAATGTTTTCAGATATCATAGCATTTACATCTGGGTGTGCTGGACAGTTGTCTAATAGTAAAAGTATTTTACAGTTATTTTTGAGACCGATGCGCCGTTGATGTTCCTTTGCTTCTGGTACAAAATTTTGATTAAACCACTCCAGAAAAAGCTGTTGTGTTACCCAAGCTTTCTTATTAGATTTATAAATCACAGGAAGGTGTTCAACGTTTTTAAAAGCTCTTGGATGGGCACTTTTTCCTATTATCATCAATTTACACTTGTGAGTTCCTGCAGCATTTGAACAAACTAGCACTGTGATTCTCTCCTTGGATTCCTTGTACCCTTCAATAGAATATTCATTACCACTAGCCAAAGAACTCTGAGGCAAACACCTCCAAAATAGACTGGTTTCGTCTGCATTGTAGATCTGTTCAGTTGTAAGTTGTTCGTTTTTAATGATTTCATCCAAGTCGTCCACAAACATCGTAGCAGACTCATAATCAGCACACTCCTTTTCTCCCGTAGATTTCAGTCGACGGATTCCATGACGTTTTTTGAATTTATCCAACCAACCAAATGAATAAGTGCACTCTGAATTCATGTTTAACTTCAAATGGAACATTTTTGCCTTTTCGACAATCATTTCGCCTGAAGTTCAGAAGCAAATTTCAGTTTAAGTTCATACAATATCTCGATTTCAGTTAACTTACCTGAAATTGGAGTTCCTTAAATCTTTCTTGCCGAAACCATTCATATGTTGCGAAATCAACTTTTGGATTTTCGGATGTTTTTAGTGTATATCTGTGTTTAAGGCCAAGCATTGAATCAGTATCGGAGCAAAATTTTAAAATCCGATCTTTGTTTTTTATTAAATCGGATACAGTTTGAATGCCAACTCCATATTTTTCAGACAACATTTTAAAAGGTACTTTACGTTTTGAGTATTCATTAATCAGCTCCATTTTTTCTTTAATTGAAAGAACCTTTCTTGCTCTTTTCGCGGATTTAGTTTTTGACGGTGGCATGATGTAAGGAAAACACGTCTTGACAGATCAAATTTCACACTGATGAATGAATATGAAATTTGATATGAAAATTACACTTTCATGAAAAAGGGGAATCACCGAATTTTAATATGAGAGATGTGTGTGTGTATTATACAAAAAAAAAACAAACAAGCAGTCACATGGACATGTGCATCACGGATAATAGAGGTAAATCACGGTTAATAGAGGTAAAAAATCAACCACTCAGCTTCACGGTTAATCACGGTTAATAGAGTCACGGTTAATCGAAATTCAACTGTATTTACCATATTCGTTTAATATGACTAAAGATGAATTTATAGTATAATGTCTAATTTATATGAACTACACAAAATTGTTCCCATGAAACAGGACACCCAGGGAGTGGTGTAAGGTATAGTCGGCCCGCCCGACTTTAGCCTCTCCTTACTTGTTACATATGCCCCTGTCTGAAAGTGAACGTTGTGAACAAAAGTAAAAAAGGTATCAAGTGCTCCAGTAACAGTTTCCATCGGCCATTTTTTGGAGTAATAGACATTTTTGAGTTTTGTACGATTATATTGAAATGGTAATATTGAATATTAGATATTAACATTGAAACATTGATTTTCTTCGATTTAAAAAATATATTTTTTGTCTTTATGTTTTTTTTTACATATTTTTACGTATTTATCATAATGTACAGAAAAAATCTCTTTTTCGTATTCCAGTCTATTGTCATTTTCAAAAAACTTGTTTCTTTTTTCGACATTTGCCAGAAATTGTCAATTATTGATTTTTAAGTTCTAAAACGCGAATTAGCCACTTTTTCCCATAAACTTTCGAAAAGTAGGAACGTAGCTAAAAAGATGAACGAATTTCCTTTATTCCCAAGTTACATTTTATGCCAATCGGTATTCTACCCATGAAACCCCTAATAAAACCTGACTTTACATAGTCGAGTTACTACAGAAAAACTACACACAGATTGTACTGTTGTCAAAAAGTTATTGATTTTTTGCCGATTGAAATTGATTTCACTATGTGTCAATTAATTTCAAATATTTGCCTGTTTCACATCTCGTTACTAAGCTTATCATACTACACCTACAATGTTTAGTTCTACACTCTGATCCACACAAGACAATAAGGCTATTAACATACATTTATACTTGATTTCTACATTTTGGTCTTTATGCTTTTTATATCACATTTCCTATTTTAATGGATTTATATTGTCAACAATTGTGGCCATGACATCAAATGTTGCTGTACTTAAATCTGGACATCTGAATAGAAGGTATAAATGCCCAGATACGCATGCACGCACACACACACACAACTCTGACATACGTTTGGAACTCTCAGACATAGCAAATGAATGTAATCAGCACACTAGTGTGTACCGACTAGGTATATCGGCTCAACACTAAAAACATCTGCTTTGAATCTTGGCTTAAACGATGGCAATGAGTGATCCCCTATGTGGCCTACATTCAATGATGGATGGAGGATAGAAATAATGTTATGTACCATAATTCTTTCGAAACGATGTTCTATATAGAAAGAATTTATTTCAGATATTGGGTTGGCAACTTGAAGATGTTGTTATATTTTGTTCCGTTATACCCTGTTATACACTAAATTGTATACAATGCAAACAATAATTTGGCCAAATTGTTTGTATTGCAGACAATTTATAGGCCTACGATAAGTATGTATAAGATTAGGTAAGTGTGCATATGATTACACCGTACAACAAATGTTGCTATGGGTCACAAAATATTCTAGTTAAACTGCATATGAGTCATTCCATGGCAAGCGGCACGACTATAGACAACGATAGCTGCGATTGTTTTGATGTATGTATTCATCTCATAAAAATGTTTAAAAAAAGATTTTTTCACGACTTGTGACCATTTTAATTGTGAAAAAAATACATTTTTAAACCCTCCACCTCCAGGATGGGGATATACTAACTTTGTCATTCCGTTTGTAACACCTTCAAATGTCGACCTGAGACCTTATAAAGTATGTATAATCTTGATCGTCCTAAAATTCTAAGACGATCTAGCCATGCCCGTCTCTTGGAAGCACGCTAGCATCTAAACGAAGGAGCTAGGACGTCCAAACTTTCCATAAATGCGTCTTATAGTCGTAGATCGGTTGGGATTAAAACTGGGCGAAATCGGACCAAAGGGAAAATCTTTTCCCTCACAAGGACTAAAATTATACCCCTAATATTTTAAAGTATTTAACCTTTTTTATACCCTACACAACTTCGTGGGCTAGGGTATTATAAGTTAGTTTCGCGCCAAATGTTTGTAACACCAAGAAATAATCGAGCTAGACCCACCTTTCGATCGGTAGATCGGCTTAGAATCACCTGCTGAGTCGATTTGACGATGTCTGTCTGTCCGTCCGTCTGCTGTCCATCTAAGCTTGTTCGCACTCTATAGGTCGCAATTGTTGTCCGATTGTCATGAAATTTGGCAGAAGTTTTTTTTTTCGACAAGGAAACTTGGCAGAAGTTATTTTTTCTCGACAATCGGTATTGAATTTGGAGGAAATCGGTTCAGATTTAGATATAGCTCCCATACAAATGTCGCTTCCGATTTGACTTTTTCCGCCCTATAAAGCACATATAGTACCCGATTTTCTTCAAATTTGGCTTAACACCTTATAATCAAACTAGAAATACCTGTGGCGAAAGCGGGTTAGATCGGTACAGATTTAGATATAGCCCATACAAATGTCGCTCCCGATTTCACTTTTTCCGCTTTAGAAACCACATATCGTACCCGATTTTCTTTAAATTTGGCACAACATCTTATAATCCAACTAGAAACAAATATGCAGAAAGTGGGTAAGATCGGTTAAGATTTAGATAAAGCCCTAATACAAATGTTGCTCCCGAATGTTTAACGAATGTATACTTAATTAATATATACATAACTTAATGGATCTACCTGCGGTCATTTAGTTGGTAGTTAGTTGGTCCCCTTTCCATTTTTACCCAAAAAAAATATGAATTTCGAAAAATTCCCTTATTTTACGTGTCTACGCAATCAGAGAAATATGTACACCGAAATTCATAATTTTAGGTTCATATTTCTCATAGATTTTTGTACTTCCGTTTGAATGTTCCCACCGAAAAATAATATAGAATTTTATATTCATCTTCTAGGATATAAAATAATCGTGGCGTTTCACAGTTGATGTTCCGTTCATGGTGGAGTACATAAATTACCTACGTAGACTTGTCTTCGAGCCACTGTCCATAACCGCATTTTGACCGACAAATTCATCAAATCATTGCTAAGATTTCTATATTTTACGATTTATAATTTACATGTCACTTGTCAAGATATGTAACTACACACACACGCTTGTTTCGTAATAAAGTAAAGTTCAGCAATAAATAATTGCTTCAAGTTAATTTTGTTAAACTAATTTATATGCAACAACAACTACAACAACAATTTCAAACAATCAAACACATGCGCATGCAACGCATCCACTGACAAATTTCCGCAGAGATACAACAACCAGATAAAAGGACATCTTGTTAAAAATGCATAAATTCAGCCAACTGAGGAAAGTTTACATTACATGTAAATTTAGAATTTATGTTATTTGGAAGAAGAAGAGGAAGAACATGAAAACGACGGACACCTCTGTGGTCATAGGTTGTGATGTGGTGGCGGTATCCCTCACCACCACTTGGGATACGAGTATATGTAAAATATGCTCTGGCATTTTATTCGTTACTGTGTGAATTTTGACGCTGTAGTTGTAGTTGTGACATAGAACAGGGCCACGTTATGGAAGAATTCCTGAACCACCAGTGTACCAAAGCTATCCGTATTATGAGTTAGGTTAACCTTTAAGTGTTCGTTGTTTATAAATAGCGCCACATTTTTATGTGACAGAAAATGTTGGTGTGAACACACCAAGAAGTAAAACAAGTAAGGAAGGGCTAAAGTCGGGCGGAGCCGACTATATGATACACTCCACTTTCTATCCGAATACAATTCAATTCGGTGAAAAAGTGAAAACGGGAAGGATTTTTGTATCCTGTAAATGTATGTGATTGAAAAAAAAATTTAAATCGGAAAGAACATTTATATGGGTGTATATTGAAACTTTAAACGAAATAGGTGAAATATAATATGTATAGTTTGGCCAAAATCAGTTAAACATTTGGGAGCAACATTTGTGTTTGGGCTATATCTAAATATGAACCGATCTTATCCACTTTCTGCATATGTGTTTCTAGTTGGATTATAAGATGTTGTGCCAAATTTAAAAAAAGCGGGTACCATATGTGGTTTCTAGAGCGAACGTCAAATCGGGAGCGACATTTGTATGGGGGCTATATCTAAATCTGAACCGATTTACCTCAAATTAAATAGCGTTCGTCCTTGATCCAAAAAACTTACTTGTGCCAATTTTTGTTGAGATCGGACTATAATTTCGACCTGTAATTTGATTACAACAATAGATGGACAGACGGACAGACGGACATTGCTAAATTGATTCAAAAAGTGATTCTAAGTCGATCGGTATAATTAACAATGGGTATATCATATGTATGTCATATAAGACATAATACTCTCGTGGAGTGTATAAAAATCTGAATGTGTGTTCTATTAACAATGAAAATTCATGAACTGATATGGGACAAAATGTTATCTGATAAACTAATGTGTTGACGTCGTTTCCTTGACAGCCTTTGAAGAAAAGATATAGAAAAATTGTAGTTGGAACTTTGTAGCTTTGGATATCTCGTGAACGGCAAGAGGTATCATTATGGCGATGGCAGAAATCGAAAGAGCTTACAATGCTCAGTTAGTTGATGATGCAGCTAGTTGCTGGTAACATTTGTGAAAAAATTAAGCATCTTCACCAGGGCCGTGCGCAAGGGGTTTTGGGGGTTCAAACCCCCCCCAGAGAGGTTTCGAACATATAATTTTTTAAAACCTTCTAGACGTTCTGAAGCACAAAAATATGGAATTTTTAAGTTCTTTTTAAAATAACTCGTCTGACTCGTGGACACTTTCTTGAATTTCGGACAAAGGTTATGATAATAATACGAACATACTAAACGAATTGTGTCAATTTCAATATTGTGTAATGCTTATTTCGCTAATAGACACAAAATTGTTCGGAAAAGTGTCATTTTATTTAACCGATACCACTTCTTGACATTTGACTAGAGCAATATCTTATGAACTTTTAATTGTGTACTACAATAAATAATGATTTAATAAAAAATTTGTTTAGTAATTTTAAAAAAGTGTAGATAAAAATCACTATGACATCATAATGAAATCTAAAAACATTCTTAATAAAAGCAACTAATTTGCTTGATGCTAACCCGTAGCTTAACTATGAGTGCCAAACTTTGGACAAATGTGTAGTATATCTAATTGGAATGAAATCATTGAAAAGCAATTTACCTCTAAATTAATAATTTTGTAAAAATCTATTGGCGAGATGAAATTTTTCGTTCCTGCGAAACAGTATTGGAGTAACCTAAGAATTTTGGAGTTTTGGGTGATTGTAATGTAATCCATTTCGACAAACGAAGAAAACTGTATATCGAGGGCTTATATTCATAAGTGGCTATAAACAAAAACACAACTTTTCAGGAGGCCGAAAAAACGGATTGTAGAGTAATTATGAATCATTATACTACAGTTTAATCTAAAGAAGATGAAGTCAATCGCGAAAATCGTTGCAATTGTTGAAGAATCCAAAATTCGCGGTTGCCATGGCTTATATTTAAACTCTCTCTGTACATTATTCTGGAACTTTTCTAACACAAATATTCCGAATGAAGTCAGCAATCATATGCTACAGAAATATTTTGGTATTCTCAATATGATAAAAAGTTACGCGGGTTTTTCTAAAGATACTTTTCACAATGTTTGACTTTACAGCCACTATTTATCCTATTTTAGCCTGATAACTTGGGAACCAAAATGCTATTAACCGCGTAATGATGGAATTTGATAGTACGATATGCCCTAAATCTAGAAAAATGCTTTAAACAAAATCGTTGTATCGAATTACAACCTTCGGTTATATGCTGCTCCATTTTTAAACTATATTATTTTTATGATCATAGCCACTTTTGTAGTCACAAATTAACGTGTGATTAGATAGCCAAATCAGAAAAATTTGAAAAAAATGGCTTTAGAACAAAATTTCTTCTCCAAATTTATATGACAGATGACATCCAAATCTGAGAATGGTTTGGCATCAAAAACTCATTTTCGAGAAAATGGTTCATAGCCACCAAGTTCCAGTCACCCCACGAAAATAAAGTTTGGACTGTTTAACGATGATTTGCAAAATATTTCATTCCTAGATCAAGCAATCTGTGTGCTAAACGCTCCTGAAAATAACCCTAAAAATCATGTTTTTCCGGTGGAATTATGTTACATTTTTTCCAAAAATTTTTTCTGGAATAATAGACCCTTGAAAGCACTTTAAATACAAATTTTGATTCTTGTCTTAGAGTAACTAATTGGTCGAATTATTGGACGTTTTGTGGATTTTCACAGTGACTACTGAAAACTTTTTCGTATTTGGTGGTATTTTATAAAAAATAAATAGCTGCAGTCAATATCTTTCGAATGATGCCTAAATGATGAACATCAGAATGAAATTGACGCCGCAGCGCTCATTTTTCTAAAAAGAGTTTGAATTTTTTTGTTCTGTAAATCTAACTCCTGTATTAAATTATTTTACAAACAAGGAGTCAGCGACGTCATTTTTCGTCCGATATTCATCATTTTATTTATTTTTCATTACACCTCTTACAAAATGTTTCCAAGAAGTATGAGTTTGTAGCTGTCACCCTGAAAATCCACAAATAATCAATATAAACGCCTAATAATTCTACCAATGAGTTATTCTAAGACAAGAATACAAATCTTTATTCAAAGTGCTTCCAAGGGTCTACTAATTCAGAAAAAATGTTGGGCAAAAATGCAACATAAAACAATTACACGGGAAAAACATGATTTTTAGAGGTGTTTTCAGGAGCGTTTAGCTCACAGATGGCTTGATCCAGTGACGAAATATTTTGTAGATCACCATTAAACAATTCAATCCTCATTTCTGGGGGGTGACCGCTGCAATTTATTTTCGTGACCCATCCTAATGTATATAAGCCCTCGATATGAAAACATATTTCTCTTTGTTCATTTACAACAACTGATGACATGTTTACCGCAAACAAACTAATTTTTCCCACAAAAGAAACTCAGAAACGATGTTCACGTGTCTAAAATTTCGTTTCTACGTAATGCATGTTTTCTCTGCGTGTAGGTCTCTATTTTGAAATCTACTTTAATGTTTCGAAACAATAAGAAATGAGTTTTAACTTACTGAATTTGGTTGTCATGTTTTTCGTCTCGCATTTCAGCGAGCTGTATTTGTTATTCGAATTTATACATATTAAAGATTATAAAAATGAAGAAACATTTCCAAATATTTTTATTTAATCGGAATATGCGTATAAAGATTTTGAGTAAACATCCTGTTACTCATGTAACTCCTGTATAAATTAAAAACCCCAAAACTAAATAGACATCATATTTAGGCCCATACTCTGTCAACAAGCATATCCAATTTTCTGCATTTATCATAGAAAATATGCGGGGCATGAAGAGGGGTCAATCGCTGAGGAATTCGATCGTTTTTTGTGTAATATTTCTTCAAAATATATATGTATGTATTAGACCGGTCCTTATTTCTTTTTTTTTTTTTGAATTCGTATGACGGCAAGCGCTAAAACTACTCTATTTGAACCTTAAAATACACAAAAAAAATTTGAGCTTGATTGGACAATTTTTAGGCGTGCCCCCGCCAACAATTGTTTGTCATTAAAGTTAGTTACTATCATATAGGGGAAATTATCACCTTTGGTGCTCTTTTTTTGACATAACTCGAGAACCACTAGTCCGATTTTGTTTAAATAAATTGAAAAATAATTAAGAATTCGAATTCCTTTAAAATGTGTATATATAGCGTTTTTCTATATAATCAACAGTTTAGCCGGTAAAAATAAATGTATGAAGAAAATAAATATTTTTTGCCTAAAATATTAATATTTTTTATTTTTTAAATTCATAGAAAATCCAAAACGAACAAATACATTTTAAAATTAAAAATCTAAAGCGATGACAACCAAAAGACTTCGATCGGATGATGACATTATGTTAATTGGCGTAATGGACCACCAAATCACTGGAGCTAAATTACCAGGAAGAAAACAAGTGCTACAAGTTTTATTTTATAATTTAAGAATAGTTGGCTTAAATTTAAGAGAAAGTTCTAGATTAGTTGTTGCTGAGGTCAGCACGTTTTGGCAAAAAGCACGAATTCCAACACACCATGAAAAACACTGCATTGAGAAGCTGGGAAAATTATACAACAGGTGGAGAGATATTACAAAGCATCATGGTCGAAAAACAGAATGTCAAAACAGGAAAGAAACTGAATTTCAAGATAAATTAGATGATTTATTCGATATCGCACATGCAAACGCGTTTGAATTAATTAAAATACAAGAAGACAAAGAGTTCTTAAAAAAGCAACGAGAAAAAGGAAGACCAGGTTGTATGCTAGGAACGGATAAAATTGTAATGCAGAAAGAAAAGCGAAAGGCAGTCCAGAAAGAACAAGAAAACCAGCGTCGAATAAAAGAAGATGAACGAAAAGAGTTATATGAACAACAGATTCAAAGAGGTATACAATTAAACATTCTATCTTTTAAGCAAATCAGAATTATTGTTGTAAAACAGGTATGATTGACATTGACGACGAAAACGATATTGAAGTTGTAGCATCAACATCAACATCTGTATCAAATCCAAATCCAGGTATATCAGGTATCTCCAGAGGTAAAACAATTTTTTTTACACCAAGACTGCTTTCAACTTTGGATAAGTGGAAAATCACTGATGGTGCTGCAGTTCATATCCTAAGCGCAACTGCTGACGCGTTGGGCTATGATATCGAAGATCTTATACTAAATAGATCATCAATTCGTCGAATGCGTCAGAAGCATCGTGCAACAACAGCACAAAACATTGCAGCAAACTTTGATGTAAGTACTGTAATGTGGGTTTTCCCTATGCTTCTTTTTTATGTTTTGAGTATAAATTAAGAAACTTGAGTTTTTATTTCCAGATTCCACGTAGTTTTGTTTTGCACTGGGATGGTACAATGTTACCAGAAATTAGTGGCAGGGAAAAAGTTGACCGCTTGCCAATCATAGTCTCATCTCAAGGTATCGATAAACTACTTGGCATTCCAAAGTTAAAATCTTCGAGTGGAAAAGAAATATCAGATGCCGTGTTTAATTCAATAAATGAATATGAAATGCTTGATCTAGTTCAAATAATCTGCTTCGACACAACTGCTCATAATACAGGAGTTCAAAGCGGTGCTGCTGCTCTGCTTGAAGGAAAACTAGGTCGCGATTTATTATATTTTCCCTGCAGACACCATATTTACGAGTTGTTGATCCGTAAAGTGTTTGAAATTAGAGTGGCTACTACAGACGGTCCAGAAGTGCTAATTTTTAATCGCTTTAGCAAATACTGGATTAATATTGACAAATTAAATTACAAGAGTTGTTTAGAAGATGAACACATTATTACAGTATTGACTGCTGAAGAACGTGGAACAATTTTAAATTACTGTCTAGATAACTTAAAACAAGCTCATAGCAGACGCGACTACAAAGAATTATTGCAATTAGTTGTCACTTTTCTTGGTGGTACGGTGCCGAATTTTAACACCTTTCGTATACCTGGTGCAACTTCTCATGCTCGATGGATGTCAAAATGTATTTATGCACTTAAAATGTATTTGTTTCGTAATGAATTCAATATGACCAACCAAGAGTTAAACGGTATACGTAGTGTCTGTCTGTTCGTAGTTCGTATTTATGTAAAAGCCTGGTTTGGATGCACTAAAGCAATTGAAGCACCAAATCAAGACTTGAATTTAATTAAAAATATTATGGCTTATCCTGAAAGGGATATAGCTCTTGCTTTGCTACAAAAAATCAGCAATCATTTGTGGTATTTGTCGGAAGAAGCAGTCGGTCTTTCATTCTTCGATCCTAATGTAAGTGTTGCAATTAAAAAAATGGTTCAGGCAATTAATGTTGAAGCAAATACAGAAAAATGCAAGCGAATAATAACTAATCCAACAAATATCGGCACATTTGCGCAAAAAGATTTAAGCGATTTTGTAAATTCCAATACACACGCATTCTTTGATCGTTTAGAAATTTCAAAAGAATTTTTGCAAGTCGATCCATCGGATTGGAATGAAAGATTTGACTACGCTCACGGATCACAAATTTGTAAAAACCTATCTGTAGTGAATGATGCAGCTGAAAGAGGCGCCAAATTCATTACAGATTATAATAATAAATTAACCCACAACGAAGAGGAGAAACAATTCCTTTTTCAGGTGGTTAAAGAATATAACATGAATTATCCCACTTTTAAAAAGACTTCACTATTAAATTAAAATAATATTAATGTTACTATGAGTATGTAATTAATAAAAATATTTAAGTTTATTCTTAATTTTCAAATAAATGTAAATAAAATAAAAAATATATATATTTTTGCCTTATTTCTCATAATAAAAACAAAAAGGTGCTTGGGGCACGGCTAAAAATTATCCAATCGTTGTCAACTTTTTTTATGCTTTTTGGGACTAAAACGATTATATTCGAGAAAATAAATTTGTCCATATAAATAAGGACCGGTCTAGTATGTATGTAATTTCAAGCAACTATTTGAAAAAATAGAAGTTCTACACTTAGAGAACAAGTCGGTTAATAAAAAAGCAGCAGACACTTTTCTGCTATTACAGCAGTTTTTTTGGCATAACAACTGTTATTCTGCAATCTTACATCACCATTCACACTGCTAAAGAGTTTGCAGTCTGCTAAAATTGGCTGCTGTTAATTAAAATATAAAAATAGATAAGCGTTCATAAGCGAGTTTAGCTCGCATTTTATATTAGCTTTTATATTAGCATGGGACAATATGCGTATCATTAAAAAGACAATCACAATATCTTTCCGTGGTAATAAATTGCTTTATAATAACATCTATTCAAAAAAGTGTTGTTAATATGTATATTTAAGTGGTCATACTGTTCTGTACATATGCTTAAAGTTTTTTCTATATTGCTAAAAACAGCAAAAACTGCTGTCTCTTTTTCAGCAGAAAATCTGTTATTTTAGGCTTCCTGCTTTCTTTTACTGACAAATTCCTTTGAGTGTACTGATGGATTACTATTATTATTATTAATGCAATTATGCCGATGAATGTATCAAAATATTTCTCGTAGATCCTGGTAATAAAATATGAATGGTTGCCAAACCCTAACGTAATCACATATAATCAAATTAACGTCATTTATCGTTGTGCAATAGACTGAATAGACTTCACGAGAAAAATTGAATATTGATTGAAAATTGATTGCTTTATTTTTTGTAAAACTAGATGAAACCCCCCCCCCCCCCCCGGGGAAATCCTGCGCACGGCCCTGATCTTCACTGTCAGAGAAATGTTTACACCGAATTTTACGACTTTACCTTCACACGTTTTGTTTGTACCATTTTTATCCATCCAATTTTACTTCTTAAAAGTACGAATTTCGAAAAATACTTTCGTTTTCTGTTCTTTTTAATGGTACAATCTGTATCCCTTTTCACCATTGCGCTATAGGACAAATGACCTATTTCACTGGCCAAAAGTCAAGCGTTTTCTCAAATTTGGTGGACAATAAATTCCAAGTATTTATATGGAAAATAGTTCAGAAGGTACGTATTTAAATTGTGTGATAAAAATTACATGTGGATTTCTAGTTGTGTACAAATGTTAAATATTTGATTTGAAGTTATTCGGTGAAAATATCACTCTTTTCCGATACTGACACTGAGTGTCCAATATATCGAACTATTTAAAATCGGGATCAAACATCGCACCAAACAGAAACGAGAACTTGTAGTTTATGATTATATCCATTGTAAAAGCTATTAGAACTAAATATAGCTTGGCTTAAGGAAAGTAAAGAAAGACATTTTTGTCGGTCGTTATTTTTAAAATGAAAAAATTGTCAAAGGATGCTAACGATATTTCGTCGGCATAACGGAGATTGGTTGAAAGAAAGACTTTCGGAACATTGTGAACATATAAAATCAAAAAAAAAATCATCTTCCAGGTCAAAATCGCAAAAAGAAAAAACTTAAAAATTCGATTTTTAACCTTTTTCCCCTGTTCAGGTCCATAGGTAGCAAACAGTTCAAAATTCAAGGAAACAATCAAGTACAAAAATGTACCTACGTTCTCAATAAACAACTTTCTATAATGATTCTAGGAATGATTCTTAACATCGTTTAGGTATCGCTTAGGTAATTTCAACTGTTTTTTCTTTACTTCAACATTGAGATACTCTGCTCTCTATTTACTGTTAAAAATTATCACTTTTTTGTGCAAAAATGTGACCGAAACTGGGAGACACGGTTATGTTATATATACATGGTAATATTTCCGTTACTTAAAAAATTACACACTAATACGGCAAAGGAAGCGCTTTCTAGTTTGACCGGAAAAATTATTAGTTTACGAACATGACAAATATAGTCTAGAACATAAATCAAATTTTAATTCAAGTGCTGATGAAGAGGACTTCTTAAGTGATCAGCAGCCAAAATTATTTGGAAAATCAATTTTAAATTATGTCGCGAAGGGATTTAAAAAAAAATAATTACTTTTCTAATTTAATTTTTTCCCTTTTTCTTTTTAGAACTTGTAAAATAAATCTGAGATCATGGAAAGTTACAACGTTATCCAACGAACCAAAATCATAGAATTTTACTTTGAACATCAATTTTAACGTTTAATTTCCAAAAATTCAACACTGGATTGAAAGAAATATAAATTTAAACGTTTCCATCAAAAACGAAACTGAGTTAGATGATGCAGTTGCATCTTTTACGAACTTGATCCACGAGTCTGCTTTTTTATCCACTCCGCAAGAAGTCGAAAACAATATCTCAAGATTCCGAATATCTCTGGAAATTAGACAACTTATATGTAAGAAACGCAGATTACGCAAAATTTGGCAAACAACAAGGCGTCGTGAAGATAAAACTAATTTCAACAGAGCTGCTAACTTTCTTAAGATTCAACTAAAGAATTTAAAAAATAATTAGTTAAATAATTTTCTAAGGAATTTGAGTCCAAATAAGAATAATGAATATAGCCTCTGGAAGGCTGCGAAACACTTAAAAAGACCACAAAAACGAAATATTACTATTAAAGATGCAAATCGGATAAGGCCAAGGTATCAGCTTTTAAATCATTCTTATAAAATATATATATAAATATATGTGTTTGACAAAAAATGTTAAAGCGGAAAGGACATTTGTATGGGGTTATATTGAAACCTGGAACGAAATATGTGAAATATAATACATATAGTTTGGCCAAAATCGGTTAAACATTTGGGAGCAAAATTTGTATTGGGGCTATATCCAAATATGAACCTATCTTACCCACTATCTGCGTATGTGTTTCTAGTTGGAACATAAGATTTTGAAAGAAAAAAGGGTAGAATAGAAAAACGGGTAGAATATGTGGTTTCTGGAGCGGCAAAAGTCAAATCGGGAGCGACATTTGTATGGGGGCTATATCTTAATCTGAACCGATCTTACTTTCACTTCTGCGTAGGTGTTTCTAGTTGGATTATAAGATGTTGTGCCAAATTTAAAGAAAATCGGGTACAATATGTCGTTTCTAGAGCGGAAAAAGTCAAATCGGGAGCGACATTTGTATGGGGGCTATATCTAAACCTGAACCGATATTACCCAATTTTACCATAGGTGTTTCTAGTTTGATTATAAGATATTGCGTCAAATTTAAAGAAAATCGGGTTCAATATGTCGTTTCTACAGCGGAAAATGTCAAAACGGGAGCGACATTTGTATGGGGCCTATATCTAAATCTGAACCGATCTTACCCAATTTATGCATAGGTGTTTCTAGTTGGATTAGAAGATGTTGTGCCAAATTTAAAGAATATCGGGTACAATATGTGGTTTCTAGAGAGGAAAATGTCAAATCGGGAGCGACATTTGCATGGGGGCTATATCTAAATCTGAACCGATCTTACCCAATTTCTGCATAGGTGTTTATAGTTGGATTATAAGATGTTGTGCCAAATTTAAAGAAAATCGGGTACAATATGTGGTTTCTAGAGCGGAAAATGTCAAATCGGGAGCGACATTTGCATGGGGGCTATATCTAAATCTGAACCGATCTTACCCAATTTATGCATAGGTGTTTCTAGTTTGATTATAAGATGTTGTGCCAAATTTAAAGAAAAGCGGGTACAATATGTGGTTTCTAGAGCGGAAAATGTCAAATCGGGAGCGACATTTGCATGGGGGCTATATCTAAATCTGAACCGATCTTACCCAATTTCTGCTTAGGTGTTTCTAGTTGGATTATAAGATGTTGTGCGAAATTTAAAGAAAACCGGGTACAATATGTGGTTTCTAGAGCGGAAAATGTCAAATCGGGAGCGACATTTGTATGGGGGCTATATCTAAATCTGAACCGATTTGCCTCAAATTAAATAGCGTTCGTCCTTGATCCACAAAACTTAGTTGTGCCAATTTGTGTTAAGATCGGACTATAATTGCGACCTGTAATTTGATTACAACAATAGATGGACAGGCGGACATTGCTAAATCGACTCAGAAAGTGATTCTAAGCCGATCTGTATAATAAACGATGGGTCTAACTCATTTCCTTTTGGGTGTTACAAACAAATGCACAAAGACATAATACTCTCGTGGAGTGTATAAAAATCGCCAGGCTACGACCTCATAGACGCCAAAGTGATAAAATCTTTGCCCAAAAAGGTCTTATATTTCTTACTGTTATATTTAATTCAGTTCTAAGATTGTCGCACTTTCCTACGCAATGGAAATTCGCGACAATTATTATGGTACTCAAGCCTAATAAACAAGAAAATGTTCTATCATCATACAGACCAATAAGTTTATTACCCATAATTTCCAAACTGTTCGAAAGACTTTTCCAGAAAAGACTCTCTCCCGTCCTAGAAACGCTAAATATCATCCCTGGCCACCAATTCGGATTTAGACATGGCCATGGAACTTCAGAACAATGCCATAGAATAGTAAAGACTATCAGGGAGTGTTTTGAAAATAAACAGTACTGCTCGTCAATTTTCTTAGATGTCAAACAAGCTTTCGACAGAGTTTGGCACCTTGGATTGTTATATAAACTGAATTCACTCTTACCCACACCTTTTTACCTGCTGATGAGATCATATTTAGATGAAAGAAGATTTTACGTGAACATAAATGACGAAGATTCGGAAATTGGTTCCATAAAATCCGGAGTTCCACAAGGCAGTGTGTTGGACCTAGTTTTATATACAATATTTACATCTGACTTTCCTACCAATCACGATGTAACAGTAGCAACGTATGCTGATGATACTGCCATACTAGCCGTTAACAAGTCACCTGTGGAAACTTCCAATATAATACAAAAACAACTTGACTTGACTCAATCTTGGTTGAAGAAGTGGAACATTAACGTTAATCCTGAAAAATCTACACAGGTAGCATTCACCCTTAGGAATTGCCCCTCGTCGACTTATGTGAAATACCTAGGTCTGAATATAGACAGACGATTAACATGGGAACGTCACATAAAAGCAAAAAGAAAACATCTAGAGATTAAGACAAAGCGAATATTTTGGCTTTTAGGCCCAAAATCCCAATTATGTGTGGAGAACAAAGTTGTCCTATATAAAACAATATTAAAACCGATCCGGACATACGGAATCGAGCTTTGGGGAACAGCAAGCAATTCAAATGTTGAAATTGAAATTGAACACTGAGGCTAATCACTAATTCACCCTGGTTTGTAAGAAATGATAGCATTCATCTCCAAAGTTAAAAACGAGATTAGAAGATATAGCAGTAATTATCTCAATAGATTGAGTCTACATCCTAATTTATTATAGATGATAGCAATGAATCTATAAGACTGAAACGACGTCATGTCCTTGATTTGCCCTTTAGTACCAACTATATTTAAACCTATAGCCAAAATTGTAGAATAGGATAAGTGTTAGAATTCAAATAATTTCTATTTAATTTTTTGTGTTATTTACCAATGGAATAATGTAAACTTTTGATAAGTTCGCTGGACCTTAGGCAAAACTGTTATTTGTAAGTTTTTATACAATTTGCTTAATACTTTCTCTGTAAATAGATTGCAAATACAGATACTTGAAAAAAACCTGTTTATTGCCTCTGGGGATATTTAAAAGAGAGGGTGTATATCAATAAACCCAGTACCCTTGAACAGCTGAAGGAGAATATTCGAGCCGAAATAAGAGCGTTGCAGCCAGATACTATGAAAAATGGAAAATGCTCTTGAAAGAGCTCAACTTTGGTGGTCGCTTACGTGACGTAATCTTTCACAATCTTTTATTATTTTTTAAGAAAAATAATTTTAAATTAAAAATTAATAAGTTATGATTGTTTTAAACTCCTTCGCGAAAGTTGATGTATAAAATTAAATTACTAAATGCTTCTAAATAAAGGTTAAGGCGCCAACTAATAAAGCGGTCCAAAATAATTTTGAGTTTTTAATTCAAGAATAGCGTTCGACAAGAAGAATATATACTTTTTTGTACTTACATTTTTCAGATAAATTAATGAAAGCCTGAAAATGATAACACCGATTTACGGTCGTAGTATGGTATTTTGGAACGTTTTCAAAATAATCCTTAGGGATTGTATTAGCATTTGAAAAGCATAATTTAAAAACATAATCTAAAAGAAAAGATTAGAAATTAATAATTAAATAAAATTTATTGGCACTTAAATGATAAGTGTGCGTCTAGAAAAATTAAAAAGCAAATTCATATCCATCCACATGATGAATTTGGAGCTTTCATTAAATGCTGCAAAATAGGATCGGATCCATGTCACAGCAGATTTAAATTTACACATGTGTTATATTACAACAGCTTTTCCCAAATTTGGCATATTAGAGTAAGTTTGGTAAAAGTTCAACTAATCTATATATAAAAAGAGTTGCGTGATTGAGTTACTGAGTGACTGAGTGACTGACTGACTGATCACTCCCCAGACCAAACGGCTAAAGCTAGAATCATGAAATTTGGTGTGTACATTTCTCTTACCGTGTAGAGGCGTGATAAGACGAAATTCGTACTTTTAAGGTGTAAAATGGGGTAAAAAGGGATAAAAATAGTACCGCCGCAATGACCAAACGACTGGGCCTAGAATCTTGAAATTTGGTATAGACATTGCTTTTGCAGCATGAAGACATCCCAAGAAATGTTATTTGCAAAATTCGTATCTTTGGGAGGTCAAATGGGACAAAAATTTTACCAACATCATGGCTGAAGCTAGAATCATGATATTTGGTGTGTACTTTTCTCTTACAGCGAAGAGATCAGATTTGAACGGAGTTTTTCATAATTCGTACTTTTAAGGGGTAAAATGGGATAAAGAGGGATAAAGATTGTACCACCGCAATGACCAAACGACTGGGACTAGAACCCTGAAATTTGGTAAAAAAACCTTTATAGCTTCAATGCGCCCAAGAATTTTTTTTTCAAAATTCGTACTTTTTGGGAGTGAAATCGGGTAAAAAGGTATAAAAATAGTACCAATTAAATGGATGGAGCTGAAACCATAATTCGGTGTGTACGTCCCTCAAAATTTTTAGAATCGCAAAATGAAGGAATTTTTCGAAATTTGTACTTTTAAATGGAAAAGGGTATAAAAAAGGTACCAACAACACGGCTGACGCTACAATAATGAAATTCGGTGTGTATATTCGTTTTACAGCGCAGATCACTAATAAGAAAGCATTTTTCGAAATTTGTACTTTTAAGGGATTAAATGGGATACAAATTGTACCACAGTCCAGATCAAATAACTGGGCCTGGAATCATGAAATTCGGAACATTATAGCACGAATGCGACTAAGAAAACCAATTTTTCAAAATTGCGTACTTTTTGTGAGTGAAACTGGGTAGAAAGGGATACAAAATGGTACCAATCGAACAGATGGAGCTGGAATCATGAAATTCAGGTCTGCATCCCTGAAAATGCTTACAAACGCAATTTGAAGGAATTTTTCGAAATTCGTACTTTTAAAGAGTAAACGGGATACAAAAGGTACCAAGAACACGGTTGACGCTACAATCATGAAATTCGGTGTGTATATTCGATTTTTAATTATAGGATCAACTCCAGTTCAGTACATGATCAGCTATGAATAAAAAACCTTATTGTGCGTATATCATTCTGATATGTGCTAGATATTGTTCGCTCAGCGAATAAAACCCTTTATACATGTCGAAGGCTACGCATTTCGTGCAAAGAATGTTGCTCCCGATGCATGTCTCATACATGTCTGTATGTACGCGCATCCCTATCTATCCGCATCATGTTGCATAAATATTCTGTGCACCAAACGATGCTCTTTAAGCTTGTCCCTGTTATGTTGCGTTCTTGTCGGCGGTGTCGTCGTCGTCTCTTTCCTTTTTTGTGATGAGCACAGAATAGTTGTAAAATATTCCATTTTCCATGTTCTCTGGGTCTTGGCATTTTGATTGCGTCATTTACACAGCGTTCGAAAAAAACTTCCTCCGTATTCACCGCCGCGGCAATTCACTCACTATCTTAGCCTTCATTATATGCCCCACTACTGGCTGTACTTTGCCCCCCTTTTGTTTCTTTTCCTCTGAGGGCATAAGCAAGTGCATCCATGGAGTAGATGCAGCTAACTCGAAGAATTATGAAATGCATATTTTCTGGCAAGAGCAACAGCAACATCAACATAATGATGGCGAACAATCCCAAACAACAATGTCAATGCTTCCTTGGTGGGTAATAAAAAACAAGCCATTCCAGAGCACAGTGGTATGGATTCACTTTGGTTTTTGGATTATCTACATATTACGAAATGTATAAAATTTTTAGACGTTCCAACGTACGCAGCCAGAATAATTGTGTTTTATTTTCAAACAAGCGGATTTCCCGTTTAACAGAGTTTGTTCGATACATTTACCTGAGACAGTAAACATTTTCGCACGTTTTGGATTGTCGACAGATTTCACTGTTTTGCCAATCCAGAAACCTGGGAAGAGCACGAAGACACCAGCAAGCACTAGAAATATTGCCTAAAATACACGCTAAATCAATAGAACTCCTAGGAACAATTAGATTTTTTATGGGAACCCCCTGTTGGAGAAGGTATGTTTGGGAAAAAAACTAAAAACTGGAGCTACTTGACCGTGTACAGAGGAGGGCGATGGTGTTGATAGGCGACGGTAGGATATATCTTTCCGTTCCATTACGACATTCAGAGATTCAAAACAGATGTCAACAGACACTACTCCCTCTTTACTCCTTCCAATACCTGATCTTCCTTCCACCAACGCAATGCACTGCATTTATAGGGGACATCCCCTGAGTGTTGGTTGAGTGATAAAAAGGAGGGGGAATTAATGGGTGCCAGTCATACATCCCCTCTGTCTTACAGTTAACCTTCTCGCGGCCACTCAGGGGCAGTTTGGACCTTTCTTTCATACAAAAAATATAAAAATAATAAAATTAGTATGGGGACCACCTTATGGGTTGATGATATAGTGGAGTTATGTTCTGAGAAAAATTGGGGTTTACAGCAGGGGTAGGAAATATTATAAAAATTCAGTTGTTGACCGCAATTGTTAGACCGACTTCTAGGCATTTTGGGGAATCATGTGTATTTTGACCTCTTTTCACACCTTTGTGTAATGCCAGGTCAACTTTTCTGGCTTCAAATTCCGTCCTAATTTATATGTTAGCTCCGTCTAAGCATGATAGACATTTCTACATGAAATATAAAGCTATACTGGCTATATAAGGATGCTATATCATAATTTGGACAGCTTTTATGGATATGTATGAATAGATGTTTTGACGTGTTTTTAATTATGTAGTTTTAAGAGCGGTAAAATTAAGGTCGGAAGTAGAGGGGCACGACTTACGTGAATAGCGTGAATCATGCGCGGTCGTGAAGTAAATTTAGGTTACTCTGAATTCTGCGTGAGTCATGTGATTCGTAAATATTTATTTTTATACCCTCCACCTCCAGAATACTAACTTTGTCATTCCGTTTGTAACATCTTGAAATATTCTTGATCGTAATCAAATTATATGACGATCTAGTCATGTGCGTACTTCTGTCCGTCCGTCTGTTGAAAGGACGTCCAAATTTTCCATACATGCGTGTTATAGTCGTAGATCGGTTGGGATTGAAACTGAGCGAAATCGACCCAAAGGGAAAAATTTCCCTCACAAGGACTAAAAATATCCGTAATAACCCCTAGACGACAACAGCTAGAAAACGAAATTCGGTGTGTACATTCCGCTAATTGAGTAGATACATAATATAAAAGTAATTTTTTCCAAATTCGTACTTTTAAGGGATAAAATGGGAATAGAGGGATACAAATGGTACCTAGTACACCTAGAACAATGAAATTCGGTGTATACATTCCTCTGATTGTGTAGACATGTATAATAAACGGATTTTACGAATTTCGCACAAATAAACGGATTTTTCGAATTTCGCACTTTTTGCGGTTAAAGTGGAAAAGGGGGACAAAATAGTACCAACCAAATGACTGCAGCTAGAGTCATGAAATTCGGAATATACATTCCTCTGACTGCGTAGACACGAAATATAAAAGATTTTTTCCAAACTCATACTTTCAAGGGATACAATGGGTACAGAGGGATACAAATAGTACCAACTAAACGACTACAGCTAGAATGATGAAATTTGGTGTGTACATCCTTCTAATTGCGTAGACACGTAAAACAAAGAGATTTTACAAAGACGTATTCTTAAGGGGGTAAAAAGGGGATAAAAATGGTAACAACTAAATGGACGCAGCTAGAATCATGGAATTCGGTGTATACATTCCTCTGACTGCATAGACACGCAAAATAAAAGATTTTTCAAATTCTTATTTTTTACTTTTACGGCAAAAATTGGTTGAATCATGAAGTTGGGTTATTTTGCACTATGTACGTGAGATAATGGATTTTCAAAATTTTTACTTTTGGAATTAAAATAGAATGGAAATACAACCAAATGTAGCACTATCTACCATTATTTATTGTATTTAAGCTTTTTTGAAAATATAAATATAAGAATATTTTCTTTGAATTGACTTGCAGTATTATTTCGACATATATGGTGCAAACGTATAGGTAACCTTGCCTTACACTAGTCAACAGTCAAAATGTACTCGGGATGCGATAATTTTTTCTGTGTAGATAACCTTGACATGAGCTCGAAAAACGCAATAAAAAATTTTTTTTCGTTTGGTTTTTGTTTTATTTTTTTTTTTAAATTTTAAAATTTTTTTTTGGTTAATTTGTTTCGTCCGGCATAACTCGGGAACCACTAGCCCGATTTAATTGAATTAAATTTTAAAAAATTTAAAATTACAATTCCATTAATCTGTTCATATATTGTTTTCCTATACAAGCAACAGTTTCCAAGTTAAAAATGAATATATAAAGGAAAAAACTTATTTTTTGCCTAAAGATTTAATTTTTTTTTTTTTTAAAAAATCCATAAAAAATCCAAAATGAAAAAAATGTCAAATCTTATTACTTTTACGTAAAGTCACATAACCTATGAGCAAAATGAGACAAAGATCATGAAAATCAATGCACGCGTTTCGCTTTTATTCGCAATTGAGTAAATGTATGAATTTCAAAAATTTGCTCGACATATGCACAACTTTGTTATGGTAAGGTTTTTTCTTTTTTATTACAAAAAAAATTAAAATTTGTTGGGTGACAAAAATATATGACTTTAAATTAAAAAACAATTCGATATATGTACAAGAAATTATCCTAAGGATATCAACATTAATTAATTATATAAAAGTTTTAAAAAAATATCTAAACACAAAAATAAAAACCTTCAAATTAAAAATAATTATGTGCTTTTGTCTTTCTTTTATATTGTTGTGGGTCTGTTTCTCTTATCAGGAACCAGATATAGTCCCCCATCATAGCTTCTTTCCAAAATCCTTGGTATCGGTGCTCAATTTCTTTCATTTGCTGATGAAAACGCTCACCATGCTCGTCACTCACATCGCCCAGGTTGTCCGGAAAGAAGTCCAAGTGCGAGTGTAGAAAATGTATCTTAAGCGACATATTTGCTCTAATTTTTTTATAATTTTGGAGTAGTTGTTCGACGATCTCTCTGTAATTTGAGCTTTTGTTGTTTCCAAGAAATCCGGAAACAATTTGCCGAAATGAGTTCCAAGGTGCAGCTTCATTTGGTGATAAAATGTGCTCAAACTGTTGGTCTTGCAACAACTTTTTAATTTGCGGACCGTCGAAAACGCCTTCCTTAATCTTTGCCGATGAAAGGTGAGGAAAAATGGTTTTTAAATAGGCGAACGCTTCGCCATCTTTGTTGATAGCTTTCACGAAGTTTTTTATGAGTCCGAGCTTTATGTGAAGAGGTGGGAGAAAAACATTTTCCTTTTTTATGAGTGGTGTATATTTCACGTTGTCGCTGCCGGGGATGAAGTTAACTCTTTCTGTCCAACTCCTCCTGGTGTAATGATGTTGACGATCGCGGCTGTCCCAAAGGCAGAGAAAACAACAGTACTTTGTGAATCCACCTTGTAATCCACAAAGGATACCGATAACCTTAAGGTCGGCACAAACTTTCCAATCGTGCCTCTCATAGTTAAGGCACTTTAGTAGATTGTCCATGACTTCGTATGTTTCCTTGGTGTCAACGGCATGAGCAATTGGAATCGAAGGTTTCTTGTTGCCGTTGTGCAGTAAAATTGCTTTAAGGCTCTGCTTGTTGCTGTCGATGAAAAGACGCCACTCTCCTGGATCGTAAGAGTACCCGAGTTCACCAAATAATCCGGGAATGTCCTTACAAAAACAGATGTTGTCTTTTTTTGTGTAGTACCTTGCGTATGGTTCATGACGCTTCCTGTAGATTGTTGTCACCACACCAGGAGCCAAGAAACCGAACTGTTGCATGCGCGATGCATGCAACTCTGCATCTTCCTTGGAGAGTTTCAATTCTCTAACCCAATCGTTCAGTTCTGCTTGGGAACATAAGCGTTGACCTCCATGCAATGTATATGTTGACTCGCATTCGCTTAAGATACATTTTCTACACTCGCACTTGGACTTCTTTCCGGACAACCTGGGCGATGTGAGTGACGAGCATGGTGAGCGTTTTCATCAGCAAATGAAAGAAATTGAGCACCGATACCAAGGATTTTGGAACGAAGCTATGATGGGGGACTATATCTGGTTCCTGATAAGAGAAACAGACCCACAACAATATAAAAGAAAGACAAAAGCACATAATTATTTTTAATTTGAAGGTTTTTATTTTTGTGTTTAGATATTTTTTTTTTTTAACTTTTTTATAATTAATTAATGTTGATATCCTTAGGATAATTTCTTGTACATATATCGAATTGTTTTTTAATTTAAAGTCATATATTTTTGTCACCCAACAAATTTTAATTTTTTTTTGTAATAAAAAAGAAAAAACCTTACCATAGACAAAGTTGTGCATATGTCGAGCAAATTTTTGAAATTCATACCTTTACTCAATTGCGAATAAAAGCGAAACGCGTGCATCGATTTTCATGATCTTTGTCTCATTTTGCTCATAGGTTATGTGACTTTACGTAAAAGTAATAAGATTTGACATTTTTTTTCATTTTGGATTTTTTATGGATTTTTAAAAAAAAAAAATTTAAATCTTTAGGCAAAAAATAAGTTTTTTCCTTTATATATTCATTTTTAACTTGGAAACTGTTGCTTGTATAGGAAAACAATATATGAACAGATTAAGGGAATTGTAATTTTAAATTTTTTAAAATTGAATTCAATTAAATCGGGCTAGTGGTTCCCGAGTTATGCCGGACAAAACAAATTAACCAAAAAAAAATTTTTTAAATTAAAAAAAAAAAAAATAAAACAAAAACCAAACGAAAAAAAAATTTATTGCGTTTTTCGAGCTCATGTCAAGGTTATCTACACAGAAAAAATTATCGCATCCGGAGTACATGAAATTTTTTCATTTTGTTGAGTAGTGTTATTAGCGTGGTTTGAAATAATAAAAATTTTATATTTATGTGTTGTCATTTATTTCGGTTTAAGACCAAAGGTTGTGCTGAAGTCTTCAGCAGAACCCAAAATTAGCAAAAAGGCAAAGTGAGACCTTTATTGTTGCAGCTAAAAGTTGACTGCGCAGTTTCGATGGGCGCTACCCCATCTCGTCAGAACTTTCGCAACGAATGTATGTCTTTGACTTAAATCAGGGTTCATATTAGTACACATACGACAAATCAGAAGCGCAAAATAAATGACAACACATACAACATAACAGACCAACAATACATACAAACAACAACAATACACACGAGGTGAAGACGGGACATACCGTACAACAACAACCTTTGCATTGTTGCGAGCGATGCGAGCACATGCATAACATTGAATTGGCAAAGTGAGATTTTTAGTGTGTCGACTTAGTTCGGTGGAATATTTTGTTTATCAGCGCTTCTCATTTGTCGTATGTGACCGCTGGTACTAATATGAACACTGATTTAAGTCAAAGACATACATTCGTTGCGAAAGTTCTGACGAGATGGGGTAGCGCCCATCGAAACTGCGCAGTCAACTTTTAGCTGCAACAATAAAGGTCTCACTTTACCTTTTTGCTAATTTTGGGTTCTGCTGAAGACTTCAGCACAACCTTTGGTCTTAAACCAAAATAAATGACAACGCATACAACATAACAGACCAACAATACATACAAACAACCATTTTATATTTATTTATAAAATTATTTTTTCAACATTTGTATTTGTTTTGGTTTGGCTATATTAAAAAAAATATACATTTTCCTGTAATATTACTGCACTTCTACGAAAATCAACAGCTTCTGTGGAATACAATCCATGGTGGAGGATATATAAAGTTCGGCCCGGCCGAACTTAACGCCGTTTTTACTTTTTTTCGTTCTGTTTGTCGGATATTTTCAATTAGATTGTTTTCAATGTATACATACATGTATACTTTAAAGCCAGCGCGCGAACGAAGTCAAATTAAATACTTTTTCTTGGAATGGAAACCTTGGAAATATTTATATACTTTTCATATATGTACTGGCGAGAAGTGCAAAAAACTGAATAATATGAAAACCATTGTGACTACAATAACGATTTTTCTGGATACTTTCAAAACACAAAAATGCAATAACAAAATAGGTCGCGTTCTATCATTGCGCCGAAAAATGGAGAAAAACAAACCAAACAGACAATGAACAAATTGTCTTCCAAACAAATTGGATTTCGGACTGTTTGAATTTCGCACATAAATTCGCCATTTTTGACAAAAGAAATCTAAAATTTGGTGAGGATGTTTGAGGATATTTTGGTGTAATCCACTATTGTCAATCAAAAACTCAAAGTTTTCGTGTTGTTCTTGGCTTTTACATTTTTGCCAATTTTTAAAAATTTCGTGGTAGTCTGCAGCCAAGTAATAAATGTCACCATGCCATTTGTAAATAAATTTGCATTATATTTATCAAATATAGATGCAAAATGGTCTTGAGCCAGGACAATATCCCAGATCAAATTTTTAAAAATTTAAAAACCGAAAACCGTTTTTTTTTGTAATTGCGAATTTTCGAACAAGCCACTTTCATGAAAAGGGTCGGTTTTTGACATCCCTATATGCGTTATTTGAACTTAATCGGACATAAATGTCTATGTGCTTATTTCAACATTCATAATGCTCAATTTTAAACATGTAAAAGTGGCTATGAACCATAAAACCGCGAATAATAGGAAATAAGTCTTTATTTTTTACCAGACGTTGAATATAGTTAATTCCAATTTCGTGATCGTAAGATCCTAGCGAGACGTTACGTTTTATGTTATTGATATATTATTCCTGGAATTTTAACCATTTTTATAAAAGGACTTTGGTTATAGTTTTCGACATCCCATAAACTAAATTCAGGATAGAATACTCATATCAGTGTTTACTGACGGATCTAAAAAGGATGCACCGTGTAGGTGTCTACATAAACAAAATAGAGAACGCAGACATTAGGCAATCTGATCAAAGACGAATGTATGTGTTAAATGTTATAACTTGTATACATAATTTAGTAACATAAAATAAACGTTAAACCTACTTTTCAGACTTAGCATTGTTCGAAGGCGTCGATATATCAGTGCCAAAATTGAGCAATTTTAAAATAGCTAGACAACAGCTAGAAACATGAAATTCGGTGTGTACGTTCCTATAATTACGTAGACAAGTAAAATATAAAGATTTTTTGCAATTTGTACTTTTAAGGGATACAATTGGTAAAGGGGGATAAAAATGGTACCAACCAAATCGCTGAAGATAAAATCATGAAATTCGGTGAATGCATTTATCTGACTGTGTAGACGTGAAATATAAAGGATTTGTTCGAAAATTGTACTTTTAGGCGGAAAATGGGGCGAAAGGGATAAAAATGGTACCAATTAAACGGTTGCAGTTAGAAAAGTGAAATTCGGTGTGTATATTGCTGTGACTGTGTAGACACGAAAAATAACGATATCTTTCGATATTCGTACTATTAGGATAAAAACGGGATAAAATTGGTAGCTAGAATAATGAAATTCAGTGGTTATACTCGTCTGTCTTCGTAGACACGCACAATATGAGTATTTCTCCCAAATCGTACTTTAAGGTCAACATTTAAACTTACTTCACTTCTTTGTAAAGTCGACAGGCGGTAATCCACCGGTAATTCTATGGAATACACTCCATGGTGGAGGGTGGAATTTAACGCCTTTTTACTTGTTCCTGCTGCTTTTGGACGAAGTTCCATCAGCGTTACTTTACCATCGTAAAAAGATTTATTGAAACCCCATTCGAATAATTGACAATATTCAATTTCTGATCGTTTTCTGTTATTATCGATTGCAGGGGTTCATTCTTCCCCTTTTGAAGATAAAATGAGTACTTATTGATAGTTTTAAAATATAGTTTGTGTGTGTGTGGTACCACGCCCTTTGCCCTATCATGACCTAATATATCCAAGAACCATCCCCTAACCAGAAATTAGCTAATCGGTTCACCGGTTTGGCGTCCTCTACGGAACATACAGACAAACAGACACACATTGATTTTTATATATATAGATAAATTCCGTTTTCAGTAAACCTTTGACTTGTACTTGTTGGATGTTAATGAAAAATTCAAACAAGTAAGGAAAGGCTAAAGTCGGGCGGGGCCGACTCTATGATACACTCCACTTTCTATCCGAATACAATTTAATTCGGTGAAAAAGTGAAAACGGGAAGGATTTTTCTATCCTGTAAATGTATGTGTTTGACAAAAAATGTTAAATCGGAAAGGACATTTGCATGGGGGTATATTGAAACCTGGAACGAAATAAGTGAAATATAATATGTATAGTTTGGCCAAAATCGGTTAAACATTTGGGAGCAGCATTTGTATTTGGGCTATATCTAAATCTGAACCGATCTTACCCTCATTCACCAAAGGTTTATATACATTCCACGAGAGTATTATGTCTTTGTGCATTTGTTTGTAACACCCAAAAGGAAGGGAGATAGACCCATTGTTAATTATACCGATCGGCTTAGAATCACTTTCTGAGTTGATTTAGCAATGTCCGTCTGTCCGTCTGTCCATCTATTGTCGTAATCACGATACAGGTCACAATTGTAGCCAGAACCAAACGAAACTTTGCACAACGAAGTTTTTCGGGACAAGGACGAACGCTGTTTAATTTGAAGAAAATCGGTTCAGATACCACATATTTCAACAGATTTTCTTCAAAATTGGTAAAACATCTATCTTATAGTTCAACTAGAAACACCTGTGGTAAAAATGTGTTAGATCGGTTCAGATTTATATATAGCTCCATTACAAATTTCGCTCCCAATTTGAATTTTTCCGCTCCAGAATCCTCATACTTTAACAGATTTTCTTCAAAATTCGCAAAACACCTTATATTTCAACTGGAAACACCTGTGGTAAAAATGTGTTAGATCGGTTCAGATTTATATATAGCTCCCATACAAATTTCGTTCCCAATTTCAATTTTGCCGCTCTAAAATCCACATATTTTAATAGATTTTCTTCAAAATTGGCAAAACATCTTATAGTTCAACTAGAAACACCTGTGGTAAAAATGTGTTAGATCGGTTCAGATTTATATATAGCTCCCATACAAATTTCGTTCTCAATTTGAATTTTTCCGTTCTAGAATCCACATAATTCAACAGATTTTCTTCAAAATTGGCAAAACACAGTATATTTCAACCGGAAACACATGTTGTAAAAATGTGTTAGATCGGTTCAGATTTATATATAGCTCCCATACAAATTTCGCTCCCAATTTGAATTTTTCCGCTCCAGAATCCACATATTTTAACAGATTTTCTTCAAAATTGGCAAAACATCTTATATTTAAACTAGGAACACCTATGGTCAAATCGGTTCAGATTTACATATAGCTCTCATACAAATTTCGTTCCCCCAGAAACCGCGTATTTTCAGAGAATTTCTTAAAATTGAGCATACAACGTTATACTTCAACTAGAAGAACTTATTGTGAAAGTTAGTAGCTTGTGTGGATATAGCCCCGATACAAATACTATTCTCGATTTGACAAATTGGACCAGGTCATATTAGCCTGTGATTAGGAAACATACAAAAAAATTCACGTTTCACTTTTTTACAGAACTGAATTGTATTCTGATAGAAAGTGGAGTGTATCATAGAGTCGGCCCCGTCCGACTTTAGCCTTTCCTTACTTGTTATACACTCCACGAGAGTATTATGGCTTTGTGCATTTGTTTGTAACACCCAAAAGGAAGCGAGATAGACCCATTGTTAAGTATACCGATCGACTTAGAATCACTTTCTGAGTCGATTTAGCAATGTCCGTCTGTCCGTCTGTCCGTCTGTCTGTCCATCTATTGTTGTAATCAAACTACAGGTCGCAATTATAGTCCGATCTTAACAAAAATTGGCACAAGTAAGTTTTGTGGATCAAGGACAAACGCTATTTAATTTGAGGAAAATCGGTTCAGATTTATATATAGCCCCCATACAAATATCGCTCCCGATTTGACATTTTCCGCTCTAGAAACGACATATTGTACCCGATTTTCTTTAAATTTGACTCAACATCTTACAATCCAACTAGAAACACCTATGCAGAAATTCGGTAAGATCGGTTCAGATTTAGATATAGCCCCCATACAAATGTCGCTCCCGATTTGACATTTTCCGCTCTAGAAACCACATATTGTACCCAATTTTCTTTAAATTTGGCACAACATCTTAATATCCAACTAGAGACACCTATGCAAAAATTGGATAATATCGGTTCAGATTTATATATAGCCCCCATACAAATATCGCTCCCGATTTGACATTTTCCGCTCTAGAAACGACATATTGTACCCGATTTTCTTTAAATTTGACACAACATCTTACAATCCAACTAGAAACACCTATGCAGAAATTCGGTAAGATCGGTTCAGATTTAGATATAGCCCCCATACAAATGTCGCTCCCGATTTGACATTTTCCGCTCTAGAAACAACATATTATACTCGATTTTCTTTAAATTTGGCACAACATCTTATAATCCAACTAGAAATACCTATGCAGAAATTCAGTAAGATCAGTTCAGATTTAGATATAGCCCCCATACACATGTCGCTCCCGATTTGACATTTTCCGCTCTAGAAACAACATATTGTACCCGATTTTCTTTAAATTTGGAACAACATCTTATAATCCAAGTAAAAAACCTATGGTGAAAGTGGCTAAGATCGGTTCAGATTTAAATATAGCCCAAATACAAATGTTGCTCCCAAAAGATTAACCGATTTTGGCCAAACTATACATATTATATTTCACCTATTTCGTTCCAGGTTTCAATATACCCCCATATAAATGTCCTTTCCGATTTAACATTTTTTGTCAAACACACACATTTACAGGATGCAAAAATCCTGCCCGTTTTCATTTTTCACCGAATTAAATTTTATTCGGATAGAAAGTGGAGTGTATCATAGAGTCGGCCCCGCCCGACTTTATCCTTTCCTTACTTGTTTTAATTGGATTCTAAAGCGGCAAAAGTCAAATCGGGACGACATTTGTATGGGGGCTTTATCTAAATCTGAACCGATTTGCCTCAAATTAAATAGCGTTCGTCCTTGATCCACAAAACTTATTTGTGCCAATTTTTGTTAAAATCGGACTATAATTACGACCTGTAATTTGATTACAACAATAGATGGACAGACGGACACTGCTAAATAGACTCAGAAAGTGATTCTAAGTCGATCGGTATACAATGGGTCTATCTCGCTTGCTTTTGGGTGTTACAAACAAATGCACAAAGACATAATACTCTCGTGGAGTGTATAAAAAGTTTTTTTTTTTGAGATTTCGAAGAAGTTCTTCCAAACTACTGTCACGTGGTTGTACATATTTCATTATCCCCTACACAGAATTACCCACCTATGATTTAATACATTTCTTTGTGACACCCAAATTGTGCTCATTTCGATATGCATTGAAATAGAGCATATGTACATACTGTGATTACCCACATTCATTCATTCACTTGCTACAGTCCAACTTTTTGCCAACTCTGAAATAGCAAAAACAAAAACTGCGTAAAAAACCGTTTTTTGGAAAAATGAATCATTTGTTTCCAAAATCGCATAAAATTGATAAAAGATGTTGTGTGTTGTAGGAGCATTACATTATTCAGATAAAATGTGACATATCGCATTAATTACTTTAATTCAAGCAATAAGTGCTCTTAGTTAATTCCAAAATCACTGTAAGGTCGCACTTGCAATGAATAGATTTGCAGCAAATGAACATTATTTTCATTTGTTATTTTAGTGTATTAAATTATAGCAAAGGTACTGTATCATAAAGTCGACTGCTCCTTACTTATCCTTTTCCTTTTGGTTCCTTATTTTTTTAGTGGCAAACATTATTGCTGTTGTAATGGAGCACATTGTGTGGTGATAACGTAGTTGTTGCAACAAGTCCTTATAGCGATTCGTTATAATTCATTGCATATTTTCAGCTGCTTAAGAGAAATTATTGCAATTTTCATCTATTTATATTCTTTATCAAAAACTTTTTTTTCGTTGAAATGAAAAATTTCAAATATTAATATTAAAATATTTTTATGACTCATCAGACATGAATCACAATGAGAGGCCATAGTAGAGTAGAGTGCGTTAGTTGTGGCCAATTGGGCTTGAAAATGTTCGTAAACGTACATTTCACAGTTTATAATAATGTACACAATTTGGTGACAAAAAATGATTCAAACTGCATTTTGGTTCTCTTTCCTAAAATTGGGGTGAAAAGTTTTATATATTCAAGAGGAATAAAGATTCGTCGCAGTCATTCTATCTAATATCTATGGGAGAAAATTCATCTTTTCCATCCTCCAATAGCTTTAAACTAAAGATAAATAATCTGGCATGATATCTAGGTATATATGTCTAAACTGAAACGGCAAAACCGGTGTTAGCCACCGTCACCGTACACCTTTTTTATGTATAATCGACAAATCGGTGTTTTCATGTCGGTCGATAATAAATTGATTAGGACACGATGTGAAACATTAATGGTTTATTATACCCTACACCACTTCGTGGACTTGGGTATTATAAGTTAGTTTCGCGACAAATGTTTGTTACACCAAAAATAATAATGCTAGACCCACCTTTAAGTATACGGATCGGCTTAGAATCACCAGCTGAATCTATTTAACCGTCCGTCCGTCTGCTGTCCATCTAAGCTTGCTTGCACTCTACAGGTCGCAATTGTGTTCCGATTGTCATGAAATTCGGCAGAAGTGGAAGTGAATTTGGAGAAAATCGGTTCAGATTTAGATATAGACTCCATATAAATATCTATGTAATTTACACTATTATTGCCCTAGAATACACATTTTACATGGGATCATGACCAAATTTTCAGGATCGTGTTATATTTGAACTAGAAACAGCTCACGGGAAAGTGGACCACATGGGTCCAAGTTTTGATATAGCCCCCATACAAATGTACCTCCGATTTACAATATTACTGCTCTAAAATGCACATTTTACATCGGATCAAATTTTCCACACAACGTTACATTTATACTAGAAACACGTATTTTGAAAGCCAGCTATATAGGTCAATGTTTTGGAATAGCCCCCCTACAAGTGGGCCCCCAGTTTACACTATTATCGCTCTAGAACCCACACCTTACATTGGACCTTGATAAAATTTTGCATATCATGTTATATTTCAATAAAGAATACCTACTTTAAAAGTGATCTATAAAGGCACACTTTTAAATGTAGCGCCCTTACAAATGGGCCCCCATTTTAATTATTACCTCTCTAGGACCAACATTGTACATAGAAAGTTTTTCAAATTTTATTATATATCAACTAAGAATACATACTATAAAAGTCAAATATATGGGTCCATATTTTGGTATAACCCCCATACAAATTGGGTCCCATTATTACATCTCTAGAACCCATATCGTGCATTTGATCTCGATATGATTATGCATATCATGTCATATTTCAACTAAGAATACCTACTTTGAAAGTGATCTATATGGAACCACTTTTTAATGTAGAGCCCTTACAAATGCCCAATTTTAATTCTTACCCCTCAAGAACGCAAATTTTACACGCCCGCTTCGCCAGGCAAAAAAAACAAACGGTAGAATTAAAATCTGCTTTCATATTGATTTTTCTCCTGATCTCAGGAAATGGATATGTGTCCTGGAGAACGTTAGTTTACGGCGCATAATGGAAGAAATGTCAAAAATCAAATTGATTTTTTTGTCAAGTGTGATTCTCCCCTTTCCATTACCTAAACAAAAAACTTCATTCGTAAGAAGAAACTACATTACATTCAAAACACATAGAAATTCAATCAAATTGTTCACTCATCAAACAACACAAAAACTAAAAAATTAATATAATTTGCTCTTTCTTGACTTAAGGCGGCTGTTGACGAATGAATATTTTGTAACCTAAGAAAATCCACAGAAAACGTGTAATTTTAAAAAATTCAAATCAAAAATGTCCCATCTTTTAAATCCCGCCGATTTGTATATTGTCTAAGCAGGTTACAACTAAATTAACTCACACAACAATATAGGAATCTCGGTGTCGAATATACTCAAAAAAAGGTTTTAATTTCTTATGGGAAGGGTCACGGCCACTTTCCGCCCATCTCGGTTTCGAATATACTCTACATCCGTTTTTAATTTTATATGGGAAGGTCACGCCCACTTTCCGCCCATCTTTGCACAACTATTTACACTGGATCAACTCACACAAAATTTCAGCACTCTAGGTGTCATAGACCATATTCGATAATATGTTTTAACTTCGTATTTGAGGTACCACGCCCACTTTCCCAATACCGCCCATTTTTGGCACAACTACGCAGTTTTATGCTAGATGGACTCACCCACAATTTCAGTATTGTACCTGTCATAGAACTGAATGTATTCGAAAATGGGTTTAACTTCGTATTGGAGGTGCCACGCCCACTTTTCCAATACCGCCCCTGTTTTGCACAGCTATACACAATGGTGCTAGATGCACTTACACAAAATTTTAGCACTCTAGGTGTCATAGAACTGACAATATTCTATAATAGGTTTTAACTTCGCATGGGAGTTGCCACGCCCACTTTTTCATTACCGCCCATTTTTGGCACAACTACGCACTGGATGCACGCAGACAAAATTTCAGCACTCTAGGTGTCATAGAACTGACAATATTCAATAATATGTTTTAACATCGTATGGGCGGTGCCTCGCCAACTTTTCCAATACCGCCCATTTTTGGCACAACTACGCACGTTTATGCTACATGCACTGACACAAAATTTCAGCACTCTAGGTGTCATAGAACTGATAATACTCAATAATAGGTTTTAACTTCGTATTGGAGGTGCCACGCCCACTTTTCCAATACCGCCCACTTTTGGCACAACTATGCACATTGATGCTAGATGCACTTACACAAAATTTCAGCGCTATAGGTGTCATAGAACTGGCAATATTCAACAATAGGTTTTAACATCGTATGGGAAGTGCCACGCCCACTTTTCCAATACCGCCTCTTTATGGCTCAACTATGCATATTGACGCTAGATGTACTTACACAAAATTTCAGCACTCTAGGTGTCATAGAACTGATAATATTCAAAAATAGGTTTTAACTTCGTATGGGAGGTGCCACGCCCACTTTTCCAATACCGCCCATTTTTTGCACAACTACGCACAATGATGTTGGATGCACTAAGACAAAATTTCAGTATTGTATCTGTCATATAAAGGAATATATGCGAAAATGGGTTTTAACTTCGTGTGGGAGGTGCCACGCCTACTTTTCCAATACCGTCCATTTTTTGCAGAACTACGCACATTGATGCTAGATGCACTTACACAAAATTTCAGCACTCTAGGTGTCATAGAACTGAATACATTCGATAATATGTTTTAACATCGTATGGGCGGTGCCTCGCCAACTTTTCCAAACCGCCCATTTTTGGCACAACTACGCACGTTTATGCTACATGCACTGACACAAAATTTCAGCACTCTAGGTGTCATAGAACTGATAATAGTCAATAATAGGTTTTAACTTCGTTTGGGGGGTGCCACGCCCACTTTTCCAATACCGCCCATTTTTGGCACAACTATGCACATTGATGCTAGATGCACTTACACAAAATTTCACCACTCTAGGTGTCATAGAACTGGCAATATTCAACAATAGGTTTAACATCGTATGGGAAGTGCCACGCCCACCTTTCCAATACCGCCTCTTTATGACAAAACTATGCACATTGACGCTAGATGTACATACACAAAATTTCAGCACTCTAGGTGTCATAGAAGTGACAATATTCAATAATAGGTTTTAACATCGTATGGGAAGTGCCACGCCCACTTTTCCAATACCGCCCACTTTTGGCACAACTATGCACATTGATGCTAGATGCACTTACACAAAATTTCAGCGCTATAGGTGTCATAGAACTGGCAATATTCAACAATAGGTTTTAACATCGTATGGGAAGTGCCACGCCCACTTTTCCAATACCGCCTCTTTATGGCACAACTATGCATATTGACGCTAGATGTACTTACACAAAATTTCAGCACTCTAGGTGTCATATAACTGATAATATTCAAAAATAGGTTTTAACTTCGTATGGGAGGTGCCACGCCCACTTTTCCAATACCGCCCATTTTTGGCACAACTATGCACATTGATGCTAGATGCACTTACACAAAATTTCAGCACTCTAGGTGTCATAGAACTGAATACATTCGATAATAGGTTTTAACTTCGTATGGGAGGTGCCACGCCCACTTTTCCAATACCACCCATTTTTGGCACAACTGTACAGACTAATAATTGGTGAACTTTCACAAAAATTCAAGACTCAACAGTATTCATCATATGCTAATTTATAAAAAAACGAATAAATCCCCAATTTGTGTGGGAGGTGCCACGCCCACTGAAAATATCAAAAAATTATATAGCCTATTTTCACCACCGGTTCACTATGAACATACTGTGAAAATTTCAAGAAGATCGGTTTCATTAGTTTAGGCTGCTATAATGAACAAACAAACAAACAAATAAACATACAAACACAGATCCATTTATATATATATATATAGATGCATCCAAAGAAATGGCCTTCTAAGGAGAAGCCTTGACAATTGTTGACAATATCTTTAAAAGATACGACAAGCAATTTTCAACAGCATGAAATATGTTTCATCCTAGCATCAAATGACCAAGTGCGCGTTTATTCGGAGTCCCTCTTCCAGATATCCAATATTGACGCTTGATTGTTCTATGTATGTTCGACTGTTTGCTATCGCATAACTCTTTTATGTTCGCACAAATTGCCGACAAAATCTCATTATAACACTTTTGAGCATTTTATGCGTTCACATGTTTATCGGCAAACACTTCCCACAACTAATAGGAGCGGACGAACTCGATCCGATAGGAATGTATGGGAGGGTACATACGTGCGTGAGTGTCTTACCAACATGTGTGTACGCAGCAGAATGTTTTGTCTATTTATGATATTTCAAGTTTATTGCAATAAATTAACATGAAATTTATTTTATAACCACCACTAACACCAGCGCCAACACCAACAGACACCAATACCAAACACATCGCCAGTGCCAGCGCCATCGTCATCGCCAACATCAGCATCACAACAACAGCGAGAACGGCCTTAACGCGTTTGTTAATATATTTACAACATAAAGCAACAGAAAATCAACACATATACCTACATACATACAAACACTTTACCATATTTACAGCAGCAGGTCACTGACTTATGACGGGCGGCACAATATAGCGTTTCAGTGGCAGGACCTAGACCACTTCTACAAAAGTAATACATAAAGTGAATTCAAATAAAATTGAAATAACATAAAACTACTAAAAATGTTATGATTTATCAGGGGTAATTTTCATGCCTCTAACATGTTTATAATTTCGTTCGTTTAGAATCCCAAGGACCTTTTAAAATGTCTAAAGAAGGAAATATTAGCCGGCTGCTAATGAAAAAGGCTCACAGTATTACAAATTTTCAAAATATTCTTATTGGTTGTCATGTAATGACCATTGACTGTACGTAGTTTTAGCCATTTACCACTACCGACTCACCCACGGAAAGGGTATCATATGCATGAATTGTCCGGATGACGGTTTCGGTGAATTGCTTGGTCTGTTACTTTTGTTGGGCTTTTTGATATTTTTCTCGCCCGTCTCGAACATATGCTCGGATTATATTACTCACATGTAAGTCTATGTGTGTGTGTGTGCAAGTGTAAGTGTATTCATGATTGCCAGTGAAAGTGGGGTTGCATGCGTATGTGGTGATACGCAAAGCTACTGGGGCTGTGTTCAATTGGGCCTTAGTAGGGCCTTGGTAAAATTTATTATTATTTCATTGTTCAAAAAATATTCTCCATATTGTTAGTTTTCATAGAAAATAATCTAATTTTCTTCTTCGATAGTAGACTAAAATAATAAAATGTTAAACCAATCAAATAACATTTGAATTTTGAATATAAAAAGAGTAACGCTCAATTGTTAGTCTGCACAATTGTGCCAAAAATGGACGGTATTGGTAAAGTGGGCGTGGCATCTCACATACGAAGTTAAAACCCAATTTTGAATATTGTCAGTTCTAGGACACCTAGAGTGCTGAAATTTTGTACAAGTGCATCTAGCATAACCCTGCGTAGTTGTACCAAAAATGGGCGGTATTGGATAAGTGGGTGTGGTACCTCACATACGAAGTTAAAACCTATTATTGAATATTGCTATTTATTTGTGACCTGCTTAGACAATATACAAATGGGCCGGATTTGAAAGATGGGGATTTTTTATTAGAATTTTGTAAAATTACACGTTTTCTTTGGATTTTCTTAGCACAATCGATTAAGTAAGTTCTTCTTACGTAGGAACTGTTTTGGTAATGGAAAGGTGGAGAATGACACTCATTCTAAAATCAATTTTATTAAATACACATGCAAAAAATCTGCTAGGTCCTTCGGATAGATCGCAAGAAAATTACAGAAAAATGGCATGCATACAAATAATGTTAGCCCTATCTTCGCGAAAAGGAAAATTTTGCAAAAATTATCGATCATCCAATGCGTAGAAGGAAAAGCAACTTTTAAAGATGTAGTGGATAAAATGTCTAAATGGCCCGACGACAATCCTTTTTCACAGTGTATTGATAGATCAATAATGGACCAGATACTGGCGGATATGTTGCCATCCAACATTGTTAAAGGGGCTGCTTTTTAAAGGTTAAAGTTTAACGACTCAAAAGCAAAAAGTCCGAAATTTTTTTCGAGACTTTTGGGAACATATGAAAATGTTAAGTTGAAGATTCAAGAAAATATATCTGATTCTATTTTGACAGATATTTGGTCCAGTAATGGAAATACGTGAGCATTACGGCGCACTATATAAAATATGGAACTAGAGAAAAATATATTCTAGGTGCTGTTGAAATGAGCGAAGACCATAAATGTAACATTTTTATTCGATATATGTTTTTATATCCTCCACATAAGGATGGGAGTATACTAACTTTGTCATTCCGTTTGTAACACCTTGAAATATCGAACTGAGACACTATAAAGTTTAAATATTCTTGATCTTCATAAAATTCTAAGACGATTTAGCCATGTCCGTCCGTATCTTGGAAGCACGGTCCAAAGGGAAAAAAAGCACAGAAAATATCCGTAATAACCCCTCATATTTTGAGTATTTAAGCATGTTTTTTCAATATGTCAGCTTGTACTTACTTTATATTGGCTACTAGCTCAACCCCGCCCGCTTCGCCAGGCAAAAAAACAAATGGTAAAATTAAAATCAGGTTTCATATTATCATATTGATATTATCGTGGTCAGTAATATATACGTTTCAATTTTCAGCCTTATAGCTAAAAAACACTTTTGCCACGCCCCCACCACCCACGAAACGAAAATTCAAAATCCGGCATCATATTTATCTTTCTCGTGGTCAGTAATATATACATTCCAATTTTCAGCCTTCTAGCTTAAAAATACTACTAAACGAAAATCCAAATTTCGGCATCGAATTGATCTTTCTCGTGGTCAGTAATATATATGTACCAATTTCCAGCCTTCTACCTCTCAAAAACACTATTGCCACGCCCCACTGCCCACCAAACGAAATTTCAAAATCCAGCATCATATTTACCTTTCTCGTGGTCAGTAATATATATGTACCAATTTTCAGCCTTCTAGCTCTCAAAAACTCTTTTGCCACACCCACTCCGGCAACAAAACGAAAATCCAAATTTCGGCATCAAATTGATCTTTATCGTGGTCAGTAATATATATGTACCAATTTTCAGCCTTCTAGCTCTCAAAAACATTATTGCCACGCCCCCTCCGCCCACAGAGCAAATATTTAAAAATTCTTTAGCCTATAGTTCCTTCCAGACCTGCATCTATCTGTACTGAAAATTTGAACAACATCGGTTCAGCCGTTTACACGTGATTGGGGAACAAACAAACAGACTTACACTAAGGTTTTATAATATTAATAGGGATAGGGATAGGGATAGGGATAGTAGGGCAAAAAGGGATAAAAATGGTACCTATCAAACGACAACAGCTAGAAACACGAAATTCGGTGAGTATATTCTACTAATTGAGTAGATACGCAATATAAAGGTATTTTTTCCAAATTCGTACCTTTAAGAGGTAAACTGGGTATAGAGGATAAAAATGGGAAAAACGAAACGGCTGCACCAACATAATGAAATTCGATGTATACATTCTTATTGCGTATACACGTAAAATAAAGGTATTTTTCGAAATTCGTACTTTTTGGGGATAAAATGGAAAAGGCGGATAAAAATCGTGCCAATCAAATGACCGCTGCTAGAATCATGAAATTTGAAGTATAGATTCCTCTGACTCCGTAGACATGAAAACTGAAAGGTTTTTCCAAATTAGTACTTTCAAGGAATACAATGGGAACAGAGGAATAAAAATAGTACCAACTAAACGGCTACAGTTTGAATGATGAGTGAATCGGTGTAGACATCCCTCTCATTGTCTAGACACGTAAAATAAAGAGATTTTTACATATTCGTACTCTTTTTACGGCAAAAATTGGTTGAATGATGAAGTTATGTTATCTTGCACTTTCTACGTGGATTTTCAAAACTTGTACTTTTGGAATTAAAAGAGGCAACCAAATGTAGCACCCACTATCTGCCAATGTATTGACTTGAAGTATTGTTTCGATATATATAGTACTAGCAGTACCCGCTGCTTCGCACGCGAAAAAATCAGTTATTTGTTAATTTTATCCGTCTTAGTTTTTGGATAGTATTTATTTAATTTTCTTTTGGTGGATAAAGATTAATCTAAAATAGTAATTTGGAAACCTCCTATTAGCTAGCACTCACACACGTTGTCAGAGAAATTTAAACATAAAATTTCACGACTATAGCTGAAATATTTTAGTTGGTACTATTATTATCCCGCTCACTGTTTATAAGTACAAACTTAGAAAAATTCGTTTAGATTTGCGCTTCTCGTTGTCAGTGGAACTTACACACCACATTTCACGACTATAGCTCCAATACTTTAGTTGGTACTACTTTTATCCCTTGTTGCTCACCCCCTATAAGAAAATTTCAAAAAATCTATTTAGATTGCGCTTTACCCCCTAAAAAGTACAAACTTCGAACAATTCAATTATACTGCGCTTCTACATGGTCAGAGGAATGTACATACCAAATTTCACGATTCTAGCTGTAATACTTTAGTTGGTACCATTTTTATCCCTCTCGCCCCCCAAAATTCCAAATTTCGAAAAATCCAATTTTACTTCGTTTCTATATGGTCAGAGGAATTTACATACCAAATTTCACGATTCTAGCTGTAATACTTTAGTTGGTACCATTTTTATCCCTTTTTGTCCCGCTCGTCCCTTAAAAGTACAAATTTCGAAAAATCCAATTTTATTTCGTTTCTATATGGTCAGAGGAATTTACATACCAAATTTCACGTTTCTAGCTGTAATACTTTAGTTGGTACCATTTTTATACCTTTTTGTCCCGCTCTCCCCTTAAAAGTACAAATTTCGAAAAATCCAATTTTACTTCGTTTCTATATGGTCAGAGGAATTTACATACCAAATTTCACGTTTCTAGCTGTAATACTTTAGTTGGTACCATTTTTATCCCTTTTTGTCCCGCTCGTCCCTTAAAAGTACACATTTCGAAAAATCCAATTTTATTTCGTTTCTATATGGTCAGAGGAATTTACATACCAAATTTCACGATTCTAGCTGTAATACTTTAGTTGGTACCATTTTTATCCCTTTTTGTCCCGCTCGTCCCTTAAAAGTACAAATTTCGAAAAATCCAATTTTATTTCGTTTCTATATGGTCAGAGGAATTTACATACCAAATTTCACGTTTCTAGCTGTAATACTTTAGTTGGTACCATTTTTATCCCTTTTTGTCCCGCTCGTCCCTTAAAAGTACACATTTCGAAAAATCCAATTTTACTTCGTTTCTATATGGTCAGAGGAATTTACATACCAAATTTCACGATTCTAGCTGTAATACTTTAGTTGGTACCATTTTTATCCCTTTTTGTCCCGCTCTCCCCTTAAAAGTACAAATTTCGAAAAATCCAATTTTATTCGTTTCTATATGGTCAGAGGAATTTACATCCCAATTTCACGTTTCTAGCTGTAATACTTTAGTTGGTACCATTTTTATCCCTTTTTGTCCCGCTCTCCCCTTAAAAGTACAAATTTCGAAACATCCAATTTTACTTCGTTTCTATATGGTCAGAGCAATTTACATACCAAATTCACGTTTCTAGCTGTAATACTTTAGTTGGTACCATTTTTATCCCTTTTTGTCCCGCTTGCCCCTTAAAAGTACAAATTTCGAAAAATCCAATTTTACTTCGTTTCTATATGGTCAGAGGAATTTACATACCAAATTTCACGTTTCTAGCTGTAATACTTTAGTTGGTACCATTTTTATCCCGCTCTCCCCTTAAAAGTACAAATTTCGAAAAATCCAATTTTACTTCGTTTCTATATGGTCAGAGGAATTTACATACCAAATTTCACGTTTCTAGCTGTACTACTTTAGTTGGTACCATTTTTATCCCTTTTTGTACCGCTCGTCCCTTAAAAGTACACATTTCGAAAAATCCAATATTACTTCGTTTATATATGGTCAGAGGAATTTACATACCAAATTTCACGTTTCTATCTGTAATACTTTAGTTGGTACCATTTTTATCCCTTTTTGTCCCGCTCTCCCCTTAAAAGTACAAATTTCGAAAAATCCAATTTTACTTCGTTTCTATATGGTCAGAGGAATTTACATACCAAATTTCACGTTTCTAGCTGTAATACTTTAGTTGGTACCATTTTTATCCCTTTTTGTTCCGCTCGTCCCTTAAAAGTACAAATTTCGAAAAATCTCTATTTGTAGCTCGTCTGCATGGGCATTGCAAGGAACTCACCGAATTTCATGTTTATAGCTACTGCCGTTTAGTCAGGACGAAGGTTCGATGTTTATCCCTTTTTGGGCCATTTCATCCCCTAAAAGTACGAATTTCGTAAAACCCTTTCTTAGTCGACGTCTACATCATATTTGGGAACTACCCTGAAAATTTCATGACTCTGGCTTCAGCCGTTTGGTCTGGGGGCTGGTCAATGATAAGTCAGTCAGTCAGTCAGTCAGTCAGTCAGTCAGTCAGTCAGTCAGTCAGTCAGTCAGTAACGCAACTCTTTTATATATATAGATAAACGTATTGATAGCCTTGCCTTATAAGTGTATAAAAATATTATATTTATTTATAAATTTATTTTTTCAATATTTTTATTTGTTTTGGTTTGACTACATTAAAAAAATTGCATTTTCCTGTAATACTATTGCACCTCTAAGAAAGTCGACAGTCTTTGTGGAATGTAATCCATGGTGGAGGGTATATAGCGCTGTTTTTACTTGTTATTTCTAATAAAATTATATTTTTAGCACCATCACCATCAGAAAATTTGAAATACAAAATTGTAAATTCAAAGATAGCGTTTTTGTAGCACTTTTTAATAATGCCGTGATGCGAATTTGAAAAATCGTACATTTTGGATGTGTTGCCCAATCGTTGCAACTTGTACTTTAAGATGATATGAAAAAATTGTTAAGAAATACCGTCAAATTGTTGATCACTTTAAAAAATCGGGAAAAGCCACACGTAACTGCAAACAGATTCAAGAAGAATGTTGTTTAGTTCAGCATAAAGTGTTGCAAGATATTAGAACAAGATGGAGCAGCCCATACGTCATGCTTTATTTGATTTTATTTTCAAAAATAGTAAATTGGAAACATAGCATTCATATACAGTCAAAGGAATGTGCTTGTCGATGTGCACTGTTTTAGTTGAACTCCCTTCGTATATATATTTGTCATTCAATTTCTACCCAGTTTTTAACAAAAAATTACAACCGCAGAGCCTTTTATTCGATAAATAATACATTTTGATGGTCAGCGGAATTTACATACTAAATTTCATGATTGTAGCTGTAATCCTAATGATGGTACCATTTCTATCCTTTTTGGGCCCGCTCTCCCCTTAAAAGTACAAATTTCGAAAAATCCATTTATGTTGCAAGCTTACATTGTCAGAGGAATTTACGCACCATTTGTATTCCTTTTTGCCCCGCGCAACCCTTAAAAGTACAAAAGGCATTTATATTGCGATTCTATGTGGTGAGAGGAACTTACATACCTAATTTCGCGACTACAGCTGCAATACTTTAATTAGTACCATTTTCATCCCTTTTTGTCCCTCGCAACCCTTAAAAGTACAAATTTTGAAAAATCCAATTTTAACGCGCTTTACATAACAAATTTCACGATTCTAGCTATAATACTTTAGTTGGTACCATTTTTATCCCTTTTAAGTACAAATTTCGAAAAATCAATTTATATTGCAAGTCTACGTTGTCAGAGGAATGTAAATACCAATTTTCACGATTCTAGCTGCAATTCTTTAATTGGTACCATTTTTACCCTTTTTGTCTCTTTCCTCCCTTAAAAGTACAAATTTCGAAAAATCCCTATTTGTAGCTCTTCTGCGTGGTCATTGCAAGGAACGCACAGAATTTCATGTTTCTAACTACTGCCGTTTAGTCAGGACGAAGGTTCGATGTTTATCCCTTTTTGGGCCATTTTACCCCCTAAAAGTACGAATTTCGTAAAACCCTTTCTTACTCAACGTCTACGTCATATTTGGGAACTACCCTGAAAATTTCATGAGCCTAGCTTCAGCCGTTTGGTCTGTGGGCTGGTCAATGATAAGTCAGTCAGTCAGTAACGCAACTCTTTTATATATTTTTGTTTATTTTATATAGATGTATTAGCTGTATACACTCAAGTATTTGTAAACCGTTCTACATATGGGCAACTCCCAAAAAAAGGTCTACCAAAAAATTAAATCAAACTACACCAATAGCTTTTAACTTTATTTTTTCCTTATTTCGACAACATCTTTATTATGAAACTTGAAGTTAACTTGTTCTCTTTTATTTTTATTAAAAGTTGATGTTTTAAAAAAAGAAGAAAATTACTATAGAGTCCGCCAAATAACTTTTTTTTTGAAAATGCTATAAAAAAACTACTGAATATTTTCTCAAATTTCTTTTTTTATTTGAAAGTACAATCCTTCCGGTTAATAATGGAAAATAATTTCATTCAAATGGCTGCCTCGGGCACCCCACAAATAATAGTCCAACGGTTGAATAGTTGAAAAAAAAACGTTAGATGGCGGACCTTTTTTACTACGAGTGGAAATATTTGTAGGGTCCGTTTTGTCGCGCCCGTATTTCAGTTGTGCCTGGTTAAAAAAAATCGAAGAGATAATTCTCATATTTCATAAAACTACTTCCGTTTCAATGTAAAATTGTTTATAACTTTGTACTAATTTGTACTAAATCCTAACGATATATTTATAAAATGTAGTACTCTTTAAGCGCTTTAGAACACTAAAAAGGCTGATTGACTTTTTCAGTTTCTTTCTTGTTTTGGGGGTAGTTTAAGGCGTGCCAATGTCGAGTCGGGGCCACTGGGAGATGCCCATTTGTATTTAATTTGTTAATGAGTTAGTTTTAATTTTTTCAATAAATTATTATTTTTTCAACCAAAAATATATAGAACATGCTTTTGTTGTTAGACTATTATGATTTCGAAAACATTCGGATTCAGCGTAACTGAACTTACAGAATTTTTTTCAAAATATATCGATCAACTATGGAATATTAGCAAAAATTTCATTTAGATTTCATATTTACCACAACTAAAATTTAAATATATTTTGCTCTCACATTTGAAGTTATAAATTACATTTGAAGTTATAAATAAATGTGTTGTCATTTATTTTGGTTTAAGACCAAAGGTTGTGCCGAAGTCTTCAGCAGAACCCAAAGTTAGCAAAGAAGGCAAAGTGAGACCTTTATTGTTGCAGCTAAAAGTTGACTGCGCAGTTTCGATGGGCGCTACCCCATCTCGTCAGAACTTTCGCAACGAATGTATGTCTTTGACTTAAATCAGGGTTCATATTAGTACCAGCGGTCACATGCGACAAATGAGAAGCGCTGATAAACAAAATATTCCACCGAACTAAGTCGACACACTAAAAATCTCACTTTGCCAATTCAATGTTATGCATGTGCTCGCATCGCTCGCAACAATGCAAAGGTTGTTGTTGTACGGTATGTCCCGTCTTCACTGTACCTCGTGTGTATTGTTGTTGTTTGTATGTATTGTTGGTCTGTTATGTTGTATGTGTTGTCATTTATTTTGGTTTAAGACCAAAGGTCTTTAGCACAACCCAAAATTAGCAAAAAGGCAAATAAAATAAATAAATAAATAACTTAATCATTTACTTATTTTCATTACTCAACTTTTTCCACGTACATTTATAAAACGCTATTTCAGGCCCTTAGCATTTGGGTGCCTCGGTAATTGCCCTTACGGATATGCGTGTGTGTTGCGAATAACGAAAAATATTGCGTTTGAGGTTTTTAACGTTATTGCTTCCCTATTGGGTTGCACGTTGTGCGAGCAGTGTTTGTTCTAAAAATCGCCAATTTATAAGCCAAAAAAGTAAAAAGAACTACATACACATCAATAAATCACTTCATATACTCCGTGAACACTAACCCACAGCCATAACCAAGCTCGGTATGGATGGTTGTACACACACAAACACATCAGCAAAGATACAACAGTGAAGCATCCTGCGAGGGGTGGCACGATGAGTTTCTCAAATACTGGATACAAAGTCCAGGAAATAGAGTAGATACAAGGTAGGGGTTGAACAATCCCCTCCATCACGAAATTGGGGTATAATAAGTTTATCATTCCGTTTGTGACACCTTGAGACCTTATAAAGCAAATATATTCTTGATCGTTATAAAATTCTAAGACGATCTAGCCAGCGTCCGTCTGTGCGTGTGTTTAAAGCACGCTAGCATCTAAACGAAATGTGTCAGGAGTCGAAGTTTTCCAAAAATACGCCTAACAATTGTAGATCGGTTGGGATTGAAAGTGGGCGAAATCGGTCCAGAGGATATAAAATACCACTTTTTCACTATTTAAGAACATTTTTTTAAGTTTTCTGATTTATACGTTTGGTAAGTTCAATCCTTTTATAGAAATGGGACAAAAAAGGAAAATGGACGAAATCGGACCAAAGGGTACAATTTTTTCCCTAACAACGAATGAATATTCTGCCTATTATCTCAAATATTTAGGGTATTTAAGCATACTTTTTTTGAAGATCAATGCCTTTTTGAATGCATTTGTAGTATTATTTAAGAAACATGTCGTCTCGCTCTATATGCGTTATCTTTAAAATTAATTAATTAAATTTAATTTAATTTAAAAGTATAATAACAGTGTCCGACAGTTCATATTACAATTGAATAAGTATAATATTCAAAAAATATTTTAATTACTTATACGCACCCTATGACACCGCTATAAGTACCAAATTGAAGAAGAGGATATGTTATACACCTACTTCAAATTGCAAGCTGCTATATGTATTAGTTTAGCAGTAATAACCATTTGAAAGTTTCCCTCTTAAATAAAGAGTGATTTTTTTGAGGTTAGGATTTTCATGCATTAGTATTTGACAGATCACGTGGGATTTCAGACATGGTGTCAAAGAGAAAGATGCTCAGTATGCTTTGACATTTCATCATGAATAGACTTACTAACGAGCAACGCTTGCAAATCATTGAATTTTATTATCAAAATGCGTGCTCTGTTAAGAAAGTTCAGAAAGAAAGAAATTGTGTTCAGCGACGAAGCTCATTTCTGGCTCAATGGGTACGTAAATAGGCAGAATTGTCGATTTTGGAGTGAATATCAGCCAGAAGCATTGCAAGAGCTACCAATGCATCCAGAAAAAGTCACAGTTTGGTGCGGTTTATGGGCTGGTGGCATCATTGGACCGTACTTCTTCAAAGATGATGCGAATCGTAACGTAACTGTGAATGGTGAGCGCTACCGTGAGATGATATCCAACTTTTTTTTGCCCAAAATGGAAGAACTGAACTTGGTTGACATGTGGTTTCAACAAGATGGCGCTACATGCCACACAGCTCGCGATTCTATGGCCATTTTGAGGGAAAACTTCGGAGAACAATTCATCTCAAGAAATGGACCGGTAAGTTGGCCACCAAGATCATGCGATTTGACGCCTTTAGACTATTTTTTGTGGGGCTACGTCAAGTCTAAAGTCTACAGAAATAAGCCAGCAACTATTACAGCTTTGGAAGACAACATTTCCGAAGAAATTCGGGCTATTCCGGCCTAAATGCTCGAAAAAGTTGCCCAAAATTGGACTTTCCGAATGGACCACCTAAGACGCAGCCGCGGTCAACATTTAAATGAAATTATCTTCAAAAAGTAAATGTCATGGACCAATCTAACGTTTCAAATAAAGAACCGATGAGATTTTGCAAATTTTATGCGTTTTTTAAAAAAAAAAAGTTATCAAGCTCTTAAAAAATCACCCTTTAGTAGGATATGAATAATCTAATAATCTAAGGGGTTGACTTGAAATGATTGCTAATGTTGTAGTAATGCACAGAGAAGTATAATATTTAAAGTATTTTTTGCCGATATTCTCTTCATTAATGTGACACTTTAACCCGTTGCCATAGAATGCGAATAAGTGATTAAAATAATTTTTGAAAAATGTATCCTTTGGAACTTTGAGGCCTCAGGATGAGGAAATAAAAAACTAAAAACGCAAAATGTTTCTATAACAAACCAATGAAAAATTCGTGAATCCCTAAACAAATTTTTCGTAAGAAGAAAAAACTAAATGGCAATTGCTGGAATTCGAATGTATTACATTTAAAACATATAAAAATCTATCATGTCGATCACTAATCAAACAACATTAAAATAAGGTAAGGCAAGACTAAAGTCGGGCTGACTATATGATACCTTCCCGAATGCAATTCAATACGGCAAAAAAGTGAAATCGGGAAGAATTTTTGTATGGGTCCAAATCATAGACCGATGTGACATACTTTGTCAAAACGAGAAGAATATTTTGTACCGGGGCCATATCATAAAATGAAGCGAAGTGACCCTCTTCCACCATAGGTGCTTCTAGTCCAAGTATAACGATTTATACAAAATTTGAAGAAAATCGGTGAACCGATCTGATCCACTTTCACAACAGATGTTTCGAGCTAAAACAAGTAAAAACGGCGTTAAGTTCGGCCGGGCCGAACTTTATATACCCTCCACCATGGATTGCATTCCACAGAGGTTGTCGGTTTTCGTAGAAGTGCAGTATTATTACAGGAAAATATATTTTTTTTAATATAGCCAAACCAAAACAAATACAAATATTGAAAAATTAATTTTATAAATAAATATAATATTTTAATTACTTCAAACCACGCTTATAAGGTAATGCTACCAATACGTCAATTCAAAAAATTAATATTCTTATATTTATATTTTCAAAGCCATAAATATTGGTAGATAGTGGGTGCTACAGTTGGTTGTATTTCCATTCTATTTTAATTCCAAAAGTACAAATTTTGAAAATCCATTATCAGACGTACATAGTGCAAAATAACCTAACTTCACGATTCAACCAATTTTTGCCGTAAAAGAAAGAGTACGAATTTGGAAAAAAAAAACTTTTTATTTCGTGTGTCTATGTAGTCAGAGGAATGTATACACCGAATTCCACGATTCCAGCTGCGCCCATTTGGTTGGTACCATTTTTACCCCCTTGACGTTTCTACGCAATTAGAATTTCATCATTCTAGTTGTAGTCCTTTAGTTGGTACTATTTTTATCCCTCTGTACCATTGTATCCCTTGAAAGTACTAATTTCAAAAAATTCGTCTATTTTCCGTGTCTACGCAGTCAGAGGAATGTATACTCCGAATTTCATGACTCTAGCTGCGGTCATTAGATTGATACTATTTTTATCCCCTTTTTCAATTTTAACCCCAAAAAGTACGAATTTTGAAAAATCGGTGTATTTTATTTATTTATGCAATCAGAGGAATGTATGCACTGAATTTCATTATTCTAGGTACGGCCGTTTGGTTGGTACCATTTTTATCCCTCTATTCCTATTTTACCCCTTAAAAGTACGAATTTGGAAAAAATACTTTTATATTATGTATCTACTCAATTAGAGGAATGTACACACCGAATTTCTAGCTGTTGTCGTTTAATATGTACCATTTTTATCCCTTTTTGCCCCGTTTCACCCCCTACAAATAAGAATCACTTTATGGTGCACGTTTTTGCTATAAGGGGAAACATACCAAATATCAAGCAAATATAAACAGACATATTCAAAAAACATGCTTAAATACGCTAAAATATTAGGGATTATTATGTGTATTTTTAGTGCTAGTGAGGGAAAAAATTTTCCCTTTGGGCCGATTTCGCCCCATTTCAATCCCAACCGATCTACGACTATAAGACGCATTTATGGAAAATTTGAACGTTCTAGCTCCTTTCGTTTATATGCTAGCGTGCTTTCAACAGACGGACGGACGGACATGGCTAGATCGTCTTAGAATTTTATGACGATCAGGAATATATATACTTTATAGGGTCTCAGGTCGATATTTCAAGGTGTTACAAACGGAATGACAAAGTTAGTATACCCCCATCCTGGAGGTGGAGGGTATAAAAACAGCATTGTGCCAAATTTGTAGAAAGACGTTTCCAGGGCGGAAAAAGTCAAGCCGGCTGCGAAAGTTGTATGGAACGTAGTATATATATACCTGCACCGATCTGACCCATTTTCACCATATGTGTTCCTAGTTGAAATATAAATTGTTTTGACAAATTTAAAGAAAATCTGTAAAATATGTGCTATCTAGAGTGAAGAGTCAAATCGGTAGAGAAATTCGTATGGGGGCTATATCTAAATCTAAAAATGTGATTTTTATACCTTCCACCTCCAGGAATAGCCGCTTCAGTGGGTCGATTAAACTGACCATAAAATGGAAGCGCGCGATGAACTTTCTTAACAGAGCACGCATTTTGATAATAAAATTCAATAATTTGCAAGCGTTGTTAGTTTGTAAGACGATTCATGGTTAAATTATAGACCAAACTGAAGATGTTTGACAGTGAAACAAATCACATTCTTAATGTGCTGGTTGCAAATAAATACCAATTTCCTTAATATTAGTCAATTTTTACTGGAATTATTTTAAGAGCGTATGTTTGGCTATGAATACTGTAATTTTTACATCCATTAAAAATAAGAGCAATACCTAGAACGAACATGAAATATTTCGTGTAAAAATAACAATATATCAATATCGTGATGTGGCGGGTGATGTCTTGTTGGATGAAAGCGAATGTTTATAGGAATTTGGATCCTCGTTAATTATCTTTGCTTTTGCCATCTTTACTATAATTCCTTTTCTGACTCAACCTTTCGAAGATGGTAGTCACCGACAAAAAGTCATGGTAAAGGAGCAGCAATATAATAATTATCAAATAAAATTGAATTCTACAAAAATATAATATGGGCATGAGCCAGGACAATATTCCAATCAAATACTAAATATTTTCCAAAGTCCCATTTCATACTTTTTGTCCTTTTGAGCATCATTCCCATGGTTGGTGCAAAACCTGTCCAAAGTAGTGAGTCTTTAACGCAAACTCTAAGAAATTTACGTGGAAACTTTTCGTGTTTTCAGATGAAGCTCATTTTCATCTCGGTGACTATGTCAATAAGCAAAATTGCCGCATATGGGGCTCAGAGAACCAACACGTGACTATTGAGAAGCCAATGCATCCACAACGTGTCACTGTTTGGTGTGGATTTTGGGCTGTACTGAAAAATTGGGTTGATCGGATGAGGTACTACCGAGCGAGTCGTGGTAGTCATATGAATGATATGGTGTTCCACAGGGCCGTGCGCAAGGCGGGGGGTTTTGGGGGTTCAAACCCCCCCCCCCAGAGAGGTTTCGAACATATACTTTTTAAAACCTTCTAGACTTTCTGAAGCAATAAAATATAGAAATTTTAAGGTCTTTTTAAAATAACTCGTCTGAAATGGTAATTTTGCAGTAAATTCGTGAAAACACGAAAATTACATAAAAAATCGTGCACACTTCTTGAATTTCGGACAAAGTTTATGAAAATTACAAACAAACTAAAAGAATTGTGCCAATTTCAAGATTGTGTACTGCTAATTTCGCTAATGGACACGACATTGTTCGGAAAATTTTCATTTTTATTAACCGATACAACTTCTTGACATTCGACTAGAGCTATATCTTATGAACTTTTAATTGTGTACTGCAATAAAAGTTTGGAAATTTAATAACAAAATCGTTTAGTAATTTTAAAAAAGTGTAGATAAGAATCACTATGATATCATTATGAAATGTAAAATCTTCTTAATAAAAGCAAATAATTAGCTTGATGCTTGTAGAGCGCTAAGATGTAACATTTGCGATTGGACATTTTTATGGAGCTGTATCTAAATCTGAACCAATGTGTTCTATTTTCATCACAAATGCAACAACAACGGGTTCTATTACTTCCAATGTTTTGGGAGTTTGCAATTATAATACAAATCCATTTCGACAAACGAAGAACACTGTTTGATATACATAAACTTATTTCTCTTTGTTCATTTACAACAACTGATGACATGTTTACCGCAAACAATATATTTTTTCCCACAAAAGAAGAATTTCAAATGGCGAGTTTTGAATTACAAATGACGAGTTTTGAATTACAAATGACGAGTTTTGAATTTCAAATTACGAGTTTTGAATTTCAAATGATATTTTTTGAATTTCAAATGGAATTTTTGAATTTCAATTGATATTTTTTGAATTTCAAATGGAATTTTTGAATTGCAAATGGTGTCTTTTGAATTGCAAATGGTGTCTTTTGAATTACACTTGCAAATGGTGTAGTTGTTTCTTCTTGCATTTCATCGAAAACAAAAAAAAACTATATTTGTAATTCGAATTTAGACATATTTAAGATTATCAAAATGAAGAAACATTTCCAAATATTTTTTATTTAATCAGAATATACGCATAAATATTTTGAGTAAACATCCTGTTACTCATGTCCTATATAAATTAAAAATCCCAAAACTCTTTAGACATCCTATTTAAACCCATACTTTGTCAAAAAGCATATCCAATTTTCTGAATTTATCATAGAAAAAATGCGGATGAAGGGTTTATCGCCGAGTAATTTGATCGTTTTTTGTGTAATATTTCTTCAAAATATATATCGAGGGCTTATATTCAAATGTGGCTATGAACCATTTTCTCGAAATGAGTTCTTGATGCCAAATTTTTTGTATGTCATCTGTCATATAAATTAGGAAAATAATTTTATTTCTAAAGCCATTTTTTCAAATGTTTCTGATCCACTCACACTATAGTTTGTGACTGCATAAGTGGCTATGAACATAAAAATAATAGAAATAAAATAGTTCAACAATGGAGCAGCATAAAACCGAAGGTTATAATTCGCTACAACGATTTTGTTTAAAACATTTTTCTAGACTTAGGGTATATCGTACTATCATATTCCATCATTTCGCGTTAATAGCATTTTGATTCCCCAAGCTAAAATAGGAAAAATGGTGGCTGTAAAAAAAAATGTGAAAAGTATATTTAGAAAAACCGGCGTAACTTTTTATTATATTGAGAATACCAAAATAATTCTATGGCATGTGATTGCTGACTTCATGCGGATTTGTGCATGAAAAGTTTCATAATTATGAATGAAGAAAGTTAAAATATAAGGAATTGCAATGGCGAATTTTGGATTTTTCATCAATTGCAGCGATTTTCGCGACTGACGGATGAAGCAGGAATCTTTAAATTCGCTGTGTACACCACAGAAAATGTGTTTTCTTTACAACATTGCCAAGATTTCATGAAAAAAGTTATGGAGTTTACAATAAATCTTATTCTTATTTCAACATTCATCGTGATCAATTTTAGACATACAAAAGTGGCTATGAACTATGAAACCGCGAATAATAGGAAATTTCGAAAACTTTTTAATCGTAGCAATTAGTAATCATTTTTAGATTAAACTGTAGAAGAAAATCATTTTTTTTTGCTCTCCTGAAAAGTTGAGTTTTTGTTCATAGCCACTTATGAATATAAGCCCTCGATATGTATGTATGTAATTTCAAGCAACTATTTAAAAAAGTTCTACACTTAGAGAAAGAATCTGTTAATAAAAGCAGCGATTGTCTACTGCCTATCAGCAGACACTTTTCTGATATTACAGTTGTTTTTTGGCATAACAGCTTTCTGCAATCTCACATCATCATTCACACTGCTAAATATAAAAATAGATAAGCGTTCATAAGCGAGTTTAGATCGAATTTTCTTTTACATTGGCTTGGGACAATATGCGTATCATATATATTGCTAAAAACAGCAAACTGCTGTTTACCATCTCAGCAGATACAAATCTGCTGTTTACCATCTCAGCAGATACAAATCTGCTGTCTCTTTTTTAACAGCAGAATATCTGCTCCTTCAGTAGACTTTCTGCTTTCTTTTACTGGCATATTCCTTTGAGTGTACTGACGAACTGACTGTCGGACGAATGTATCAAAATATTTCTCGAAGATCCTGGCAATAAAATATGAGTGGTTTCCAAACGCTGCAGTAAAAATTTCCTAAAGGGTTGGAAAATTAACTAAGTATGAGTAAAGTTTCCTTCTTTCAAAGCCATAGTAAATAGTTCATTTACTAGAAAAAGGGTAGTAGATTTACTTAAATACATTTCTTTGGATCTAATAAAAAATTGTTACAATTGAGTAAATCCAAACTTATGTGGAAGAATATTTTCAAGGTTTTAAGTGAGAAAAAAATCTGAAATTTTTTGTATGGAAAAATTCCATATAGGAAATTTTACCTTAAAAATGTGTTTTTTCCTAAAATGAAGTTAAAATGTTTACTGAAATTTATGCAGAGTTCTTCATACTTAATTGTGAACTTATAAAAAGCATTTGAAATTGTTAAAAAATTCTTGAATATTAATCTAAGCAGCAATTCTCGATCGTTTGTAGAGACTTATTTCTTAAATACTTTATGAATTATTCTAAACAACCACTGCGAAGGCGCCTATCTTGCCTTCGCAACAATTATGGAGTAATAGCTCAACTCCTTATGGCAGAGGTATCACGAAACTTTTGAGAAATATTTCATATTGTCATTTTTCGTATCAGTTTTGCATACTCTGAAGCAAAACTATTTGTTTGATTTTTTAGTTAAATTGAACTTTTTCCTTGTATAAAATAAAATTTTCCTCAGTTTAAGTAAACATTTACTTAGTTTTATGAAATTTTCAGCAAAATTTTACTAAGATTTAGTAAAAAATTTACTTAATTTTAGGAATATTTTGCTTAAATTTAGTAAAAAAAATACTTGGTTTTAGGAAAAATTTACTTAGAATTAGGAAAATTTCAGCAAAGTTTTACTTATATTTAGTAAAAATGTACTTGGTTTCCTAAATTTTAGTTAATTTTAACTCATTATAGGATTAACTTTTTTATGAGTGTAGAGGAAAACCCCCCCCCCCCAGGGGAAAATCCTGCGCACGGGCCTGGCTATATCTAAATCTAAAAATGTGATTTGTATACCTTCCACCTCCAGGATGGGGATATACTAACTTTGTCATTCCGATTGTAACACGTTGAAATATCGACCTGTGACCGCATAAAGTATATATATTCTTGATCGTCATAAAATTCTTAGACGATTTAGCCATGTCCGTCCGTCTGTTGAAAGCACGCTAGCATCTACACGAAAGGAGCTAGAACGTCCAAATTTTCCATAAAAACGTCTTATAAAGTGTGATTTTTTAAAAGAAAGTTTTTCAAAAAAATACTGGCCGATACAGCTGCGATATTTTCTTCAGTTCGCACTCTACGTAAGCGTGTTGGTGGTTTAATGTCCAACAATGTAAATTTGGTGCGAAATTTAGTCACAATAGCCCGAATAGCCGCTTCAGTGGGTCGATTAAACTGACCATAAAATGGAAGCGCGCGATGAACTTTCTTAACAGAGCACGCATGTTGATAATAAAATTCAATAATTTGCAAGCGTTGTTCGTTTGTAAGACGATTCATGGTTAAATTATAGACCAAACTGAAGATGTTTGACAGTGAAACAAAACACATTCTTAATGTGCTGGTTGCAAATAAATACCAATTTCCTTAATATTAGTCAATTTTTACTGGAATTATTTTAAGAGCGTATGTTTTGCTATGAATACTGTAAATTGTACATCCATTAAAAATAAGAGCAATACCTAAAACGAACATGAAATATTTCGTGTAAAAATAACAATATATCAATATCGTGATGTGGCGGGTGATGTCTTGTTGGATGAAAGCGAATGTTTATAGGAATTTGGATCCTCGTTAATTATCTTTGCTTTTGCCATCTTTACTATAATTCCTTTTCTGACTCAACCTTTCGAAGATGGTCGCCACCGACAAAAAGTCATGGTAAAGGAGCAGCAATATAATAATTATCAAATAAAATTGAATTCTACAAAAATATATATAATATGGGCATGAGCCAGTACAATATTCCAATCAAATACTAAATATTTTCCAAAGTCCCATTTCATACTTTTTGTCCTTTTGAGCATCATTCCCATGGTTGGGCCAAAACCTGTCCAAAGTAGTGAGTCTTTAACGCAAACTCTAAGAAATTTACGTGGAAAGTTTTCGTGTTTTCAGATGAAGCTCATTTCATCTCGGTGACTATGTCAATAAGCAAAATTGCCGCATATGGGGCTCAGAGAACCCACACGTGACTATTGAGAAGCCAATGCATCCCCAACGAGTCACTGTTTGGTGTGGATTTTGGACTGTACTGAAAAATTGGGTTGATCGGATGAGGTACTACCGAGCCAGTCGTGGTAGTCATATGAATGATATGCTGTTCCATTATTAAATGACAAAGTTGAAACTTTCCAATAAAACCAGAAATTTGAAAAAATTATCAGTAGTTTTTTTATAGTCGATTATAATTTCAAATTGTCCATCCTATATTAATAGGGACTAGCACCATATCAGTGTACCGTAAAAGACATTTGAGAGAAAGTGATCTTCGCAATAAATGGCAATGACTATTTGTGTTTCCGCTAAAATTAAGTAGATCAGATGAGAATTTCAAAAATATTGAAAGTTTATGTTTAGCTGAAAAAAGACAATTTACAATTAATTTCCTAAGAACGTTCATTATATACATTCATAGAATGTATAGAACCAAAAATGTCCATATAGAACATTTTTACAATATAGGCTTCATAAAATCGCAACACTATCTTCAAAACATACAAATTTAGTATTCACATAGTGGCCGACGACGACGTCTTTAGATTTCCCTTACTAGGTTTGCCGTACATCGTTATGTTTACACAGCCGAAATCCAGTTAATTATATTGAAATTTATAGACCACATTAGGGATTGTATGACACTTTACGGTGCTTCACTTTTAACTACTTTAATATTTTCATGGCGGGTATTTATATCAATTAATTCCGACCATAACTTGTGTTGTTATGTTTTCCGTGCTTTTATTTGCAGTTTGCTGCGCCACCAAGTAAATTCATTCATTAAAAAATCATTCGTTTAATTATATGAAAATATCCGAGTGATTCACGTACTTACGCGCACAAGTGAATGTATGATGGCATTTTTAATAACACTCTGATAAAAAATATTTAAAAAATGCCATTAAACAAAAAAGTGTTGGTATTTTAAGCATCGAGCAATTTGCTCACCTCCTTTTCGCAGTCCATCCATCCATCCATCCCGTCCCATCCTTAGTCATGGCATCGTGCGATGTTGCAACTCATTAACGTTGCATGCAATGTTCGCAAATGGTCGTTGCGAATGAATTAAAACCTTTAATACGTACTTGTACTTACATAAGTATGTACAACAAAATATTTTTAATTTTTTTTATAGATTTAAGTGCGATCATTCATTATTTGCGGTTACACTTGAAACATTTATATGTTGTGATTAATTGAGTACCAGATACTAGAGATATGTACAAATGGGTGACCGCTATAAATATATATGTGCGCTTATCGTTCCTTACGGAATTGCTGTGTTTTTTCAATTATCCCAAAAAGGGATTTAAAATGAAAAAATAAATTTGTAAATTTAACGTATACTAGTGACATTTATACTACACCTTTTTCAATTGTAATTTTAAATTCATCAATTGAAATTCAAAAGACACCAGTTGTAATTCAAAAATTCCATTTGCAATTCAAAAAATATCACTTGAAATTCAAAAAATGTCAAATATCTGAATTTTCTTGGAATTTTCTGAATTACACTTGGAAATGGTGTAGTACGTCTACAATTCAACGAATACAATTCAACTCGACAAAAAAGTGAAAACGGGAAGAATTTTTGTATGTTTCCTAATCATAGGCTAATATTACCTGGTCCAATTTGCCAAATCGGAAATATTTATATCGGTGCTATATCCATATAGTTCATCCCGTTCAAATATAACGTGTTAAGCTCATTTTGTGAAAAGTCGTGCTTTCTGGTGCGGAAAAAGTTTATCCGAAATTTGTATGGGAAATTTTTGGTGCGAAATTTGTGTGGGAGCTATATGTAAATCTGAACCGATGACCCATTTTCACCGTGGGTGTTTCCAGTTGAAATATAAGCTAATTTGAAAGATTTGAAGAAGATCTGTTAAAATATGTGGTTTATAGAGTGGAAAAAGAGAAATCAGGAGTGAAATTTGTGTGGGAGCTATATATAAATCTGAACCGATATGACCCATTTGCGCCATGGCTGTTTATAGAACAAATATAAGATATATCGCCTAATTTGATGAGGATCTGTTAAAATATGTGTCTTCTAGGCAGAAAAAGTAAAATCGGGAGCGAAATTTGTATGGGAAATTTGTATAAATCTGAACCGGTCTGACCTATTTTCACCATAGGTGTTCCTAGATTAAATATAAGATGTTTTGCCAAATCTGAAGACAAACTGATACAATATGTGGTTTCTAGAGCGGAAAAAGTCAAATCGGGAGCGAAATTTGTATGGGGGCTATATCTAAATCTGAACCGATTTTCTTCAAATTAAATAGTGTTCGTCCTTATCCCGAAAAACTTCGTTGTGCAAAGTTTCGTTTGGTTCTGGCTACAATTGCGACCTGTATCGTGATTACAACAATAGATGGACAAACGGACAGACAGACAGACGGACAGACAGACATTGCTAAATCGACTCAAAAAGTGATTCTAAGCCGATCGGTATAATTAACAATGGGTCTAACTCGTTTCCTTTTGGGTGTTACAAACAAATGCACAAAGACATAATACTCTCGTGGAGTGTATAAAAAGCACTAGCAGCTAAGGCTCTTAAATGTAGCATATAAGAGGGATGTGACCAATTTCCCTAAGATTTTCTGTAAAAAGTTGAGTTCTGGAGTCGGATGTAGACAAATCGGAAGGGACATATGAGCGGGACCTAAATTCGCAAAACACCTTATATTTCAACTGGAAACGCCTGTGGTAAAAATGTGATAGATCGGTTCAGATTTATATATAGCTCCCATACAAATTTCGCTCCCAATTTGAATTTTTCCGCTCTAGATATTTTAACAGATTTTTCTCTAAATTCGCAAAACACCTTATATTTCAACTGGAAACACCTGTGGTAAAAATGTGTTAGATCGGTTCAGATTTATATATAGCTCCCATACAAAAAAAATCGTTCCCCCGGAAACCGCGTATTTTCAGAGAATTTCTTAAAATTGAGCATAACACGTTATACTTCAACTAGAAGAACTTATTGTGAAAGTTAGTCACTTCATTCCATGTTTGGATATAGCCCCGATACAATTATTATTCTCTATTTGACAAATTCTATCAGGTCATATTAGCCTGTAATTAGGAAACATACAAAAAATTTTCCCGTTTCACTTTTTTACTAAATTGAATTGTATTCCGATAGAAAGTGGAGTGTATCATATAGTCGGCCCCGCCCGACTTTAGCCTTTCCTTACTTGTTATATATAGTTTATTATAATTTCAATTGTAATAAATCTATATATATAAAAGAAAGTGTCCGAAGCGATTTAATCCCATAACTCGAGATTGGCCAAACCGATTTTGATGATTTGTACTTTGTTGGAAAGGTATTTTCTCAACACGGGTTTTAAAAAAAAATAAAAAAAGAATTTCAAAATATCAAAATTTGAAAATGTCTGATTTTTACCACCCAGCGTGTTTCGACAGGTTTATTTTCGATTTTTTTCAATTTTCTTTTTTCATTTACTCGAGATTGGCCAAACCGATTTTGATGATTTATACTTTGTTAGAAAGGTATTTTCTCAGTACGGTTTTTTTTAAAAAGTTAAAGTCAAAAAAGTCAAAAAAATCAAAATTTCAAAATGTCTTATTTTTACCACACAGCGTGTTACGACAGGTTTTTCTCCGATGTTGTTGAAATTTGCAGTGCAGATAGATGTAGGTCTGGAAGGAACTATAGGCTATAGAATTTTTAAAAATTTGTGTTTTTGAGAGCTAGAAGGCTGAAAATTGGAACGTATATATTACTGACCACGAGAATGATAAATATGATGCCGAAATTTGGATTTTCATTTTGTGGGCGGAGTGGGCGTGGCAAAAGTGTTTTGGAGAGCTAGAAGGCTGAAAATTGGTACATATATATTACTGACCACGAGAATGATAAATATGATGCGAAATTTGGATTTTCGCTTTGTGGGCGGAGTGGGCGTGGCAAAAGTGTTTTTGAGAGGTAGTTGGCTGAAAATTGGAATTGGCTACAAGTATTTTTAAGCTAGAAGGCTGAAAATTGGAACGTATATATTACTGACCACGGGAAAAAAGTGTTTTTTAGTTAGATGGCTGAAAATTAGAACGTATATATTACAAACCACGATAATATCAATATGATAAGATCAATATATATTACTGACCACGGGAAAAATGTGGAAGAAGTGTTTTTTAACTAGAAGGCTGAAAATTGGAACCTATATATTACAAACCACGATAATATCAATATGATAAGAACCTGATTTTAATTTTACCATTTGTATTTTGCCTGGCGAAGCGGGCGGGGTTCAGCTAGTAAATAAATAAAAAATAGAGTATTACGTGCAATTTGGTTAAAGATGAATTTATAGTATACTGTATTATGGGCTATAAAAATGCCCCACCGATATCTAAACACTTGGGTTTAGTAATCATAACCTGGTGTAAGCGCTGGGAGTGGTATAGGGTATCAATAGTCGGCCACGCTGACTTTAGCCTTTCTTTACTTGGAACTTCTTCGTGGAAAAACGATCCTTCGTTAAATAACTGGATTTTATAGTTAGTTCCTTACTTATTCTACCCTCCACCACCAGGGTGATGGTATACTAAGTTGTCATTCCATACTCTAAGACGAGTATTTAAACTTTTTTTGAATATGTCTGCTTATATTTACTTGCTATTTGAAATTTGATTCTTATTTGTTGAGGGGTGAAATAGTGATACAGGGATAAAAATGGTACCTAACCAACAACAGCTAGAGACACGAAATTCGGTGTGTACTTTCCTATAATTGAGTAGATACATAATATAAAAGCATTTCTCCAAATTCCTACTTTTAAGGGGTAAAATTGACATAGAGGAATAAAAATAGTACAACCAAACGGCTGCACCTAGAAAAATGAAATTCGGTGTGTACATTCCTCTGACTGTGAAGGCACGAAAATTAAAAACGTTTTTCTAAATTCGTGCTTTCAAGGGATACAATGGGAATAGAGGGATACAAATGGTAAACGCTACTGCTAGAATGATGCAATTCAGTGTGTACATCCCCTTAATTGCGTAGACACGTAAACTAAAGACATTTTTGAAAGACGGGGCTTAACTGGGAAAAAGGAGATAGAAATTCTACCAACCAAATGACCGTAGCTAGAGTCATGGAATTCGGTGTATACATTCATCTGACTGCATAAAATCGCAAAAATAAAATGTTTGTTCAAAAATCTTACAATCATATTTTCAAAATTTTTACTTTTGGAAATGAAACAAGTAAGAAGGCGTTAAGTTCGGCCGGGCCGAATCTTATATACCATCCACCACGGAGTGCATTCCACAGTATTACCAGCAGAATATTAATTATATCCCTTAAAAGTACGAATTTCGAAAAATCCCTCTATTTTACGTGTCTATGCAATTAGAGGGATGTACACACCGAATTTCACGATTCTAGCTGTTGTCGTATCATTGGTACCATATTTTATACCTTTTTGTCCCATTTCGGCCGCTAAAACTTTTATATTCTTTGTGGTGCTTCCAAGCTGCAAGAGGAATGTCCGCAACAAATTTTAACTGTATGAAAATAAGAAATTTAATTAGTAAGCCATGGCTACCAATATTTGTATACTATATATATAATGGATATAATACTTCAATTCACAAAGTAAATATAAGGGAGCAATCATAAATACCCAAAATATTGGGGGATAGAGAGTGTACTTTCAGCTACAGTCGTTTGGTTGGTTGTATTTCCATCCTATTTTAATTTCAAAAGTATAAATTTTGAAAATACCTTATCTCTCACGCACGCAGTACAAGACAACTTCATGATTCTACCATTTTTTGTCGTAAAAGCAACAAAATAAAGTACGACCTTGAAAAATAAATATTTTACGTGGCTATGCAGTCAGAGGAATGTATACACCGAATTCCATGATTCTATCAGCGGCCATTTTGTTGGTACCAATTTTATCCCCTTTTTCCAATTTTGCCCCATCAAGAGTACGACTATCTAAAATCTCTTTATTTTACGTATCTATACAATTAGAGGGACGTACTCACTGAATTTCATCATTCTAGCTGTATTCGTGTAGTTGGTACTATTTTTATCCCCTGTAGCAATTTGAAAAAACGTTTTATTTTTCGTGTCTACGCAGTCAGGGGAATGTATACTCCGAATTTCATGATTCTAGCTGCTGTCATTTGGTAGGTACTATTTGTATCCCCTTTTTCCATTTGAACCCCAAAAAGTACGAATTTTGGAAAGTTCTTTTATTTTACGTGTCTACGCAATCAGAGGAATGTATACATCGAATTTCATTATTCTAGGTGCAGTCGTTAGGTTGGTACTATTTTTATCCCTCTATCCCCATTTAACCCCTTAAATGTACGAATTTAGAAAAATACTTTTATATTATGTATCTACTCTATTAGAGAAATGTACACGCCAAATTTCGTGTTTCTATCTGTTGTCGTTTGATAGGTACCATTTTTATCCCTTTTTGTCCCATTTCGCCCCCTACAAATAAAAATCACTCGATGGTGCCCTTTTATGCTATAAAGGGAATGCGAATTGCAAATATCAAGTAAATACAAGCTAATATGTTAAAAAAAACATGCTGAAATACTCTAAATATTACGGGTATTTTCAGTCCTTGTGAGGGAAAAATTTTTCCCTCTAGACCGATTTCGCCCACTTTCAATCCCAACCGATCTGCAACCATAAGACACATTTAGGAAAAATTTGAACCTCCTAGCTCATTTCGTTCGGCCGCTATCGTGCTTTCAACAGACAGAGAGACAGACAGACAGACATGACTATATCGTCTTAGAATTTTACCACGACCCAGAATATATATACTTTATGGGGTCTCCGATGAATATTTCAAGGTGTTACAAACGGAATGACAAAGTGAATATACCCCCATCCTGGAGGTGGAGGGTATAAAAAGGCCGGGAAACCCCAAACCCTACATGCGTCTAAGACTATATCCAAAGTGGAGTTAATTGGCGCTGTATAGCCATGGTCTTTCCTTACTTATTTCTTTCAGTTTTAGTACAGCTACAGAAAAACTCGGAACAAGAATTTGGTATAATATTTTCGCAATATATACATTTACTCATCCTTCAAAGACTTTGGAAGAGAGTCATTTTCTTCGGTTTGCTGACGATTTCAAATGGAAAGTATTGTTTCTAATAGTCTATTAACCCATTAACGCCCAGAAAAACTGTTGATCGAATGTCTCGCATTAAACAGGGGTCCTCATATGGGGTCAGTTGGCGGTAAAGTGTTATTACTGCAAAGTACATGTTCTACAGGGAAGCTGAATTTTCACTCACCCCATATACAGAAGTTGGAGAACGTTCAGCTCTTGGTGGTACATGCTCTTCGGGTTGAATTTTAACTAAATAGAATTGCAAACTTGTTCGATTTATTTTCACAGCACGACAACTCGCTTACAGAGCAGCTGCTCTAGTATTACAACCCGCTGACATAAGCCGAGTGAGCGGTGGGCGTTCGCCTGCTTCGCTTGTGCATCAGCTGTTTTATTAGCTGACTTTTTAAATACCAACACTTGTTACATGAATTTGATTATGTATTAAATCTTTGGATTTGTGTGTCGGTTTCGGTTGGCGTGTGTTACAACAAATTTGCATATTACATGAATTATTTGTACAACAAACCGTAACTAATTTTAAACAATTTACATTTAAGTGACATCAGCACAAAAACGGCTACAGCAGCCAGGACCAGGACGACGACGTTAACAACTCAACCGCCAACAACAACCGCCGACACTCAGAGCCACACCGAACATCACAAGGACCACCCCGCTGCAGCAGCAGCAGCGACTGGCGATAGGGAAAAGTTTGGTTTGTATGTATGTGTGTGTGTTTGGCAACAGCAGTTGCCAATATTTTCGGCGGTGCGGTGCGGTTGAGCCTGAGAGTGTTACGAGTACTGTGCCTTTGTGGCAACGGGGAAATACTAACATCAGGTCTCTTTACCATGACTTTGTTGCTGTAATCAGCGGAAACTTTTCAACTCATCGTGTAACGCCAGCATCGGAACACAACATCGAACGAAAAACATCGGATCGAAAACACAACCAGACAACCAGAAATTTCAAAAATCCCATGTAAATGCAAATTTAGTTCGAACATTTCGAACACACACACATATACACACAAAATGCGAAAATGAAATGTCATAAATTTCAAGGAATACGACGGATGAGTTCCTAATTTGCTCTCTCTCCCTCTCACATAGGGAATGTCAAATACAATGTAAACTTCCCCGTCTGTCTGGACGAATTATGAAATACACACACTCACATACGCAATAACGCTACAAACATTAGCTCGCAAATATAAAATAATACATTAGGGTGCAATGTTTGAATAATATATCCATAAGCTAATAAGAGTTAATACACAGGATGGTCCTTTTGTTCTGCGACAAATTAAAGCGAATTCAAACTTATATTGCGTTTGAATTTTTTGCTACACCCTTTTTACGCAATTTCAATGTAAATACAACAGTATGTTGAGAAATTACAAATTGGAATAAGAAATGTAAATTTAGAATATATAAAAAATTATATTATATAAATTTTATTTATATAAACAATTTGATGTTGAGAAATAAACAACTGGAAATGAGAAAATACAAATTAATTTCCCTCTGAGTAAGAAATATTTTGAAAACGTTGCACTACTTTATTAGTTTTCACTATTAGTTTGCACTACTATCATTAGTTTTTAAAAATGCATTTTAATAATTTTCAAAAAATACTAGGAAATGACTCGTTTATGTTCTCAATACCATAGAAAGATTTTTTATACCCTCCACCTCCAGGATGGGGGCATATTCACTTTGTCATTCCGTTTGTAACACCTTGAAATATTCATCGGAGACCCCATAAAGTATATATATTCTGGGTCGTGGTAAAATTCTAAGACGATATAGTCATGTCCGTCTGTCTGTTGAAAGCACGATAGCGGCCGAACGAAATGAGCTAGGAGGTTCAAATTTTGGCTAAATGTGTCTTATGGTTGTAGATCGGTTGGGATTGAAAGTGGGCGAAATCGTCACAGAGGGAAAAAAATTTCCCTCACAAGGACTGGAAATACCCCTAATATTTAGAGTATTTCAGCATGTTTTTTGAACATAGTAGCTTGTATTTACTTGATATTTGCAATGCGCATTCCCTTGATAGCTTAAAAGGGCACCATAGAGTGTTTTTTATTTGTAGGGGGCGAAATGGGACAAAAAGGGATAAAAATGGTACCTATCAAACGACAACAGATAGAAACACGAAATTTGGCGTGTACATTCATCTAATAGAGTAGATACATAATATAAGAGTATTTTTTATAAATTCGTACCTTTAAGGGGTTAAATGGGGATATAGGGATAAAAATAGTACCAACTTAACGGCTGCACCTAGAATAATGAAATTCGATGTGTACATTCCTCTGATTGCGTAGACACGTAAAATAAAAGAACTTTCCAAAATTCGTTCTTTTTGGGGTTCAAATGGAAAAAGTGGATAAAAATAGTACCTACGAAATGGCCGCAGCTACGAATGAGCGCGCAGTATACATTCCTCTGACTGCGTAGACACGCAAAATAAAACGTTTTTTCTAAATTCGTACTATCAAGGGATACAATGGCTACATGGGATAAAAATAGTACCAACTAAACGAATACAGCTAGAATGATGAAATTCGATGTGTACATCCCTCTAATTGTGTAGATACGTAAAATAAAGAGATTTTAGATAGTCGTACTCTTGAGGGGGCAAAATTGGAAAAACGGGATAAACAAAATCAACAAAATGGCCGCTGATAGAATCATGGAATTCGGTGTATACATTCCTCTGACTGCATAGCCACGTAAAATATTTTTTTTTTCAAATTCGTACTTTATTTTGTTGCTTTTACGACAAAAAATTGTAGAATCATGAAGTTGTCTTATACTGCGTACGTGAGAGATAAGGTATTTTCAAAATTTATACTTTTGAAATTAAAATAGGATGGAAATACAACAAACCAAACGACTGTAGCTGAAAATACACTCGAAATTCGTACTTTTAAAGGATATAACTAAAAAAGAGGGATAAAAATGGGACCTACCAAACCACTGAAGTTGAAATCACATACATTCTGACTATGAAGACTCGAAAAATGTTTTTTTTCGAAATTTGTACATTTGGGCGGAGAATGGGGCGAATGGGGATATCTTTAAAATTTATTCTTTTTTTATCACTTTGTCTGTATCTGAAATGCTTCTTTCTAATGGCGACTGACAATCGCCTAATATTTACGCATGTTCACTTTCACAATTTCAGCATTTTATTTATATATAGTAGTCGATTTTAAACAGTGCGCATAAGTATACATTATAGTTTGAAATAGTAAACAAATATACATAGTAATGTCCATAAAAATATCAAAATTTTCGTAATATGGTACTGTGCTTCTATGTAAAGTCGACATCCTTTAATCTGCTGGTAATACTGTGGAATGCACTCCGTGGTGTATAAGATTCGGCCCGGCCGAACTTAACGCCTTCTTACTTGTTATTACTAAACTTGAATTATGTCAAATTGAATTCAGAACGTTTTAAATATATCGACTTCCAAACAATAGTATGCTAAGTCGACTTAACAACTTCTTTACGTTATGTATATTTTACGGTATTTTACTTAAATTAAAATTGTGGCAATGAACGGTCCATCTAATCAAATGTTATGTTCTAACTCTTATAGTTAAGACTGAGTTGCATATAAAATAAGCTTCGAACGTCTCCCTTGAAAAACTCACTTTTCAGGCTAGGAATACTATTTTTCAAAGGCGGCGATATGTCGTTTGGATCAATAAGAAATCAACTCGGTAGAGGCATTTGTATAGGCGCAATATTAAAACATGGTCCAGCGGTTCGAAATCGATCTGTTATGGAATTAATTTTGTAATTTTGAAAAAGACATATATATCTTGACGAAATTTCACATGAATGTTCCAATTGGAATTATTTTTTGAAAACAATTCTAGAATTATTTACAATCGTGTTACTTTTAAAAACACTTTTGTGATACCTCATGTAAAAAATCAACAATTCATAAATTCCAAAATTAAAAAAAATCTTTTTTAAGGTAATCAATGGGTCATGAATAGCATTATTCTTAAAAATTAATTTTATTTGTCTAAAAATATGGGTTGCAGAAATTTACCACTAGCATTGACTTAACCCCACTTAACATGTATCGTTTGGCAAGTCATCATGGAAAGACTCACACCACAACAGTGTCTCCAAATTGTTCATCTGTATAGCGTTCTGTGAGAAAGACCGTGGCGAATCGATTCATCGTGCAAGAATTGAAGTCAGGCGAACGAGTCGCCCGTAGTCGTGGCCAACATTTACAAGATATCATTTTCAAATAGTAAATGCCATAAATTGTTCTTTTAACCGATAATACAAATTTTAAGTTCTCTTTCAAATGTATTTGTTTTATTAGTTTTTATGTTGTTTGATTAGTCGATTGATTGTTTTTTCTGTGTGTTTTGAATGTAATACATACGAATAAATCTATATATATATATATAAATAAATGCGTGTCTGTCTGTTCCGTATATGACGCCAAACCAGTGGAGTGATGGTCTGGCTATACTGATGGTCTACACAAGCTATACTTTAAAACTATCAATTAGTACTCATTTTATACCGGGTAAAAAAGCTAGTATATAATAAAAAATATTAAAAAAAAAGGTGTTCGAAAAAACGATTAGCTTGGGATTATTTCGATAGATTGGGATAATTTCGATATTTTAGTTATCCATTTCTTCTAATTTATGTATAAAATGTATAAACTTACCATAATGAAGATTTAGTTACCTGAAATGCAGAATGTCGAAATCGAAAATCTAGTTTTGCATTGATTATGGCACATTTGACAAAAATACACAATCTGAGAAAATTTAAGACTTTAAGAAAGAGAGCACGATAGCGGCCGAACGAAATAAGCTAGGAGGTTCAAATTTTTTTTTGAAAGTGGGCGAAATCAGCCCAGAGGTAAAATTTTTTCCCTCACAAGTACTGAAAATACCCCTAAGTATTTCAGCCTGTTTTTTTAACATAATAGCTTGTATTTACTTGATATTTGCAATTCGCATTCCCTTTATAGCATAAAAGGGCACCATAGAGTGATTTTTATTTGTAGGGGGCGAAATGGGACAAAAAGGGATAAAAATGGTACCTATCAAACGACAACAGATAGCAATACGAAATTTGGCGTGCACATTCCTCTAATAGAGTAGATACATAATATAAAAGTATTTTTTCTAAATTCGTACTTTAAAGGGGTTAAATGGGGATAGAGGGATAAAAATAGTACCAACCAAACGGCTGCACCTCTGATTTCGTAGACACATAAAATAAAAGAATTTTTCGAAATTCGTACTTTTAGAGTGTAAAATGGAAAAAGGAAATAAAAATGATACCAAACAAATGGATGCAGCTAGAACCATGAAATTCGCTGTATACATTCCTCTGACTTAGTAGACACGAAGAATAAAAAGGTTTTTCCAAATTCGTTCAATGGGAGCAGAGGTATAAAAATGGTACCAAATTCGTACGACACCGTTGGATCAGTGAATTGCTTGTGAGACAACAAGGAGCACTGGGTCTTACGTGCATTAAAATCTACTCTATTCTCTCGACCCCATTCAGAAATGGCCATCAAATCCTGGCTAAGTGACTCATCCATCAATCGCCTTTTATCCTCAATTTCTTGACGACTTGGTCTATGATCGAATGAGTATGAATGACAGAGGTTGCTGTCATCCGCGAATGAGTATATTGGATTCAGAGTCCGATCCAAGAGGTCGTCGATGAAAATAAGAAAAAGGGAGGGGGAAAGGACAGAGCCCTGTGCTACTCCTGCGGTTAACCTATGCTCGTCGGATGAGAACCCGTATAGTGCGATCTCTGAGGAAGCTCGATATAAATCGAAAAGCAATAAGCTTTGATATGAGTGCGCCGTGCCAAACTCTATCAAAGACCTTGGAGATATATAGAGCAAGGACCTTACTCTCTCCAAGCTTGTGGATGGATCGATTCCACTTTTCGATTCCTACGGAAGCCATACTGTCGATCATTAAGTAAGTCATTAGTTTCTAAATACCTCACAAGATGGTGGTTAACCATTCTCTCCATAACCTTCGAAAGCGCCGAGCAAATCGCGATCGGTCGATAGTTAGCAGGATTATTAGCCTCACCTTTTTTAGGGATGGGCTGGATGTTCGCAATCTTCCAACGCACTGGGAAAACCCCTGCACGGCATGCAAGGTTGAAAAGATTACGAAGGGGACGGGCAAGCGTCGAAGAGCACTTACATAGGACAAGTGCTGAAATGCCATCCGGGCCCGGAGATTTGTTTACGTCGAGATTTGCAAGAACCCTTTTAACTCCACGTGATCGAAAAAATATCTGAGGCATAGAACTTAATACATGTTCGATCATGGGGAGTGGTTGATTGCTTTCCGGCAAGGATGAATTCCGTGCAAACATTTAAGCCAATAGGTTAGCTTTGGCAACCGGGTTAGTGAATATCTGGTCATCTTTAACAAGAGTTGGGATTGATGAGGATTTATCCTTTACTCTTCTTACAAATGACTAAAAGCTATTACTACCCCTGGGAGAAGAAAGAACCTTGGCACGAAGACGTTGTTCGTACAGAAACTTTTCACGCCTAAGTACCTAGGCACACATGGTTCTTGTCTGCTTGCGTAGCAGATAAGTTGTGGCATTTTTATTTAAACGCCATTGCCTGAACGCTTCCTCTTTGGATCTGACAGCAATCTTGCATGTCTGGTTAAACCAACTTTTATTAGATGGTTTATCCGAAATAACTTTAATTGGAATAAATGACTTCATTCCAACCAAGATAATATTTTCAATCATTTCCGCAGCATCTATATCGCCATTTAGAAAACAAAGTTTCCAATTGTTGTTGAGCTCGTCCCAACGTGCCTTTTCGTATATATATATTGTCCGCTTTGGGGCTAAATGTGGTATTTAAATAAATGTGCACGTGATACGATCACCAAACAAAATAATGTTTAAAAACATTGCCAAACTTGAAAACTGGTTAAAAATTGTTTAACAGTGTGTTTGCTGGACAAAAGCACACAAATTTCTTAAGTTTTCTTAAATAAGCTATATATCTATCAAAAGCTCCATGTTTCTTATTTTTAAATCCGATGAAATCTGTTGATAACCAACTAAATTGGCTTATAAGTGTACAAAGGTACGAAAATCCTTTTTCTTTCTTTTTACCCATAACTCAAGATTTGGGGGGTGTCTGGGAAATTTCATAGAGACCAGTAATAAATGATTATGAATATGACGTAAGGCCTGTTGGAATACAATGAAGTATGAGTATGAGCCAGTTAGTAAGATAGTAGTCTAAGTCAGAAATCCAAAAAAAAGAGATATGCTAATTTTTCTCTTTACTTTGATGAGATCTATAATTTAAGAACTTTTCTTTTTGACATTTATAAAAAGTGTACCATTACAGTGACATTTATCGTTTTATCGGGTAAGATTTGTGGCGTCTGGAGCGAAAAAAGTCAATCTGTGAGCACAGTTTTGTCGGGGCTACATTAAAACATGCACTCAGAAAAAAGTATGCCACGGATTAAGTAAATATGTACTAAAACTGAGGAAAACTGAACTTCGTATAGCGCTAAGGCAATAATTTCTCACATCAAGTACAAACTTTTCCTTGAAAATAGGACATGCTTTGAACTTGATTCCAGTTCAACTTTTCCTCAAAGCAAGTAAAATTTACTCAAACTGAGGAAAATTTTTCTTCAAATCAAGTAAATCTTTACTTAATCTGAGGAAATTTTTTCAAAAATTTTACTCAAATCAAGTAAATTTATACTCAAACTGAGGAAAATATTCCGATTTTTTCCTCAATCCAAGTAAATTGTTACTCAAACTAAGTAAATTTGTAGTCATGCCAAGTAAATTTATACAGAATCTGAGGAAAATTTTCGGAAATTTTTCCTTAAACCAAGTAAAATTTGTACTCAGCCTGACTAAAATTTTCCTTAAACCAAGTAAATTTGTATTCAGCCGGACTACGACTATACTGATAATTGAAATAAATTATTTCGCTTCGGAGTATGTTCTCAAACGTTTCATCTTACTCACGCCATAAAGAGTTGAGATATTTCACCATGACTGCTGCGGAGGATAGGTAGGCGACTTCGCAGTGATTGTTTAGAGTAATATTCGAATTACTTATGAAGAAAGTCTCGGCTAACGAACGAGAATTTCTTTTTAGACCACTATTCATGTATTTTTCTAAATACTCTAAAGTATTTTTTATAAGTTCATTGTTCATTTATACTTGAGTGTATGAGGAACATGGCATAAATTTAATTACATTTATTTACTTTATTTTAACTGGAGTAAAATTGTTAAACTAAATTGGAGTATGGATTTTACTCAGATTTAAGAATGCTATTTTTCTGAGTGTGGAACGACGTGACCCACCTTCACCATACGCGTTTCTAGTTGAAATATAACGTAATTTGACAATGTGAAGAAGATCGCTTAAATACATGGTTTCAATATGGAAGTAAAATCGGGAGCAACATTTGTATGGTAGCTATATCTAACACTGAACCGCTCTGACTCAGTTTTACCACAGATGTTTCGAGTTAAACTATAAGGCTTTGTGCCAAATTTGAAGAAAATTGGTTAAAATATGTGATCTTTAGAGTGCAAAAAGTTAAACGGAGAACGTAATTTGTATGGGAGCTATATCTAAATCACCACAGATGTTCCCAGTTGAATTATAAGGTACTGTGCCAAATTTGGAGCAAATCGAGTAAATACGTGGTTTCTAGAGCGAAAAAGGTCAAATTGGGAGCGACATCTGTGTGAGGCCTATATCTGAATCTGAACCGATTTCCTTTAAATTAAATAGGGTTCGTCCTTGGACCGCAAAACTAATTTGTGCCAATTTTTGTTACGATCGGACTAAAATTGCGACCTGTACTTTGATTGCAAGAATAGATGGATGGAAGGACGGCCATTGCTAATAACCTTTCTAATTTAATTTTTCCCCTTTTTCTTTTTAGGACTTGTAAAATAAATCTGGGAGATTAATCATGGAAAGTTACAACGTTATCCAACGAACCAAAATCATAGAATTTTATTTTGAACATCAATTTGTACGTTTAATTTCCAAAAATTCATCATTCAATTGGTCGGCCCGTTCGCTGTATTTAACAGCACCAGTTTATTTCCTCTGGGGATATTTAAAAGAGAGGGTGTATGTATATCAATATACCCAGAACCCTTGAACAGCTGAAGGAGAATATTCGAGCCGAAATAAGAGCGTTGCAGCCAGATACTCTGATTCATGTCATGGAAAATGCTCTTGAAGGAGCTCAACTTTTGGCGACTGTAATTGGTGGACACTTACGTGACGTATTCTTTCACACATAAATTTAAAAAATCTACAGATATTATATTTTATTATATTGTAAGAAAAATAAATTTAAATAAAAAATTAAATAAGTTGTGATTGTTTTAAACCCCTTCGCGACTTTTCCGGACCCTATACTAATATTTTTTCATTGCAATTTAAAAATGTTGTGCAAATAAACATTTAAAAAATGTAAATTTTAGAGTAGATATAGCGGAGAGTCCCATGGTCGTAAATGACATACGAAGTGCATTAAACTCATTTAAGCTATGCTTTCTTTACGAAAAATAAAAGAAATTGCCACCGGCAGAAAGAAATTTTTTACAAGTGAAATAAAGTGTTCGCCTTTTTGGAAAAACTGGGAAATGGGACCATTTTTTTAAGTTTTGCCTTTAAAGAGTATAATTTCTGACTAGTTTTCCATTAGTTTATTAAGTATTGCGTAGGCAATCTAATGAAATAAAGTTTACTAATCAAGAAATCAACCTTGCCAAAAATGTGTCATATATATATATGTTAAAGCAATGGAGGTGCACAAGATATATGTAAAATTTTTGTAGGTTTTCGGGTTTTCAGTTTTTTCTGAGCCGATCTGTATAATGAACGATGGGTCTATCTCGCTTCTTTTTGGCGAAGTTTATAACATAATTTTTAATTTTTTATTATCTTTGCTCCATTTTATGAGATTGTAATAATATCTCGACCTTTTACTCAACCTATGATCTTGCGGAATATGTCATTGTGGCCAGTACCAATGAGAATAGTAAGTCGTCCACCCTAATACACGCATCAATGCCATAAAGATTATGTGTCATTACCCATTATATTCATGTGGTCCATAAATACTCATAACAGTCGATAGCGACGCGATGCTATCGCTCCAGTTCGCAATGTTATCATTGGCCATGAAAAAGTTGGCCCTTGTGTTTGCCCACACTCTGCGGCAGACGCGTGCGGATGCGGGTGTGGATGTTGCCCAACCAAACATACGATAAAAGATTGTCCCTCGCAATTGTTCGCGTTTCTCATTTTGCACGTAAAAAATGTGAATATTTTTCTTGTTTTATTTAAATGCGAATTTGTGGGTTTTCCCTTTTTATGCGATTTACTGTGCCCTCGTTGTTGTTATTCTTCTTCTCTTCTTTTTTTTCAATTTCAATTTCATTGGGACTTTTGTTTACTTTGGAAAATCGAATAAATAAATAACAGTCACGAATTGTGAGGAAAATAAAAAAGTTCAACTAATTCATTTTCCCTTTGAGATCGAAATTGTAATGGAAAATGAGGGAAAAACCGTCGGTAGTATAACGACACTCACGGTCTCAATTGTTGGTCAATAAAATCGTGAATAAATGCGTCGCACGATAGGTCTGCAGAAAGTTTGCTGGCGGGATGTTGTCGACGAATGTAGCGTGTAATATATATACAGTTGAACTTTGATTAACCGTGACTCTATTAACCGTGAAGCTGAGTGGTTGATTTTTTACCTCTATTAACCGTGATTTACCTCTATTATCCGTGATGCACATGTCCATGTGACTGTTTGTTTGTTTTTTTTTTCGTATAATACACACACATATCTCATATTAAAATTCGGTGATTCCCCTTTTTCATGAAAGTGTAATTTTCATATCAAATTTCATATTCATTCATCAGTGTGAAATTTGATCTGTCAAGACGTGTTTTCCTTACATCATGCCACCGTCAAAAACTAAATCCGCGAAAAGAGCAAGAAAGGTTCTTTCAATTAAAGAAAAAATGGAGCAGGTTAATGAATACTCAAAACGTAAAGTACCTTTTAAAATATTGTCTGAAAAATATGGAGTTGGCATTCAAACTGTATTCGATTTAATAAAAAACAAAGATCGGATTTTAAAATTTTGCTCCGATACAGATTCAACAGATATACACTAAAAACATGGCTTCGGCAAGAAAGATTTGAGGGAACTCCAATTTCAGGTAAGTTAACTGAAATCGAGATATTGTATGAACTTAAACTGAAATTTGCTTCTGAACTTCAGGCGAAATGATTGTCGAAAAGGCAAAAATGTTCCATTTGAAGTTAAACATGAATTCAGAGTACACTTATTCATTTGGTTGGTTGGATAAATTCAAAAAAAGTCATGGAATCCGTCGACTGAAATCTACGGCAGAAAAGGAGTGTGCTGATTATGAGTCTGCTACGTTGTTTGTGGACGACTTGGATGAAATCATTAAAAACGAACAACTTACAACTGTACAGATCTACAATGCAGACGAAACCAGTCTATTTTGGAGGTGTTTGCCTCAGAGTTCTTTGGATAGTGGTAATGAATATTCTATTGAAGGGTACAAGGAATCCAAGGAGAGAATCACAGTGCTAGCTTGTTCAAATGCTGCAGGAACTCACAAGTGTAAATTGATGATAATAGGAAAAAGTGCCCATCCAAGACCTTTAAAAAACGTTGAACACCTTCCTGTGATTTATAAATCTAATAAGAAAGCTAGGGTAACACAACAGCTATTTCTGGAGTGGTTTAATCAAAATTTTGTACCAGTAGCAAAGGAACATCAACGGCGCATCGGTCTCAAAAATAACTGTAAAATTCTTTTACTATTAGACAACTGTCCAGCACACCCAGATGTAAATGCTATGATATCTGAAAACGTTACAGTAAAATATCTCCCACCAAATTGCACGTCCTTGATTCAGCCTATGGATCAAGGAGTAATTCGGAGCTTCAAATGTCACTACCGTAAACTGATCGTTCAAAAACTTGTTGGTGCTAATGACTGACGTGAGTTCGTTAAATCTTTGAATATTAAGACAGCTTTGTGGACAGCCGCAGCTTCGTGGGACTCTGCAACTCCACAAGTTTTAAAAAGAGTTTGGAATAACTTATTATCTCATAATGAAGATGCTCCAAATAGCCTTGTTGAGATACAAACAGATATAACCATACCGTCTGGATGTACGATTGATGCTGTCGAAAAGTGGATGGTGTGCCACTCTGATGTCGCTCCGTTTATATCTGAAGACGAAATCGTAGACATGGTTACCCAAAGCCAAGAAGATGAGCTTGATTCAAATTCCGAGGAATCAGATGGAGGAAATGCGGACGAAACGCCTACATTGGCTCAGGCAATAGAGGCTAGTAGTATTTTGTTAGGTTTTTTAGAAAACTTTAATTGTCCAAGTATTTCAGAACCAGATAAAATGCAAATATATCGCATACAAACTTGGAAGAACAATCAAAAGCTAAAAGCATAAGACAGACTTCCATAAAAGATTTTTTTAAATAAATGTATGTATTCCTAGAGATATGACAAGTTATTTATAGACGCAGATTTACATGTTTTTGTCCAAAATAAATAAAAATAATAAAATTTATACATGTAAAATTTTACCTCTTTTAACCGTGATTTTCGGTTATCCGTGATTAGCCCGTTTCCGAGCATCACGGTTAATCGAAGTTCAACTGTATATATATACAAAGGCGTTTAAAATCTAGAATCCTATTATCCAATCCAATTAGCCTTATGTGTTGTGCAAATACGATAAGTTGTTCAAGTAAAATGACATTGAGTTCGGCTTTTTAGAATATTATTTACCCTCCACTTTAGAGTGCATATTAGGAGTTCGGGTATTTTCATCAATGTGATTACAGAAACAAGTAAGGAAAGGCTAACGTCGGGCGGGGCCGACTATATGATACACTTTCTACCGGAATACAATTCAATTCAGTAAAAAAGTGAAAACGGGAAAATTTTTTGTATGTTTCCTAATCACAGGATAATATGACCTGGTAGAATTTGTCAAATCGAGAATAATATTTGTATCGGGGCTAAATGCAAATAAGTAACTAACTTTCACAATAAGCTCTTCTAGTTGAAGTATAACGTGTTATGATCAATTTTAAGAAATTCTCTGAAAATACGCGGTTTCTGGGGGAACGAAATTTGTATGAGAGCTATATGTAAATCTGAACCGATGTGACCCATTTTCACCATAGGTGTTCCTAGTTTAAATATAAGATGTTTTGCCAATTGAGAAGAAAATCTGTTAAAATATGTGGGTTCTGGAGCGGAAAAATTCAAATTGGGAGCGAAATTTGTATGGGAGCTATATATAAATCTGAACCGATCTAACACATTTTTACCACAGGTGTTTCTAGTTGAACTATAAGATGTTTTGCCAACTTTGAAGAAAATCTGTTGAAATATGTGGTATCTAGAGTGAAAAGGGTCAAATCGGGAGTGAAATTCGTATGGGGGCTATATCTAAATCTGAACCGATTTTTTCAAATTAAATACCGTTCGTCCTTGTCCCGAAAAACTTCGTTGTGCAAAGTTTCGTTTGGTTCTGTCTACAATTGAGACCTGTATCGTGATTACAACAATAGATGGACAGACGGACAGACAGACATTGCTAAATCGACTCAGAAAGAGATTCTAAGCCGATCGGTATAATTAACAATGGGTCTATCTCCCTTCCTTTTGGGTGTTACAAACAAATGCACAAAAGACATAATACTCTCGTGGAGTGTATACAAATTTTCTAATATTAAATTCAACTGATCTCGACTAACTAAATGGAAATTATTTTGGTTTAATTTTAATTAAAATTTTTCCCATTTGTGTGGATGGGTCAATATCGCCCATGTGTGTAAAAGTACTATTAAAATATTGTCAAATATCAAATCGCAGAATTTTGCAATTTCGTGAAATTGCAAACGAACGAGAAGCACAACTCACTTGCCGAATTTGCGTTTAAAAATCGCACCAAGTAATAAAGCACACATGCCATCTTACAAGCATCTCATTGAGTTGCATATGTAAGTATGTGTATATGCAGCCAGGACAATATCCCAGTTCAAATCAAAAAAAATGCAAACGAAAAAACTAAAACAAATGAGCGTTGGCACGGCAGAAGTATTGCTGGGTACCTATACCTGCATATACACATACTTACATATGCAACTCAATGAGATGCTTGTAAGATGGCATGTGTGCTTTATTACTTGGTGCGATTTTTAAACGCAAATTCGGCAAGTGAGTTGTGCTTCTCGTTCGTTTGTGAGAATCATCTCCTTATAGATGCCGGGTTTGATGTTGAAAAGTCGCTGCGAAGCCACTTGAAAAGACTTTTGACATGGTCGAAATCATGATCGTGGTAGTCTGCAGCCAAGTAATAAATGTCACCATGCCATTTGTAAATAAATTTGCATTCTATTAAATATAGAAGCAAAATGGTTTTGAGCCAGGACAATATCCCAGTTCAAATCAAATATTGATTACAGACCAAAAAAAATGCAAACGAAAAAACTAAAGGAAATGCAAAATGTTACAGGCAGCTAATTGGATAACGAGGAACATAAAAATTACAAAGATCTCGCCTTTAAGAAATATTATTTATTTGAAATATTAAATAAAAGGTCGAAAAAACAACTCATATAAATATATTGTTGGTTTTATTTTAACCATCAATTTATCCCATCTCTGAAATTAAACTATGTTTGGGAAAACTATTGCTATGTGCAAAGTTGGAATAAATTCTCTAACTTCTTTCGAGATGTTATTCCAAAGAAGAAAGAAGAAAAAAGACGTTAAGTTCGGTCGCGTCAAATCTAATATACACAATGGAATTACAGTAAAGATAGAGCACCCGAAGTGAAAAAGATGCTCATCTTGTGATTCAGAAGTAGTGAAAATTGGGATCCTTATCAATGAATTTAACATGGAGTTGTCATAGGAGAGATGTCCTTTATTCTGAAAGACTTAAAAGTGATTTTAAAGTGTTGCAAAGGAACCACTTTTGCACTAGTTTCCATTTCTTAACAAAATATTTATTTAGTTAAATTAAATTAGTATTAAATAAATTAACACTATTTAATGCTATTTATATTATATAGTGTTAATAAAAACTGAAATGTTTGAATTAGGTTTTGCATCCCGGGATTTCCAGCGGGAATTCAGTAGAAACTTTTACATATTTTTCCATCATTTCCACAATAAAATTAAAAATATTGTGCAATAATTTAGCTCATATCATATTTAATTAGGTATGTCGAATATTGCACTTGGATGACAACATATTTTTAAGCTGCGTTCGGACATACACCCAAAATAAAATTTTTCGGATTTTGCCTGTCAATATGACAGGCATTGTAAACAGGCATGCTATAGAAAACGCAAGTAACAATATGGCTGTTTTTCTTTAAGACTGGATAACTAAGCTGCGATAACAAAAATCTAAATAAAATGTTAAAATTTCAAAATTCTTTTTTTAAAATTGTCGCCAAAAGCAATATCAATGTGTGTGTGAAAACAAATTTTGAAAAAATAATTTTGTGTTAAAAATGTTTGACTTAGCCTGGATAATTATCCAGTGTAAGTCAAAATGATGGATACCGAGGCTAAGTCTAATAAAGTCGACACAAAATATTTTTTTGAAAATTTCTTTTGATACATATATTTATATTGTAGTTGGCGACAACGTGAAAAAATAATTTTTTATTTAAATTTAATAAAAATTTAATTGTTCGTTCTTTTTCCAATAAAATATGAAATATCTGATGATGCCATAAATGCATTGCTTGCATATGTACATATATTTAATTAATTTTGAAACATGAAAAGATGTTTAAATTGGTCTCACATTGCACTTTATTATATGAATTCTGTAACAGGTTTATTGTGAAATAAATATTTATTTTACTTGAATAAAATGTGAAGTTTAACTCATGGTAAACAATATGCTGACGATTTTCCGTGCTGTCCCGCGATCCCAGGAAATTGAAAAAATAATTCCCGTTTCCAGGGAAATAAAAAGTACGGGAAAATGCAAACCCTAATTTGAATTAGATTATTAAAAAAATAAATACGAGTTTTTTAAGAAAACATTTTTATACCCTCCCCCTCCAGGATGGGGGTATATTCATTTTGTCATTCCGTTTGTAACACCTTAAAATATTCATCGGAGACCCCATAAAGTATATATATTCTGGGTCGTGGTAAAATGCTAAGACGATATAACCATGTCCGTCTGTCCGTCTGTCTGTTGAAAGCATGATAGCGGCCGAACGAAATAAGCTAGGAGGTTCAAATTTGTCCTAAATGTGTCTTATGGTTGTAGATCGGTTGGGATTGAAAGTGGACGAAATCGGCCCAGAGGGAAAAATTTTTCCCTCACAAGGACTGAAAATACCCCTAATATTTAGAGTATTTCAGCATGTTTTTTGAACATAATAGCTTGTATTTACTTGACATTTGCAATTCGCATTCCCTTTATAGCATAAAAGGGCACCATTGAGTGATTTTTATTTGTAGGGGGCGAAATGGGAAGAAAAGGGATAAAAATAGTACCTATCAAACGACAACAGATAGAAACAAGAAATTTGGCGTGCACATTCCTCTAATAGAATAGATACATAATATAAAAGTATTTTTTCTAAAATCGTACTTTTAAGGGGTCAAATGGGGATAGAGGGATAAAAATGGTTGGTACTAACGGCTGCACCTAGAATAATGAAATTTGGTGTATATATTCTTCTGATTGCGTAGACATATAAAATAAAAGAATTTTTCGAAATTCGTACCTTTAGGGTGTAAAATGGAAAAAGGGGATAAAAATAGTACCTACCAAATGACAGCAGCTAGAATCATGAAATTCGGAGTATACATTCCTCTGACTGCGTAGACACGAAAAATAAAACTTTTTTTCCAAATTCGTACTTTCAAGGGATTCAATGGGAGCAGAGGGATAAAAATGGTACCAACTAACAGGCTACAGCTAGAATGATGAAATTTTCGAAAGTCGTACTTTTAAGGAGTAAAATGCGAAAAAGGGGATAAAAATGGTACCAACAAAATGGATAGTATCATGGAATTGGGCATATACATTCCTCTGAGTGCATAGCCACGTAAAATATTTTCTTTCCAAATTCGTACTTTATTTTGTTGCTTTTTCGACAAAGAATGGTAGAATCATGAAGTTGTCTTATACTACGTAAGTGGTAGATAAGGTATTTTCAAAATGTATACTTTTGAATTTAAAATAGATGGAAATACAACCAACCAAAGGACTGCAGCTGAAAATACACTCTCTATCCCCCAATATTTAGGGTATTTATGATTGCTGCCTTATATTTACTTTATGAATTGAAGTATTATTTCCATTATGTATACATAGTATAAAAATATTGGTAGCCTTGGCTTATTAATTAAATTTCTGATTTTCATACATTTGAAATTTGTTGCGGACATTCCTCTTATAGCTTGGAAGCACCACAAAGAAAATAAATGTTTTAATAAAATATGGTACCAATGATACGACAACAGCCAAAATCATGAAATTCGGTGTGTACATCCCTCTAATTGCATAAACACGTAAAATAGAGGGATTTTTTTCGAAATTCGTACTTTTAAGGTATATAATTGAAAAAGTTGGATAAAAATGGGACCTTCCAAACCGCTGAAGTTGATAACATGAAATTCGGTGTGTATTCGGTGGTCTGACTATGAAGACTCGAAACAAAAAGTTTTTTTTCAAAATTTGTACATTTGGGCAGAGAATGGGGCGAATGGGAATTATCTTTAAAATTTGTATCAAAATAATGCAGTCACTTTGTCTGTATCTGAAACTGCTTCTCCCTAATGGCGACTGACAATCGCCTTCACTCTCACAATTACAGCATTGAATTTATATATAGTAGTAGATTTTAAACAGTGCGCATGAATATATATTATAGTTTGAAATAGTAATCAAGTATAGTAATGTGCATAAACATATCACAATTTTCGTAATATGGTTCTGTACTTCTATGTCGATATCCTTTAATCTGCTGGTAATACTGTGGAATGCACTCCGTGGTGGAGGGTATATAAGATTCGGCCAGGCCGAACTTAACGCCTTCTTACTTGTTAAAATTGATAATATTATACAAAATTAAATTTGTTTAAAATGTAATTGTTATAAATATAAAAGTAAAAAAAACATGTAAGGAAAGGCTAAAGTCGGGCGGGGCCGACTATATAATACCCTACACCACTCCCTGCGTATATCGCTTTGATTACTAAACCCAGGTATTTCACGAGAGCAATTTAATGTAGTTCATATAAATTATACTATAAATTCATCTTTAGTCAAATTTAATGAATATGGTAAATAATAAAGTAATTGATCCAATTTGCCAGCAGATATTCCGAGTAAAGTAAATATAACATGATCTGGAAAAATTGATCAACATCGAATGATAAATACAGATTACACAGCGGATGAATCGGACGGACTTTTGAAGGCCTATAACAACACTTGAAGCCTGTGCCAAAACATGCGCCTATATATTTCTCATTCACGGTAGGAATTCCTAGTTGAAACATATAATGATCTGCAAAATTTGATGAAGATCCGATGTAAGATGTAGTTTCTAGAGCTGTAATTGAGCAGAATGGGGCCCCATTTGGGTTATACCAAAGTATGGATATATGGCCATCTCCCAAACAAGTAAGGAAAGGCTAAAGACGGACGGAGCCGCTATATGATACACCCCACTTTCTATCTCATTACAATTCAATTCGGTAAAAAAGAGAAATTGGGAAGGATTTTTGAACCATGTAAATGTATGTGTTTGGCAAAAAAATTTAAATCGGAAAGGATATTTGTATGAGGGTATATTGATACCTGTAACGATGTGACCCGCTTTCACCATGTATGTTTATTGGTGAAATATAATATGCAAAGTTTGGCCAAAATGGGTTAAACATTTGGGAAGGACATTTGTATTGGAGCTATTTCTAAATCTGAACCGATCTTACCCACTTTCAGCATAGTTGTTTCCAATTCGATTATAAAATGTTGTGCAAATTTTAAAGAAAATCGGGTACAGTATGTGGATTTTAGAGCGGAAAAGTCAAATCGGGAGCGACATTTGTATGGGGGCTATATCTAAATCTGAACCGATCTTACCCACTTTCAGCATATGTGTTTCTAGTTCGATTATAAAATGTTGTGCCAATTTTAAAGAAAATCGGGTACAATATGTTGATTTTAGGGCGGAAAAAGTCAAATCGGGAGCGACATTTGTATGGGGCCTATATCTAAATCTGAACCGATCTCACCCACTTTCAGCATATGTGTTTCTAGTTCGATTATAAAATGTTGTGCCAATTTTAAAGAAAATCGGGTACAATAATATGGATTTTAGAGCGGAAAAAGTCAAATCGGGAGCGACATTTGTATGGGGGCTATATCTAAATCTGAACCGATTTCCTCCAAATTCAATACCGATCGTCCTTGGCCCAAAAAAGTAACTTCTGCCAAATTTCATGTTAATTGGGCAACAATTGCGATCTGTAGAGTGCGAACAAGCTTAGATGGACAGCAGACGGACGGACGGACAGACAGACATCGTTAAATCGATTCAGCTGGTGATTCTAAGCCGATCGGTATACTTAAAGGTGGGTCTAGCTCAATTATTCCTTGGTGTTACAAACATTTGGCGCGAAACTAACTTATAATACCCTAGTCCACGAAGTGGTGTAGGGTATAATAAAAAATTTTTTTCCGAGGTACGATTCGAACCCGAGACCCTCTGGTTGCAAAGAACACACATTACGTCTTTGACCCCATTCCATTTTTATCCACTTTCGACCCGTTTCCTACTATTTACATTTAAAGAATTCAAAAAATACCTTTATATTGCACGTCTACACAGCCAGAGTAATGTAAATTATAAACGAAATTTCATGGTTTAAGCTTTAACCGTTTGGTTGTTACATTGTTATCCCTCTTTTCCCACTTTTTCTCTTCGAAAATGTTGACCACGACTACGTCTGAGGTGTTCCGATATCCTTACGCCACGTGGTCGAATATGACAATCCAAGCTGCTGAGATCGACGCCGAAATGATTCGCCACGGTCTTCGCGTACACTCTCGGCTACTGCTGGTATGTTCTCTTCACTACACGCAAAGAAAAAATATGGTTGAACATGATCACGGCGACCATTATATGTTCTCTACAATCACATTTTTTTGTCGCAATCATATTTTTTATTTTTGATTAAATTTTAAAAATAATATGGTTTGTACAAGCATAACATAGTTGATATTTTATCATAATATGATTGTGATTCTCATAAGATTGTTCCAACAATTGTATAGTTGCGAATATGATTGTTATGACCAAAATGTGATAACTGTCCAACACAGTCACAGATCAATCATACTATATTATCAAGTTATCATACAATTATAAGTTTTATGGAGAAATTTATATTTTTGTCTGAGTTCAGTTTAAAGTGCGGAAGAAGTAAGTTTGTTTGTCGTTGACATGTGTATTAAAAAAGAAAGAAATTCAGTGAATGTATAAATTGGAACAGATAGGTAAGTAATATTTGAAAACCTCTAACGTGTTTCTATAATCGAAAGCAATTTTGTATGTATGTGGGAAAGACCATAACGTGTTACGTACAAATTTCCAAGAATTGTATCAAAGCTAATTGTTGTTCTCCTCAAGTGTGTGGTGGTTGAAAGAGAACACACTTTGTTTGTTAATATTCAAATAATTTTATTTGCAAAATCCCGTCAGACATGTTGATCATACTATGTTTGTTAAATAATCATATTATGGTTAAATTTACATGTGCTTGGAAAATACAGTTAGATTTAGTTTCATCACTGCTTCTGATCATACTATGTTTGTTTTATAATCATATTATGGTCAAAATTACATTTGCTTGCAAAAATCTGTTTGACTGAATTTCATCATTGTTTTTTACATTTTAGTACTGCGCCGTTGATACACTAGGCCAACAGAATAAGTTCATAGTGGAGGGCTTCAAGGTAATACGAAAAACATTTAAAACTAAGAAGAGTTTGATTCAATGGAATATATAAAGGACGATTTGGAAAACATAAAGTACAAGGAGGAGGTGCATGTAAAAAATCTATTAATTTAATAGTTCATTTTGCTAAATCTTTCAGAATCAAAACTTGGGCCCTGTCAGTTACCGAACACTAAACAAAGCAGGTTAAAATACAAATTATTGAAAGGTACACATTAATAATTCATTTTCAATTTTGTTCGTTTATAGCGAAATAATTAATCAAACACTTGTCACTTGCAGCTTAGGAGAGCGAATGCACATTTACTTGACATAAAGTCTTTAAACAATGAAGTGAGGCTAATGGCAACACCTGCGGTTTATTCTTTTGCAGAATATTCAGTGGTGGAACGTTTCAAAATCCATTAGCTGACTTCTGAAAAACTGTACAAGAATTGGAGCCAGGCGACTTAAAATTGCATGTTATTTTCAGTGAATGTGCACTCCATTAAATTTATTTTTATTAAATTTTATTAAAGAAACATTTTAATTTTCCTCACTGTCCATGAGCAAAATATGTATCTGTATTTCATATAATGAAAGTTAATAATTGTAAAAAGACCCCTCGCATCCGGCTCCATTTGAACTGAAAATGAATTTCATATCTACGAAAATTAAATATTCTTTTGATGATAAATGAACTTTATCTGATGTCAATTTAAAATAAATAAGTAATTGCGATTGATTTTATTTAACCTTCGCCATATGTATGTACATGCATATCTTTTGATAGCGAGTAGTCGGTGATGATTGGACAGAGAAGCGAATTTCAATTTCGTCAATAAATGAGAAATTTCAAAATTTGGGTCAAATTATATTTGCTGCTGCTTCTTGTTTGCATTAAATTGTTCGAACTGAGATGCACTTTATAAAGCAGTGTTAACTTGCAGTGAATTTCAGTTTATCTCTAAAGATAGCTAAGACGTTCAAATATCACAAAATTATTTAAAGACATGGCCGAAAAAAACATTGAAAATGTTTTTTTATACCCTCCACCTCCATGATGGGGGTATATTAACTTTGTCATTCCGTTTGTAACACCATGAAATAATATATCGACCTGAGACTCTATAAAGTATATGATGTTTTTGCTATTACCTTTTTGGCAACACTGGTTTAAACAGCTGACGCACGTTTCGTGTTTTGTTTCACTGTCAAACATCTTCAGTTTGGTCTATAATTTAACCATGAATCATCTTACAAACGAACAACGCTTGCAAATTATTGAATTTTATTATCAAAATGCGTGCTCTGTTAAGAAAGTTCATTGCGCGCTTCCATTTTATGGTCAGTTTAATCGACCCACTGAAGCGGCTATTCGGGCTATTGTGACTAAATTTCGCACCAAATTTACATTGTTGGACATTAAACCACCAACACGCTTACGTAGAGTGCGAACTGAAGAAAATAACGCAGCTGTATCGGCCAGTGTTAATGATGACCATCAATTATCGATTCGTCGCCGTTCGCAGCAATTGGGCCTCTGTTACTCAAAAACTTGGAAATGCCAAAATTGGACTAAGTGGATGGACCATTTGAGGCGCAGTCATGGTCAACATTTGCATGAAATAATCTTCAAATATTAAATTATATGGACCGTACTATCGATTCAAATAAAGATTTCATGCATTTTTCTGAATTTTATGTGTTTATACACTCCACGAGAGTATTATGTCTTTGTGTATTTGTTTGTAACACCCTAAAGGAAACGAGATAGGCCAGGCCCATTGTTAATTGTACCGATCGACTTAGAATCACTTTTTGAGCCGTCCGTCTGTCCGTCTATTCTTGTAGACATAACTAAATGAAACTCTGCACAATGAAGTTTTTCGGGACAAGGACGAACGCTATTTAATTTGAAGAAAATCGGTTCAGATTTAGATATAGCCCCCCATACAAATGTCGCTCCCGATTTGACTTTTGCCTATAGAAACCAAATATTGTACCCGATTTTCTTTAAAATTGGCACAACATCTTATCCAACTAAACAAAACTATGGTGAAAGTGGGTAAGAGCGGTTCAGATTTAAATATAGCCCAAATACAAATGTTGCTCCCAAAAGTTTAACCGATTTTGGCCAAACTATACATTTTATATTTCACCTATTTCGTTCCAGGTTTCAATATATCCGCATACAAATGTCCTTTCCGATTTAACATTTTTGTCAAACACATACATTTACAGTATACAAAAAACCTTCCCGTTTTCACTTTTTCACCGAAATGAATTATATTCGGATAGAAAGTGGAGTGTATCATAGAGTCGGCCCCGCCCGACTTTAGCCTTTCCTTACTTGTTTTTTTTTTTTGAAAAACTTTCCTATAGCTTTTAAAAAATCACACAAAATCACATATTATATTCTCGATCGTCATACAATTCTAAGACGGGCGGACATATCTAGCCATGTCCGCCCGTCCGTCTGTTGAAAGCACGCTAGCATCTGAACGAAAGGAGCTAGAATAACCAAATTTTCCATAAATGCGTCTTATAGTCGTAGATCGGTTGGGATTGAAACTGGGCGAAATCGGCCAAAAGCGAAAAAAATTCCCTTACAAGGACTAAAAATACCCATAATAACCTCAAATATTTTAGAGTATTTAAGCATATTTATACACTCCACGAGAGTATTATGTCTTTGTGCATTTGTTTGTAACACCCAAAAGGAAACCCATCGTTTATTGCACAGTTCGGCTTAGAATCACTTTCTGAGTCGATTTAGCAATGTCCGTCAGTTCGTCTGTCCATCTATTGTTGTAATCAAATTACAGGTCGCAATTATTTTAAGTTTTGTGGATCAAGGACGAACGATGTTTAATTTGAGGCAAATCGGTTCAGATTTATATATAGCCCCCATACAAATGTCGCTCCACATATTGTACCCGATTTTCTTTACATGTGGCACAACATCTTATAATCGAACTAAAAACATCTGTGCAGAAATTGGGTAAGATTGATTCAGATTTAGATATAGCCCCTAAACAAATCTCGCTCCCGATTTGACATTTTCCGCTCTAGAAACCACATATTGTACCCGATTTTCTTTAAATTTCGCACAACATCTTATAATCCAACTAAAAAAACCTATGGTGAAAGTGTACATTGAAAGTAACATTTTTTGTCAAACACGTACATTTGCAGGAGACAAAAATCCTTCCCGTTTTCACTTTATTACCGAATTGAATTTTATTCGGGTAGAAAGTGGAGTGTATAATAGAGTCGGCCCGGGGTTACAGAGCGTACCAGGTTACAAGTAAAAAAAAAGTTCGCCGTACACCTTCGAATATGAAGTATTATTGAAAGGTAGTTTCAAAAAAATTTTTTTATTTTTTTATGCCGAACGTAGGGGTCGCGCTTTTACATTTTTCTATATAACTTCTGCATTTATAAACGGATTTTAAAGTGTGATACATCGATGTTTTTGTCTCGACGAGGCCGATTTTTTTGAAAATTGACATACTTCCTTAGGAAGAGTTTCACGATTTTATGCGAGCTTTAATTTTCTGATATTAGAGTGGTACATTAGGGTAGTAGCAACTGAGATATGATGGGTAAGTACCAGAAGGGGGTGCTTGAACTCAATGACTTCAAAGACAAAAAATCGGCCATAAAAATGGTACCAACTAAACGGTTGCACCTAGAATAAAGAAATTCGGTGTATACATTCCTCTGATTGCGTAGACACATAAAATAAACGGATTTTTCGAAATTCGTACTTTTTGGGGGTTAAAATGGAAAAAGGGATAAAAATAGTACCTACCAAATGACCGCAGCTAGAGTCATGAAATTAGGAATGACTGCATAGACACGAAAAATAAAAGTTTTTTCTACATTCGTACTTTCAAGGGATACAGACGGATAAAAATAGTACCAACTAATCGACTACAGCTAGAATGATGAAATTCGGTACATTCCTCTATTTTCATAGACACGTAAAATAAAAAGATTTTAGAATGTCGTACTTTTGTCTGTACCAACCAAATGGCCGCAGCTAGAATCATGGAATTCGGTGTATACATCCTCTGACTGCATAGACACGCAAAATAAAAAGATTTTTCCAAATTCGTACTTTTTACTTTTACGACAAAAATTGGTTGAATCATGAAGTTAGGTTATTTTGCACTATGTATGTGAGATAATGACATTTAAAAATTTGTACTTTTGGAATTAAAAACCAGTAAGGAAAGACTAAAGCCGGGCGGGGCCGACTATATGATACATTCCACTTTCTATCGGAATACAATTCAATTCAGTAAAAAAGCGAAAACGGGAAAATTGTTTGTATGTGTCCTAACCACAGGCTAATATGACCTGATAGAATTTGTCAAATCGAGAATAATATTTGTATCGGGGCTATATCCAAACATGGAATGAAGTGACTAACTTTCACAATAAATTCTTCTAGTTGAAGTGTAACGTGTTATGCTCAATTTTAAGAAATTCTCTGAAAATACGCGGTTTCTGGGGAACGAAGAGTATTATGTCTTTGTGCATTTGTTTGTAACACCCAAAAGGAAGGGAGATAGACCCATTGTTAATTATACTGATCGCCTTAGAATCACTTTCTGAGTCGATTTAGCAATGCCCGTCTGTCCGTCTGTCCATCTACTGTTGTAATCACGATACAGGTCGCAATTGTAGCCAGAACCAAACGAAACTTTGCACAACGAAGTTTTTCGGGACAAGGACGAACGCTATTTAATTTGAAGAAAATCGGTTCAGATTTATATATAGCTCCCATACAAATTTCACTCCCAACTTGAATTTTTCCGCTCTAGAATCCACATATTTCCACAGATTTTCTTCAAAATTGGTAAAACATCTTATATTAAAACTAGGAACACCTATTGGACCAGGTCATATTAGCCGGTGAGTAGGAAACATATAAAAAATTTTCCCGTTTTCACTTTTTTACTGAATTGAATTGTCTTCCGATAGAAAGTGGAGTGTATCATATAGTCGGCCCCGCCCGACTTTAGCCTTTCCTTACCCTTTTATAAAATTATTTTTTCAATATTTGTTTTTGTTTGGTTTGACTATATTAAAAAAATATATTTTCCTGTAATATTATTGCACTTTTATGAAAATCGACAGCCTCTGTAGAATGCAATCCATGGTGGAGGGTATATAAAGTTCGACCCGGCCGAACTTAACGCCGTTTTTACGTGTTTTTGATTACTTTTGCAATATTTAGTTTAGAAATTAAGTGCATCTTATTAAAATAACCAGAAGCTGTTGGCTAAGCGAAGATATTGATAACCTTAAACAAAAAGTTCGACAGACTTTTATTCGTTTATGACCTATTCTGAACCTATTCTTTCAGAACGCATTATTATCACATCCTGGATTGTAGGCTTTTATTTATTTATTCTGTAAATTTTTCATGGTCTACCCTATAATATAATTACCACTTGTATAATTGCGATGAAATCATAATATTTGGTCGGTGTAATTCGAGAGAAATATCAAAACAATCCCTGCATTGCACACATGGTCATTCTTAATTAACTATGAATTGGCCAGTCTCCCTTTGAAGTGGCTTTAATTAAAGAACAATAATGATTTGAGCTGCAGGACTATCATTTGGCTTTTTCGGCTCTCTCTCGTTGCCACTATTTTATTTTTGTGGATGCATACGTATATTATTGAATAATCAAAATTAAATTAATTGTGCTTACATACATATGCATATGCAAACACACATGCAGAATGGATATTTTGCATGTTTATGCAACGATAATGAATATAATGATATGCGTTGCTGTAATTATTTCCTAGTGGCCAACGTAATCGCAAAAATTAAACCATTCTATTGCATACAGATATATGTAAGGCCTATATATGGATGTATATATATACATTAAACTGGGTCAATCTTGTTTTTTCTTTAAATGGCTTTTGATCTAATGATACGTTTGACAATAAAGTACGAATGAAATTTTCAGAAAATGTGTATGAAATATCATATTTTTGCTCTAATTCTAATTTTGCGTTTTGAGTTGCGTTACTGACTGACTGACTTATCATTGACCAGCCCAAGGACCCAACGGCTGAAGCCAGGGTCAGGTAGTTCCTAAATATGACGTAGACGTCGACAAAGAAAGGGTTTTTAGGGGGTAAAATGGCCCAAAAAGGGATAAACATGGAACCTTCGTCCTGACTAAACGGCAGTAGCTATGAACATGAAATTCGGTGAGTTCCTTGCAATGGCCATGCAGACGAGCTACAAATAGGGAAATGACCATATAGAAGCGTAGAAAAATTGGATTTTTCGAAATTTGTATTTTTAGGGGGCGTGCGGGACAAAAAGGGATAAAAATGGTACCAACAAAAGTATTACACCTAGAATCGTGAAATTTGGTAAGTAAATTCCTCTGACCATATAAAAGCGAAGTGAAATTGAATTTTCGAAAATTGTACTTTTAAGGGGCTTGCGGGACAGAAAGGGATAAAAATGGTACCAACTAAAGTATTACACCTAGAATCGTGAAATTTGGTATGTAAATTCCTCTGACCATGTAGAAGCGCAGTGTAATTGGATTGTTAGAAATTTGTACTTTTTAGGGGGTAGGCGGGACAAAAAGGGTTCCAATTTAAAAATTGCAGCTATAGTCGGGAAACTTGGAGTGTAAACTAAGTGTAAAGCGCAATCTAAATGGATTTTTTCGACATTTTCTTATAGGGGGTGAGCAACAAGGGATAAAAGTAGTACCAACTAAAGTATTGGAGCTATAGTCGTGAAATTGATTTTTCGAAATTTATACTTTTTGGGAAAGAAGTGCAAAAAGTTATAAACTGGCTGGCTAAATCTAGAAACATGAGATCGAGGATATAAATGGTTGTAATTTTTTGTTCAAAACTTGGTAGAAAATTATAAAAATTATACATACGAAGTAGTTCAGCTAAAATAGTGCATATCGACAAGCACATTCCTTTGACTGTGTGTGAGTGCTAGCTAATAGGAGGTTTCCAAATTACTATTTTAGATACTTGGCTATTTTACTTGGCTGCAGACTACCACTTAGATATATATATCCACCAAAAGAAAATTAAATAAAAAATATCCAAAAACAGAGACGGATAAAATTAACAAATAACTGGCTTTTGCGCGTGCGAAGCAGCGGGTACTGCAAGTTATCCATATTTTGATACCCTCCTCCTCCAGGATGGGGGTATACTAACCTTGTCATTCCGCTTGTAACTCCTTGAAATATCGACATGAGACCATATAAAGTATATATATTCTTGATCGTTATAAAATTCTAAGACGATCTAGCCCTGTCCGTCCATCTGTTGAAAGTACGTTAGCATCTAAAGGAAAGAAGCTATGACGTCCCAATTTTCCATAAATACGTCTGGGCGAAATCGGCCCACAGGGAAAAATTTTTCCCTCACAAGGACTAAAAATGCACATTGTAACCCCTAATATTTTAGAGTATTTATGTCTATTTTTCCAATATGTCTGCTTGTACTTAGTTGATATTGGGTATGCGCATTCCCCTACAAGAAAAACGTGCACCATAAAGTGTTTTTTTGTAGGGGGTGAAATGGGACAAAAAGGGATAAAAATAGTACCTATCAAACGACAACAGCTAGAAACATGAAATTCGGTGTGTACATTCCTCTAATTGACTAGATACATAATATAAAAGTATTTTTTCCAAATTCGTACGTTCGTACAAAATGGTACCAACGAAACAGATGCATCTAGAATAATAAAATTCGGTGTATACATTCCTCTGATTGCCAAGACACGTAAAATAAACGGATTTTTCGAAATTCGTACTTTTTGGGGTTAAAATGGAAAAAGGGGATATTATTAGTACCAACCAAATGTCCGCAGATAGAGGCATGCAATTCGGAGTATACATTTCTCTGCCTGCATAGACACGAAAAATAAAAGGTTTTTTTCAATTTCGTACTTTTAAGGGATACATTAGGTACAGATGGATAAAAATAGTACCAACTAAACAGCTACAGGTCGAATGATGAAATTCGGTGTGTACATCCCTCTAATTGCATAGTTACGTAAAATAAAGAGATTTTAGAAATTGGTACACCAAGGGGGTAAAATAGGGAAAAGGGGATTAAAATGGAACCAACCAAATGTACGCAGCTAGAATCTTGGATTTCTGACTGTATAGACACACAAAATAAAAAATTCCATGATTCGTACTTTTTACTTTTACGGCAAAAATTGGTTGTACGTGAGATAATGGATTTTCAAAATTTGTACTTTTGGAATTAAAATAGAATGTAAATACAAGCAGCACCCACTATCTACCAATATTTATGGTATTTAAGCTTTTAGAAAATATAAATATAAGAATATATATTTTTTGAATTGACGTATTGCTAGCCTTGCCCTATAAACGTGGTTTGAAAGAATAAAAATATTATATTTATTTATAAAATTATTTTTTCAATATATGTTTTTGTTTTGGTTTGGCTATTTGGAAAATTTTATATTTTCTTGTAATATTACTGCACTTCTACGAAAGTCGACAGCCTCTGTGGAATGCAATCCATGATGGAGGGTATATAAAGTTCGGCCCGGCCGAACTTAACGCCGTTTTTACATGTTTTAGTTTAGAATCCTTCGATAACATTTTTGTAGACTAGTGCTACATAACATTTTGACACTGCTGAACACGAAATCGATCATAATTTATTACCGTACTTTTTATCTGGTGAAATTGAAACAAAAGCAAAATTTTGTCATCCGGTTTAGTACACTTGTGTGTGTACAAAATAAGTTTTGGACCCTTCGATTGGCGTCATATTAAAATTGCTTTCACAAGTTTGTTCAAAAAATCAACTCATTTTTTACTAAAATTCCAATTTTTGTTGAAGGTATCATTTTTATTTGTATTCTAATTTTGGAAATATAGTTCCGACCACACCCGCTTATACGTCCAATTAAAAATGTAGTGGATTTCTCAAATTATTAGCGTAGTTCACTATCCGATGTATTTCTGATAAAATTGATCAATTTTGCAAAGCATCACACATCATTCTATTTTAAAAGTTTGTTTTTATAAACATAAAAAATTAACTAATATAAAAATATAAAACCAAATACGTGAACTACACTATTATTGTTTGTTAGAATAATAGGTTACCTAGGGCGAAACATATGTATTTGATGCAATCGAAATATTTATATATTTCAGGAAAAGGGTTTCTATAGAGATTTTTTCAAATTAAATTTCCGCAATTTGGATGCGTTGTTCTGGCGTCAAAACTTTCAAACTTTACTGAAAAGGAAAAATCAACACAGTTTGATATTAGCAGCTGCTAAATTATAGTTTACAATATAAATAGTTATCATGCAGGTTCAAACAAAATCATATGCATATATGCGTGGGTCTTTACCAAATATACATATTTTTGAGTTGGAGCTGAGAGCAACAATGGGCAAAAATGACCATCAAACAAAATTTGGGTTTTAGGAACTAATAGTAATATCGGTATCGCGTCAATAACTAGCCACAATGGTCTTAGTCACCCCGGCTCAATCCCTGGGCCCAAAATTAGAATATAAATTTACTTTGTATTGTAATTCATAATAAATAAATAAATAAAACAAAACCAGGTAAACATACATTAACCCGAATTTTAAGTAATTGACATAATGGAGTACTTTCCTCAGTATTGCCGGCAGGTTGTTAAGAAGATTAAGATTCTAGCAGTTTGTCTGGTATAAGTTTTATTATTTTTTTATGGAAGTACAAACTTGGAGAAATACTCATATTTTGAGCGTCTACGCTGTCAGTGTAAACACTGAATTTCATGATTCTAGCTACAGCCGCTTGTTTGGAACCAATTTTATTCCATTTTGATCTTAAGGGTACGATTAACGAAATATATCTTTATTTTTTGTGTCTAGGCATTCAAACTAATATACACACCGAATTTCACTATTCTAACTGTAGCCATTTGGTTGGTACCATTTGTATCCCCTATTGCCCCATTTTTCGCATCTATACAGTCACACGAAAGTATACAATGAATTTCATGATTGCAGCTTCAGTGGTTTGGTCTGTTCCAATTTTATCTTTCTTTTCCAATTGTATCCCAACGTTCCTCAAAATACTTTATCATTAAAAAATATTTTATTATTTACAAAATCTATTGTTTTGTTTTTTTTTTTGGAAATAATTTTGTATGTCAATAAAATAAAATTTTAAGTCTTTTCATTAAAGCTAAAAAGGAAGTACGAAGTTCGGAAATTATAAAACAAAAAATTTTCAAAACATTAGATTACATATAGAGTGATCAAAAAACGCGGTTTCCTGGTATAAAATAGGTAAATTACAAACACAACAAAATGTTGACCCATGGAGATATGACAATTCAGATGTCATAATCAGATTCAGCACACTGAAGCCCTTCGAAATTTACTCCAAACATTCCTGTCTGAATTAGCTTGAGGAACATTTTGGTCCATTGCCAAAAAAATCATTTGGAGATTTTTTAACAATATATTTTTAAAATCGATATTTTTATACCCTCCACCTCCAGGATGAGGGTATACTAACTTTGTCATTCCGTTTCTAACACCTTGAAATATCGACCTGAGACCCTATAAAGTATATATATTCTTGGTTGTCATAAAATAAGACGATCTAGCCATGTCCGTCCATCCGTCCGTCTGTTGAAAGCACGCTAGCATCTAAACGAAAGGAGCTACAACGTTCAAATTTTCCATAAATGCGTCTTATAGTCGTAGATCGGTTGGAATTGAAACGGGGTGAAATCGGCCCAAAGGGAAACATTTTTCTCTCACAAGGACTAAAAATACCCATAATAATCCATAATATTTTAGCCTATTTAAGCATGTTTATACACTCCACGAGAGTATTATGTCTTTGTGCATTTGTTTGTAACACCCAAAAGGAAACGAGTTAGACCCATTGTTAATTATACCGATCGACTTAGAATCACTTTTTGAGTCGATTTAGCAATGTCCGTCCGTCCGTCCGTCTGTCCATCTATTCTTGTAATCGCGATAATTAAATGAAACTTTGCACAATGAAGTTTTTCGGGACAAGGACGAACGCTATTTAATTTGAAGAAAATCGGTTCAGATTTAGATATAGCCCCCATACGAATTTCACTCCCGATTTGACTATTTTCACTCTAGATACCACATATTACAACAGATTTTCTTTAAAATTGGCAAAACATCTTATATTTCAACTAGAAACACCTGTGTTGAAAATGGATTAAATCGGTTCAGATTTATATATAGCTCCCATACAAATTTCGCTCCCGATTTGACTTTTTCCGCTCTAGAAACCACATATTGATTTGGCAAAACATATTATATTGCAACTAGGAACATCTATGCTGAAGTTGGCTAAGATCGGTTCAGATTTAGATATTTAGACTTTTGCCGCTTTAAAAGCCATCTTATAATCTAACTAGAAACACCTGTGGCTAAAGCGGGCTAGATATAGATTTAGATATAGCCCCCATACAAATGTCGCTCCCGATTTGAATTTAGAAACCACATATTGTAACCGATTTTCTTTAAAATTGGCACAACATCTTATAGTCCAACTAAACAAAACTATGGTGAAAGTGGGTAAGATCGGGGCAGATTTAAATATAGCCCAAATACAAATGTTGCTCCCAAAAGTTTAACCGATTTTGGCCAAACTATACACTTTATATTTCACCTATTTCGTTCCAGGTTTCAATATATCCTCATATAAATGTCCTTTCCGATTTAACATTTTTTGTCAAACACATACATCTACAGGATACAAAAAACCTTCCCGTTTTCACTTTTTCACCGAATTTAATTGTATTCGGATAGAAAGTGGAGTGTATCATAGAGTCGGCCCCGCCCGACTTTAGCCTTTCCTTACTTGTTTTTAAATATGTCTGTTTATATTTGCTTAATATTTGGTATGCGCATTCCACTAATAGCAAAAACGTGCACCATAAAGTGAATCTTATTTGTAGGGGGTGAAATGGGGCAAAAAGAGATAAAAATGGTACATAATAAACGACAACAGCTGGAAACACGAAATTCGGTTTGTACATTCCTCCAATTGAGTAGATACTTAATATAAAAGTATTTTTTCCAAATTTTTTCCAGATTTTTCGAAATTCGTACTTTTTGGGGTTAAAATGAAAAAAGGGGATAAAAATAGTACCAATCAAATGACCGCAGCTAGAGTCATGAAATTCGGAGTATACATTCCACTGACTGCGTAGACACGGAATATAGACGAATTTTTCGAAATTCGTACTTTTTGGGGTTAAAGTAGAAAAAGGGGATACAAATAGTACCAACCAAATGACCGCAGTTAGAGTCTCGCAATTCGGTGTATACATTCCTCTAACTGCGTAGACACGAAAATTCGTACTTTCAAGGGATACAATGGTACAGAGGGATAAAAATAGTACCAACTAAAGGATTACAGCTAGAATCATGAAATTCTAATTGCGTAGAAACGTCAAGGGGGTAAAAATGGTACCAACCAAATGGCCGCAGCTGGAATCATGGAATCCTCTGATTGCATGGACACGCAAAATATTTTTTTTTACAAATTTGTGTTTTTTCTTTTACGGCAAAAATTGGTTGAATCACGAAGTTAGGTTATTTTGCACTATGTACGTCTGATAATGGATTTTCAAAATTTGTACTTTTGGAATTAAAATAGAATGGAAATACAACCAACTGTAGTAGCACCCACTATCTACCAATATTTATGGAATTTAAGCTTTTTGAAAATATAAGAAGAATAGGAAGAATATTTATTTTTTTTGGGTTGAAATAATTAAAATATTATATTTATTTATAATTTTTTTTTTTCAATATTTGTATTTGTTTTTGTTTCGCTATATTAAAATAAAAATTATATTTTCCTGTAATATTACTGCACTTCTACGAAAACCAACAACCTCTGTGGAATCCTGGCGGAGGGTATATAAAGTTCGGCCTGGCCGAACTTAACGCCGTTTTTTACTTGTTGTTTATTATGACCGAAGTTGGTGTGTTTCGTTGAAATACCTCAAAATGTCGATTTGAAAAAAATGTTAGTTGAGTCTTTTTTATATTTTGGTAACGATGTGTACACATTACTTTTCGTCCTGCAACTATTTTTCCCCAAATATCAGTATAGAACAGATAATCATTTTGAAAAACTGGTATAATTTCAGAACTAATTACCCCATTCTGCAATTCTGATATCTTGTAGAGAGTAAAATAACCTAAATTACATAAAAAATAAGAAAATAAAGTACCAAATCTGGACTAGTATAAAACTAGAGCAACTTTGACCTAAGGTAAACGTCATATTACCTAAAAGGATGAGAATAATATACGTATAAGGCTCGATCGCGAATGCTGTAATCACACCCAGAAATGGATACTGGATTATTTAAAGATGATCTTCGTTCGGTCAAACCGCTTGTGAACTAATCGCTCTTGAAAACACCTCTAAAAATAATCAAGTCTTCAATTTCCTTCCAAATACGCTGGTGGCGTTCTCTCGTAAAATTTTTAGTTATTTTAAATAAAAATTGTTCTGTAAAGCTTGTGATAATATTACAAGTGCCTTATTATAAACAAGTTGATTCTATGCTCTATGTAAAACCGGTTGAGACCGACATAAAAAAGCCGGGTTTCCCGGTTTTCCAAAAACCGAGATTTGAAAAAACCCGACGTTCGGTTCCAGATGAAAAACCTGGTTTTCGGTCTCGGGTTTGCTCACTCTAATTACATAATCTAAATTTTATTGGGAAATTTTTGTAGTCCTTGATAGGGAAATTTGTTTCCCTCTGGGACGATTTCGCCTACATTCAATCCCAATCATTAGACACGTTTAGGGAACATTTTACCATGACCCAGGTTATATGTACTTTACGGAGTCTCCGATGATTATATCAAGGTGTGGCAAGCGGAGTGACAAATGGAATATACACTCCAACCTAAGGTGGAGGGTATAAAAATTGATATTTTATGGGACAAGCTAATGTGTATGTATATGTTTGTACCTATAATGCCTACTGGTTTATCGGACTACAATCGTGCGTGCTATTTTACTAATACCATTCACGGTGGCACAAGCAACATTAGCGTCAATGTACGGTTCGAATGAAATACTCATTTGTATGTACCTAATAGAAATAATAGAAATATTCACATCGAATACAACGGGTTGTCATCATAGTTAATATAGTCTTTCTAAACTGTGATGATTTTTTTCTGAAAAATTAAAAAAGATTTTTTTATAAAAAAGCATAATTCTGACAAGAAAAGTGAAACGTTTAAATAAATATTTCCCAATGACAGGTCAATATTTTTCAGAAACAAAAATGTCACAAAATGTAACTACGACTTATTTATCTATTAGGAATGTTTTCGAGCAAAGAAATATTGATCGATATTTAAAAACCCCAGTGAGATCATTTAGCATGCGCAGGCATACGTCTCTCTGTTGATAACCCTTTACCGCAATGTTTGTTTGTTTGCGTTTGCATTCATTTGTTTATGACTGTGGGGCATCAAATTAAAAACTAAATAAAATTGTAATCGGATATGAAGTACCCTGAATCATCCATACATGCAAGAGGCCTTTCTATTTGCAGTTCCATATTCTAGAATACATACATACATATAAGCAAACATTAATTTATATTTTATATTTGCGTACAAATAGACAGGGATGCACGGACACACATACATACAGGAATATCCTGCAAGTGAATCGCTTCTCAAAATAAAAACAACCCGTTGAAATTATATTGTTATTGATATGTAAACAATTCGGTTATCAAACCTCACTCACACGGGGTATTATCAGATGAGTTATAATTTAGAATTTATTTCCTCTTGTTGGCCTCTCAAACAAAGGCCAATAATTATTCCATTTATTATGAGTGGGCACAAATATCCACTTGAATCAAATAAAATTTCAAAATAATTGGATAACTAAATTATGTTGTGGCATTTTTGGTTCTGAAATGAAATTGATTTGCACAAGTAAAGGCCGTGCAAATTAAATTCGAATTAAATTGTAGACACTAGGGTGGATTGAAAATCAGAAATTTTGTCATAAAGTATTTTAAACAAGTAAAAGGGCGTTAAGTTCGGCCGGGCCGAATCTTATATACCCTTCGTCACTGAGTGCATTCCACAGTATTACCGGCAGATTAGAGACTGTCAACTTTACAAAGAAGTTCACTACTATATTATGAAAATTTAAATATTTTTAGGTACATTATAATTTCTACAACTTCAACAATAATAATGAGGCAGAAATATTCAAAAATATGTCCTAAATATCAGTTGCATTGTCAGCCGTTATATGGTAGAACACCTAATTTTATAATTATATGTACAGCCGTTTGCTTGATACCATTGCTTTTCTTTTTTTCCATTTTGACCCTAAAAGTACGAATTTGGAAAAATTCTCTTATTTTCCAAGTCTATGCAGTCACACCAATTTCATGATTCTGTCTACCGTCGCTCAATTGGTGCCAAATTTAATCCCATTTAGATCCTGAAGGTACGAATATCGAAAGATCTCTTTCTTTTTCGCGTCTACGCAGTCAGAGCGAATTTCACTATTCGAGCTGCTGCCGTTTGGTTAGTAACATTTTTATCCACATTCTCCGCCAAAAGTAAAAAGTTTCCTTTATGTTTCAGATGAATGTATACACCGACTTTCATGATTTCAACTTAAACTCTGTTTTTCGTGTCTACGCAATCAGAGGGATGTACACACCGTATTTCACGAGTCTAGCCTGTATTCGTATCATTAGTACCATTTTTATCCCTTTTCGTCCCAAAAGTACAAATTTCCAAAATCCCTCTATTTTACCTGTCTGCGTAATTAGAGGGACGTATACACCGAATTTCATGATTCTAGCTGCTGTCGTATCATTGGTACCATTTTTATCCCTTTCGTTCCAAAAGTACGAATTTCGAAAAATCCTTCTACTTTACGTGTCTACGCAATTAGAGGGATGTACACACCGAATTTAATGATTCTAGTTATTGTCGTATCATTGGTACCATTTTTATCCCTTTTTGTCCCAAAAGTACATAATTTAAAAAATCCCTCATTTTTACGTGTCTACGCAATTAAAGGGATGTACACACCGAATTTCATGGTTCTAGTTGTTGTCGTATCATTGGTACAATTTTTTCCCTTTTATGTCCCAAAAGTACAAATTTCGAAAATCCCTCTATTTTACGTGTCTACGCAATTAGAGGGATGTACACGCCGAATTTCATGATTTCAGCTGTTGTCGTATCATTGGTACCATTTGTATCCCTTTCGTTCCAAAAGTATAACTTGAGAAAAATCCCTCTATTTTACGTGTCTACGCAATAAGAGGGATGTACACACCGAATTCATGGTTCTAGTTGTTGTCGTATCATTGGTACCATTTTTACCCCTTTTTGTCCCAAAAGTACATGATTTAAAAAATCACTCATTTTTACGTGTCTAAGCAATTAGAGGAATGTACACACCGAATTTCATGATTCTAGCTGCTGTCGTATCATTGGTACCATTTTTATCCCTTTCGTTCCAAATGTACGAATTTCGAAAAATCCTTCTACTTTACGTGTCTACGCAATTAGAGGGATGTACACACCGAATTTAATGATTCTAGTTATTGTCGTATCATTGGTACCATTTTTATCCCTTTTTGTCCTTTTTAGGGACATTTTTTTTCGCCCACTTTCAATCCAAAGCGATCTGAAACCATAAGACACAATTTTGAACTTCTTAGCTCATTTCGTTCGGCAGCTAGCTTTCAAGAGACAGACGGACGGACATGGCTAGATCGTCTTATAATTTTACCACGACACAGAATATATATATATATATAGATATATATATACATATATATATAGTTTAAAGGGTCTCGGACGAATATTTCAAGGTGTTACAAACGGAATGACAAAGTGAATACACCCCCATCCTAAGGTGGAGGGTATAAAAATGATCAAATTTTCGCTAGGCAGCGTAATTGCCAAATGTCGAAGGACAATGCACTTTGGTTTATGCTGCCATCACGCCAGACCAAGTAGTGTCATAGTTCACCGTTTGAATTACACTGCACACCGTAAAAACCGTTCTCTTATGACCAAGTGTCAGACAGATTCTACGTCTTGGCCAAACACTTCATACAGTCATACAGGACCCCATGGACACGTGTAAAACTTTTCAAATGTTATTTCTATTTAGTTTTTAATATTTGTTTAACAAACTCTTTGTAATTTAATACATCAGCCGACACAGTCTAATGACCTTGGCACTAGGGTCTTGTTTTGCAATCCTCTTTATCTGTGCCCCTGCATGTTTAGGTCACCTGTAGTAAAGATGCTGCTGCTCCATGCTGGTGTATTGCATTTTTATGATATTAAATCTTTAGAAAATATTTGAACAATTCTCGCCTTTAAAGCGACTTCACCGAACATAAACAACAACCAACAACAATGGCAAAGCTAGCAACGGCAACAACAACAATGACAAAATACGAGAAATATTAAATTGAAATCAATGAAGCAAAACAAAAAAAACACATAAAAAGAAAGCCAGAAAGTACATAAAAGAACGTGGCAAGTAAAGGATAATGGAAAATTCCAAGAAAATATTAAATTCTCCAAAGATTGCAAAAATAAAATCTAAACAAAAAGCATGAAACAAAAGTGAATGGACAAAGAAAATAAAAATACCAACTCCTTGATAGTTGCTATTCAAAAAGTGCAGTAGTGTATATAATGGGATGTTATTGGAATAACTTACTATCAGGCGTTTGAATTTATTGGTCATAGAAGGACTTGTTCTCTGCAGACAAAATACTGGAATTACATAGATTGTATCACATCTATGTTATTTACTTGGATTTCTACAATGCATATTACACTATGGCTAAGCACGAAAATCCTTAAATAGTTAGTTTTTGAAGTTTTGGACGTTGTGTTAATACAACTGGCGAAAAAAATACTTCTTAAATTACATATTTCTCGCTCTGAAAGAGAGTACCTCAAAGAATTAATTTAGATTTTTAAAATACGTTTAAATGAAATGTCCACATAGTGTCTAATGACCGCAGATCTGTAGGGATTGAATATTGGCGAAATTGGACAAAATGGGATTTTTTTCATAACAAGGACTGAAAATATCCCCAAACATTAAGAATATTTACGCATTTTTATACCATTCAACTTAGGATGGGGGTATATTCTTTTTGTCATTCCGTTTGTAACACCTTGAAATATTCATCTAAGACGATATAGTAATGTCCGTCTGTTGAAAGCACTCTAGCCGGCGAACGAGGCGGCTAGTTGGTTCAATTTTTCTCTGAAGGTGTCTTATGGTTGCAGGTCGGTTGGGATTGAAAGTGGGCGAAATCGGCCCAGAGGGAAAACATTTTCCCTAACAATAACTGAAAATACCCCCTAATATTTATACTACTATTTAAGAAACATTTATTTAAATTTCTGGTTTAAATGCACTTGAAATTTGTTGCGTACATTATTCTTGTAGCTTTAAAGCACCAAAAATCAAATAAAAGATTTATCGGTACAAACCGGGATAAAAATGGTACCAATGATACGAGAGCAGCTAGAATCATGAAATTCGGTGTGTACATTCCTCTAATTGTGTAGACACGTAAAATGGAGGGATTTTTCAAAATTCTTATTTTGGGACAAAAAGGGGTAAAAATGGTACCAATGATACGACAAAAGCTATAATCATGAAACTCGGTCTACATCCTTCTAATTGCGTAGACACGTAAAATAGAGGGTTTTTTTGAAATCCGTACTTTTAAGAGATACAACTGAAAAAGAGGGATACAAATGGTATATAGGCTTCGGCAAGGCCGAACGCATTTTTGCTTGTTCTAGTTATCATTGTTACCATTTTGACCTAGCGGTAGGAAGTTGGAAAAATTACATTATTTTCCGCAGTCAGATCGACGAAAATGCCGAATTTCACTATTCCAGCTGCAGCCGCTTGTTTGGTACCGTATTTGTCCATTTCGCCCCGTATTCTCCTAAAAGTAATAAATTTCAGCTTCAGCCGTTCGACCAACGAGTTGTTATAAAGGGTGATTTTTTAAAAGCTATAGAAAAGTTTTTCAAAAAAAAAAAAAACACATAAAATTCAGAAAAATGCATGAAATCTTTATTTGAATCGATAGTACGGTCCATATAATTTAATGTTTGAAGATTATATCATGCAAATGTTGACCTTGACTGCGCCTCAAATGGTCCATCCGCTTAGTCCAATTTTGGCATTTCCACGTTTTTGAGTAACAGAGGCCCAATTGCTGCGAACGGCGACGAATCTATAATTGATGGTCATCATTAACACTGGCCGATACAGCTGCGATATTTCCTTCAGTTCGCACTCTACGTAAGCGTGTTGGTGGTTTAAGGTCCAACAATGTAAATTTGGTGCGAAATTTTGGTCACAATAACCCGAATAGCCGCTTTAGTGGGTCGATTAAACTGACCATAAAATGGAAGCGCGCGATGAACTTTCTTAACAGAGCACGCATTTTGATAATAAAATTCAATAATTTGCAAGCGTTGTTCGTTTGTAAGACGATTCATGGTTAAATTATAGACCAAACTGAAGATGTTTGACAGTGAAACAAAACACGAAACGTGCGTCAGCTGTTTAAACCAGTGTTGCCAAAAAGTGTCAAGTGTATCAGCGTTTTAAAAGTTTACGTTTTCCACATTGTATGACATAGCAAATCATCGTTGGTAGTTGCTAGCAACATGTTACCTTTGATGACTTTGGCGAATAGAGACAGAATTGGTATTCGTTGAAAAATTATAGGGTTAACATGTTTTACAAAAAGGAAAGGCGTCGGGCGGGGCTGACTTTACGTCACTACAATTTAATTTGGGAGGTTTTTAGCATATCTCCTATATCATGGAGACGATGTATGTTTTCAGGTGAAATTTAATGTGTTCTGATCAAAATCTGTTAAAATATGTATTTTCTTAAGCAGGAAGAGTAAAATCGGGAGCTACATTTGTATGGATGATATATAAAAATAATAATATATATAATAATAATATATAAATCTAAATCCGATTTGACCCAATTTCACTATACATCATTCTACAGGGTCTTCCAACAAGAGGTGTTATTTTGGTATTCAAAGAAAAATGTATTTTTTTGTGATAAATGATCGGATGTTTATTTCATAATAAAGAGTGTCGTTAATAATGAAAAACAACATCAGCCAAATGGCCACCACGACCACGCTTTTCTGAACCATATCCTTTTCATGAAATTTTCCATAACCAAATTAATAATCCGTCCGTGTATATAATCTTGTTTTCGAAGTACAAGTCGCAATTATTATCCAATCCCAACGGAACTTGGTATCAATGATGGACGCCAGTAAATTTGAAGCAAATCAGTTCGGATTTAGATATATCTTCCATACAAATGTCACTCCTGACTTGACTTTTCCGCTCTAGCAACAAAATTGTTTACCCAATTTTGTTCGCATTTGGCACATAACATTATATTGTACCTAGAAACTGCTGTAGTTAAATTCGGTGACATCGGTCCATTGTTTGATAAAGCCCCCATACAAATGTCCCTCCAGATTTGGCGACATTTGCTCATTAAGGACAATGTTTCAAATGTGTCCGGCATTAAACTGTTACAGAAATTTTAATTTATCTAGAATTGGTAGCAAATTATTTGAAATAGGGTAGAAGATGCAGGGTATCATATAGCCGGCATTACCCGACTGTACTCTTTCCGTACTTGTTATACCCTAAACAACTTCTTGTTTATATAGGGATGTTTATAAGATTAAGATTTATTGTGCGACTTGGAGCCTCATTCTGCTTCTGTTAATGATTTTCATTAGAAATAATTGTTTCATTTAAGTGTTAAGTAAATAAAAAGACTTATTTTTCATTACAAAATACTTAAATATTAAGTTTTCGTCATAATCTAAATTCCAGTTGTACAATAAAACACCCATAAAGAGTGACTATTTTCACAATTTATTTAATAAAAATAAATTGGCACAAAAACGCGCAACATGTAATTGCGGAATATTGAATTTAACACATTTTAATTTAATTGGAAATTTACCATCTGGCGGTATATTACAGAATTCTGAAATACTTTCGTTAAAACATTTTTTGTAAAATCACTCTAAAATACCTGAACTTGAAGATTCTATAATCAAAGTGATACTTTTTACAATGGAGAAAAAGATATTAACCTTTGAAGTATGTCAATTTGCAATTTTCAGAATTGTTCGCGTAAAACTCAAAACATGCATGAATCTAAGGCAGTGCAACTGTAAAAGTAAACAACACATGTCATTGATATTTTCGGTAGTGGTGTAGAATTTTACATTCTTTAATCGTATAATAAAAAGTTTTCAAAAAAATAAATTTTGATTTTTGAATTAATCTCCATTTTTGGCGATTTCAACCCTCTGTGCGTCGTCTTGTTGAAAGTAAACGTTGTCCAGATCAATACCATCCAACTCCGACCATAAAAATCATTAATCATCTCTCGATAGCGCAATCCATTCACCGTAACTGTTGATCCAACCTCATTTTCGAAAAAGTAAGGTCCAATGACCCCGCCGGACCATAAACCGCACCAAACAGTCACACGATGACGATGCAGAGGCTTCTCAATAATAACTCTTGGGTTTTCCGTGCCCCAGATGAGACAATTTTGCTTGTTGACGTAGCCACCGAGGTGGAAATGGGCCTCATCAGTAAAGATGATTTTTCGAACGAAATTTAACAAGTAAGAAGACGTTAAGTTCGGCCGGGCCGAATCTTATATACCCTCCACCACGGAGTGCATTCCACAGTATTACCAGCAGATTAAAGGATGTCGACTTTACATAGAAGCACAGTACCATATTACGAAAATTGTGATATTTTTATGCACATTACTATATTTGTTTACTATTTCAAACTATAATGTATACTTATGCGCACTGTTTAAAATCGACTACTATATATAAATAAAATGGTGAAATTGTGAAAGTTGACATGCCTAAATATTAGGCGATTGTCAGTCGCCATTAGAAAGAAGCATTTTCAGATACAGACAAAGTGATAAGAGTATTCATAGTCAGAATGTATACACCGAATTTCATGATTTCAACTTCTGCGGTTTGGTAGGTCCCATTTTCATCCCTTTTTTAAATATATCCCTTAAAAGTACGAATTTCGAAAAATCCCTCTATTTTACGTGTCTATGCAATTAAAGGGATGTACACACTGAATTTCATCATTCCAGCTGTATTCGTTTAGTTTGTACTATTTTTATCCCAGGTAGCCATTGTATCCCTTGAAAGTACGAATTTTGGACAAAAAGTTTTATTTTTCGTGTCTACGCAGTCAGAGGAATGTATACTACGAATTTCATGATTCTAGCTGCTGTCATTTGGTAGGTACTATTTTTATCCCCTTTTTCCATGTCATCCCCAAAAAGTACGAATTTTTAAGAAAGTTCTTTTATTTTACGTGTTTACGCAATCAGAGGAATGTATATATCGAATTTCATTATTCTGGGTGCAGCCGTTAGGTTGGTACTATTTTTATCCCTCTATCCCCATTTAACCCCTTAAAAGTACGAATTTAGAAAAACTACTTTTATATTATGTATCTACTCTATTAGAGGAATGTACACGCCAAATTTCGTGTTTCTATCTGTTGTCGTTTGATAGGTACTATTTTTATCCCTTTTCGTACCATTTCGCACCCTACAAATAAAAATCACTCTATGGTGCCCTATTATGCTATAAAGGGAATGCGAATTGCAAATATCAAGTAAATACAAGCTATTATGTTCAAAAAACATGCTGAAATACTCTAAATATTAGGGGTATTTTCAGTCCTTGTGAGGGAAAAAATTTTCCCTCTGGGCCGATTTCGCCCACTTTCAATCCCAACCGATCTGCAACCATAAGACACATTTAGGAAAAATTTGAACCTCCTAGCTCATTTCGTTCGGCCGCTATCGTGCTTTCAACAGACAGACAGACAGACAGACAGACAGACAGACAGACAGACAGACGGACAGACGGACAGACGGACAGACGGACATGGCTATATCGTCTTAGAATTTTACCACGACCCAGAATATATATACTTTATGGGGTCTCCGATGAATATTTCAAGGTGTTACAAACGGAATGACAAAGTGAATATACCCCCATCCTGGAGGTGGAGGGTATAAAAACAAGTAAAAACGGCGTTAACTTCGGCCGGGCCGAATCTTATATACCCTCCACCACGGAGTGCATTCCACAGTATTACCAGCAGATTACATAGTATACTGTACCATATTACAAAAATTGTGATATTTTTATGCACATTACAATATTTGTTTACTATTCCAAACTATAATGTCTACTTATGCGCACTGTTTAAAATCGACTACTATATATAAATAAAATGCTGAAATTGTGAAAGTGAACATGACTAAATATTAGGCAATTATCAGTCGCCATTAGAAAGAAGCATTTTCAGATACAGACAAAGTGATAAGAAAAGTATAAATTTTAAATTTATTCGCCCCATTCTCCGGCCAAATGTACATAGTCAGAATGTATACACCGATTTTCATGATTTCAACTTCAGCGGTTTGGTAGGTCCATTTTTATCCCTCTTTTTAATTATATCCCTTAAAAGTACGAATTTCGAAAAATCCCTCTATTTTACGTGTATATGCAATTAGAGGGATGTACACACCGAATTTAATGATTCTAGCTTTTATCGTATCATTGGTACCATATTTTTCCCTTTTTGTCCCATTTCACCCGCTAAAGCTTTTATTTTGTTTGTTGTGCTTCCAAGCTACAAGAGGAATGTCCGCAACAAATTTTAACTATATGAAAATAAGAAATTTAATTAAAAACCAAGGCTACCAATATTTGTATACTATATATATATATATATAATGGATATTATACTTCAATTCATAAAGTAAATGTAGGGGAGCAATCATAAATACCCTAAATATTGGGGGCAGAGAGAGTATTTTCAACTACAGTCGTTTGGTTGGTTGTATTTCCATCCTTTTTTAATTTCAAAAGTATAAATTTTGAAAATACCTCATCTCTCACGTACGCAGTATAAGACAACTTCATGATTCTACCATTTTTTGTCGTAAAAGCAACAAAATAAAGTACGAATTTGAAAAAAAATATTTTACGTTTTACACCGAATTCCATGATTCTGTTGGTACCATTTTTATCCCCTTTTTCCAATTTTCCCCCTCAAGAGTACGACTATCTACAATCTCTTTATTTTACGTATCTACACAATTAGAAGGATGTACACACTGAATTTCATCATTCTAGCTGTATTCGTTTAGTTGGTACTATTTTTATCCCCTGTAGCCATTATATCCCTTGAAAGTACGAATTTGAAAAAACGTTTTATTTTTCGTGTCTACGCAGTCAGAGGAATGTACATTCCGAATTTCATGATTCTAGGGGCTGTCATTTATTAGGTACTATTTTTATCCCCTTTTTCTATTTGAACCCAAAAAAGTACGAATTTTGGAAAGTTCTTTTATTTTACGTGTCTACGCAATCAGAGGAATGTATATATCGAATTTCACTATTCTAGGTGCAGCCGTTAGGTTGGTACTATTTTTATCCCTCTATCCCCATTTAACCCCTTAAAAGTACGAATTTAGAAAAAATACTTTTATATTATGTATCTACTCTATTAGAGGAATGTACACGCCAAATTTCGTGTTTCTATCTGTTGTCGTTTGATAGGAACCATTTTTATCCCTTTTTGTCCCATTTCGTCCCCTACAAATAAAAATCACTCTATTGTGCCCTTTTATGCTATAAAGGGAATGCGCATTGCAAATATTAAGTAAATACAAGCTAATATGTTCAAAAAACATGCTGAAATACTCTAAATATTAGGGGTATTTTCAGTCCTTGTGAGGGAAAATTTTTCCCTCTGGGTCGATTTCGCCCAATTTCAATCCCAACCGATCTACAACCATAAGACACATTTAGGAAAAATTTGAATCTCCGAGCTCATTTCGTTCGGCCGCTATCGTGCTTTCAACAGACAGACGGACAGACGGACATGGCTATATCGTCTTAGAATTTTACCACGACCCAGAATATATATACTGTATGGGGTCTCCGATGAATATTTCAAGGTGTTACAAACGCAAAGTGAATATACCCCCATCCTGGAGGTGGAGGGTATAATAACTATCAACATTAATAATAAGGTTGTTTTTCTTTAAGCCTGGATAACAAACTGCGATAATAAAAAGTTAATATTTTACACAAAATAAAAAATTATTTGTTCATGTTGTCGCCAACTACAATAAAAATAGTTGTATCAAATAAATGTTCAACACAAAATATTTTGTGTTGACTTTTTTGGACTTAGCCTCGATAACCATTGACTGGATAATTATCCAGGCAAAGTCCAACATTTTTAACATAAAATTATTTTTTCAATTTTTTTTTGCACACATTGATATTGCTCTTGGCGACATTTTAAAAAAAGATTTTTTTAGTTTTAGAGAAGTTTTAACTTTGTATTTAGGTTCTCTTTATCGCAGCTTAGTTATTCAGTTTTAACAAAAAACAGCCCTAATATGTACATCAAAAGAGAAGAAATGACACTCTAACAAGTAAAAACTGCGCTAACTTTATATACCCTCCACCATGGATTGCATTCCACTAAGACTGTCGAGAGGAAGGTATACAACGAATTTCATGAAACTAGCTGCAGTCATTTGGTTGGTACTATTTGTATCCACTTTTTCCATTTTAACCCCAAAAAGTACGAATTTCGGAAAATACGTTTATTTTACGTGTCTACGCAATCAGAGGAATGTATACAATTATTTTTATATTATGTATCTAGTCAATTATAGGAATGCGCATACCAAATTTCGTGTTTCTAGCTTTAGTCATTTAATATGTACTATTTTTATCCCTTTTTGCCCCATTTCACCCCTACGTATAAAAATCTATTTATGATGCACGTTTTTGTTATTGGGGGAATGCGCATACCCAATCTGAAGTAAGTACAAGCAGATTGAAAAAATATGCTTAAATACTCGAAAATATTAGGGGTTATTAGGAGTATTTTTAGTCTTTGTGGGGGACCGATTTCGCCCATAAGACACATTTACGGAAAATTTGAGCTTCTTAGCTCATTTCATTCTGGAGCTAGCGTACTTTCAACAGACAGACGGACGGACAGACAGACAGACGGATATGTAAATCGTCTTAGAATTTTACCACGACCCAGAATACTTTTTTGGGTCTGCGTTGAATATTTCAAGGTGTTACAAACGGAATGACAAAGTGAATATACCTTAGGTGGATGGAATAAAAATTCATTAATATTTCCTTGAAATTATGCGGCCAAAGAACACTGAGTGTGGTCGCAAATCATGATCGAATCTATCGCGTCGAAAATTTCAGATTTGTGGCCCAATTAGCTGGTACATTTAAAAGGCTGGTGTGAATTATATACAGAAGACTTTGGAATACATGTTTGACGTCTGAGAACGAAATGTACCCTCAAAATATATCTACAAACATATATGTTAAATCAAAGGACAATGAAATGTCATTTTGACGAAACGACTGAGGCTTTCGCATTATAACTTGTAATTCTATTCACCAAAAAGATTTTTTATTTAAAAATTGACTGTGAATATCATCTCTAATCCCTCCAAAAGCGTACACTTAAAGTAAATTGTCTCTAACATTGTTTTCAAAAGTGTATTTTTATACCCTACACCACTTCGTGGGCTAGGGTATTATAAGTTAGCTTCGCGCCAAATGTTTGTAACACCAAGAAATAATCGAGCTAGACCCACCTTTAAGTATACCGATCGGCTTAGAATCACCTGCTGAGTCGCTTTAACGAAGTCTGTCCGTCCGTCTGCTGTCCATCTAAGCTTGTTCGCACTCTACAGGTCGCAATTGTTGTCCGATTGTCATGAAACTTGGCAGAAGTTATTTTTTCTGGCGAAGGACTATCGGTATTGAATTTGGAGGAAATCGGTTCAAATTTAGATATAGCGCCCATACAAATGTCGCTCCCGATTTGCCTTTTTCCGCCCTATATAACACTTTATAATCAAACTAGAAATACCTGTGGCGAAAGTGGGTAAGATCGGTTTAGATTTAGATATAGCCCCCATACAAATGTCGCTCCCGATTTCACTTTTTCCCCTTTAGAAACCACATATTGTACCCCATTTTCTTTAAAATTGGCACAACATTTTATAATACAACTAGAAACACCTATGGTGAAAGTGGGTAAGATAGGTTCAGATTTAGATATAGCCCCCATACAAATGTCGCTCCCGATTTGACTTTTTCCGCCCTATAAAGCACATATAGTACCCGATTTTCTTCAAATTTGGCTTAACACCTTATGATCAAACTAGAAATACCTGTGGCGAAAGTGGGTAAGATCGGTTCAGATTTAGATATAGCCCCCATACAAATGTCGCTCCCGATTTCACTTTTTCCCCTTTAGAAACCACATATTGTACCCCATTTTATTTAAAATTGGCACAACATTTTATAATCGAACTAGAAATACCTATACTGAAAGTGGGTAAGATCGGTTCAGATTTAGATATAGCCGCCATACAAATGTCGCTCCCGATTTCACTTTTTCCCCTTTAGAAACCACATATTGTACCCCATTTTCTTTAAAATTGGCACAACATTTTATAATCGAACTAGAAACACCTATACTAAAACTGAGTAAGATCGGTTCAGATTTAGATATAGCCCCCATACAAATGTCGCTCCCGATTTCACTTTTTCCGCTTTAGAAACCACATATTGTACCCGATTTTCTTCAAATTTGGCTTAACAACTTATAATCAAACTAGAAATTCCTGTGGCGAAAGTGGGTAAGATCGGTTCAGATTTAGATATAGTCCCCATACAAATGTCGCTCCCGATTTCACTTTTCCGCTTTAGAAACCACATATTGTACCCGATTTTCTGTAAAATTGGCACAACATTTTATAATCGAACTAGAAACACCTATGCTAAAACTGGGTAAGATCGGTTCAGATTTAGATATAGCCCCCATACAAATGTCTCTCCCGATTTCACTTTTTCCCCTTTAGAAACCACATATTGTACCCGATTTTCTTTAAAATTGGCACAACATTTTATAATTGAACTAGAAACACCTATGCAGAAAGTTGGTAAGATCGGTTCAGATTTAGATATAGTCCCCATACAAATGTCGCTCCCGATTTCACTTTTTCCGCTTTAGAAACCACATAGTGTACCCGATTTTCTTTAAATTTGGCACACCATTTTATAATCGAACTAGAAATATCTATGCTGAAAGTGGGTAAGATCGGTTCAGATGTAAATATAGCCGCCATACAAATGTCGCTCCCGATTTCACTTTTTCCCCTTTAGAAAACACATATTGTACCCGATTTTCTTTAAAATTGGCACAACATTTTATAATCGAACTAGAAACACCTATGCTAAAACTGAGTAAGATTGGTTCAGATTTAGATATAGCCCCCATACAAATGTCGCTCCCGATTTCACTTTTTCCGCTTTAGAAACCACATATTGTACCCGATTTTCTTCAAATTTAGCTTAACAACTTATAATCAAACTAGAAATACCTGTGGCAAAAGTGGTTAAGATCGGTTAAGATTTAGATATAGCCCCCATACAAATGTCGCTCCCGATTACACTTTTTCCGCTTTAGAAACCACATATTGTACCCGATTTTCTTTAAAATTGGCACAACATCTAAAAATCCAACTGAAAAAACCTATGGATCTTGATCAATTTTTCCATATCATGTTATATTTACTTTACTCGGAATATCTGCTGGAAAATTGGATCAATTACTTTATTATTTACCATATTCATTAAATTTGACTAAAGATGAATTGATAGTAACTGTATAATTTATATGAACTACATAAAATTGCTCCCATGGAATACCTGGGTTTAGTAATCAAAGCAATGTATATATGCAGGGAGTGGTGTAGGGTATTATATAGTCGGCCCCGTCCGACTTTAGCCGTTCCTTACTTGTTTTATATTATGTATTTTCATTAGGAAGATTGACCACCGGTTTTCAGCAAAAACGAAAAAAATAAATTTTCAGAAAACCGATTTTTTGGTCACTCTAGTAACAACCTTAAATTTCTATATTTCAGTCTCAGTCATTTGGTTTGTACCACATTTGTCACGTCACCTTTAATACCAATTATGAGCGAGGTCTCATCCTCTAAAAAATACTACATTTGCATGTTTATGTCTCGTTGGCCCACTAAAGTTAAAAATTGTGAAACATCCCCTTTAGGTTCCGATTCTAGTAAGGGCGATGTACAAACTGGAAACTTTGGTTGATTCCATTTATGTCATGCGTCTACGTAGTTAGAGGAATGTATACACCGATTACACGTTGCTAGCCGCTATACTTTGGATGGTACTATTAGCATCCATTTTTTTCCCACTTCTCCTTTACAAATTTCGAAAAATTCATTTATGGATGTACATACTGAAAACTTGGTTGGTACAATTTTTATCTTCTTCGCTTCCACCTTTAAAATTTTGAAAAAAAAAACTTTTATATTGCCCGTCAAAATTTCGAATTTGATTCTAACTGCAATACTTTTTATTGCCATTTGTCACCATTTTTATTCCCATATGTCCCAATTTCTGCCTTAAAAGTAGAAATTTCGAAAAAATTTTCTTCCACATCAAAGTGTCCCCAATGATGACTTCAATGTGTTACCAATGGAATGACAAACTTATTACGGACCATACCTTAGCATAGCTCCGAGTGCAGTACAGTAGGAATGGCTGGGCTGCTGGTTCACAATCAAAATGATATGAACATCCAACGACTATACTTTTTGTTGCTGCTGTTTTTTTTATTTTGGTCGTAATAGTTAGAGACGTGGGTTGGGTGGCTACGTTGCCATTTGTTTTCATTTTTGCAATGCAACACATTTTGTCCTTTGTTTGAATCCTTTTGTGCAAATGGAAAAAACCAACACGTCGCATCAGCTACCAGTACCCAGTACCCAGCTTTTGTGAATTTAAGTGTGTTTGTGTTTGTTTATGTGTACGTCGAACTGCGTAACTGTGATGTTTTTTCAATAAAAATATTTTCTTTATTGTGTTGGAAACAACAAAAGCCGCAGCTTAGATTGCTGGCATTGTTTTCTGTTTGTGTAGCTCCACGGCAACATGTTTTTGTGTGTCTGTGTGTCAAAAGAATCCTTGATTCTCACTGATAGCTTATCTGCAGTTGGTTGGTTGACATTCTTGTTATTTCCACCGAAAATAGAAAATTACTTTCCGTGCGTGAAATTTTTGCTCAATTCAGTTCTGAAGAATACATTTGATGACGCAGATATTGGTTAACACGTTATTTGTTCTATCATTTTGTTATGATAGCATTTCGAGATTCTGAGCGATTCAATTCAATTAAAGTAAATATCCTTAAAAAAATATTAAAAAATTGTGTAACATCACATACAAGTAACGCATTACGAAAAAGGGTGTCAAGGGTAAAGTCGGACTTCATGATACCTAACACAACTCCCTGCGTTGATATGCTGCCCATATAAATTATCCGGTATTCATCTTTAACCAAATTTTACTATTTAACGAACATGACTGACAAAATTTTTTTCGTTAAATCGGGATATATATAAAATGAAGTACATTATTTAAAATCTTGGTAGTGTGCTGCAGCCAAGTAATAAATGTCATCATGCCATTTGTAAATAAATTTGCATTCTATAAAATAGAGTTGCAAAATGGTCTTGAGCCAGGAGAATATCCCAGTTCATATCAAATATTGATTACAGATCAAAATAAAACGAAAAAGAAAAACTAAAAAATGTATAAGTTCGACCGGGCCGAACCTTATATACTCCACCACGGATTGCATTTCACAGAGGCTGTCGACTTTACAGAACTGCAATATGTGAAATTTGTTAAATATAGTCAAACCAAAACAATATATAATAATACTTCAAATCAGTTCAAATTATTGGCGGATAGTGGGAGTATTTTCAGCTACAGCCGTGTGGTTGGTTGTATTTCTATCCTATTTTAATTCGAAAAGTAAAAAATTTTGAAAATCTGCTATCTCTTACGTACACAGTGTAAGATAACCTAACGCCGTGATTCTAGCCATTTGCTCGCTACCAGTTTTATCACTTTTCCCATTTTTACCGGAAAAGGAAAAACTAAAATACAAGGAATCAAAGGAATGTATACCCCGAATTTCATTATTCTAGGTGCAGCCGTTTGGTTGGTACCATCTAGCTGCAGTGGTCTGATATGTACTATTTTTATTTCTTTTTGCCCCATTTCACCCCTACGTATAAGAATCACTTTATGATGCAATCATCACTTTGCTATAATGAAAAACATGTTTAAATACTCTAAATATTGGGAGTATTTTCAGTCCATGTGAGGGAAAAGGTTTCATCTTTGGACCGATTTCGCCCAGTTGCAATCCCAACCGACCTGCAACCATAAGACACATTTACGGGAATTTTGTACCTTTTAATCCTTTTTTCGGAAGCTAGCGTGCTTTTAACAGACAGACGGACATGGCTAGAGCGTCTTAGAAGTTTACCACGACCCAGAGTATATATACTATATGTACATTTCAAGGAGGAATAAACGGAATAACAAGGTGAATATTCTTAGGTGGAGGGTATAAAAAATCTTTTATATATTTTGAGGGCCTACACGAACAGAGGGTTTTGTAGAAAAGCGGTTTCGGTTTAACCGAAAATTGAATTTCCTATAATACCGGTTTTCGGTAATAAATATTTTATTGAAAAACCGGTTTTCCAAAATAAGAACAAAAATAATGAAAAATTGAATTAACGGCTCATATAAAAACTGAAATTCAATATTTTTTTTAAAAAAGGTTAAAAATTAGTCACAAATATACATAAAATTTAATGGAAACCAATAACATAAAATTGAACTAAAATTAATAACGTATGTAGATAGTTCGCTTATTCTATTTGACTCACCAATCTGAAAGAGTCAGATTATATAGTTAATTTTGGTAGTCCATTAAAGGAGTCCCAGATTATTGTGCATATTTTAAAAATCTATCATTTAACAACAAATTTCGGGTGCACGTCTCATCTCTCCTTCTCGAGTCTTGTGAGTCGCGGTGAAGTTATTTCATTTTCAATTATTATATATAAATCTGAACCGATCTGACCCATTTTTACCACAGATGTTTCTAGTTGAACTATAAGATGTTTTGCCACTTTTGAAGAAAATCTGTTAAAATATCTAGAGTGAAAAGAGTCAAATCGGTAGTGAAATTCGTATGGGGGCTATATCTAAATCTGATCAAATTAAATAGCGTTCGTTCTTATCCCGAAAAACTTAGTTTTGCAAAGTTTCATTTGGTTCTGTGTACAATTGCGACCTTAATCGTGATTACAAGAATAGATGGACGGACAGACAGACGGAGACGATTCAAAAAGTGATTCTAAGTGGATCGGTATAATTAACAATGGGTCCATCTCTCTTCCTTTTGGGTGTTACAAACAAATGAACAAAGACATAATACTCTCGTGGAGTGTATAAAAATTACACGGGAAAAACGTGATTTTTAGAGGTTTTTTCAAGAACGTTTAGCTCACAGATGGCTTGACCCAGTGACGAAGTACTTTGCAGATTCATTTATTTTCGTGACCCATCCTAATAAACATACACCAATATTCGTTATTCTAGCTGCAGCTGTTTGCAAGGTACTATTGTTATCCCCTTTCGCTACGTTCCCCCTAATAATATAAATTTGGAAAAAATCCTTTCAGTCTACACATTCAGAGGAATGTATATTGGGATGTGTCACGAAATAATTTGCATTATCTCTTCCCAGAAATAAAATTTGAACTGTTTAATGATGGTCAGCAAAATGTTTCGTCACTGTGTGAAGCCATTTGTGAGCTCCTGAGAACACTCCTAAAAATCATGTTTTTCAGTGTAATTTTTAATGTTGCACTTTTGTCCAATTTTTTCTAAATTAATGTATCCTTGAAAACATTTGATACCCACATGGAATATGTTTTTGTCGCGATTTTAGGGCATAAGAAACCAAAATATAAAAATACATATTTATTTGGACTTTCGGAACTCCAAAGTGAATTAGTTTACAAACTACAGTTGCCGTCTACACTAAACTTCATTTAAATCAAATCTTTTAAACAAATAAATCTTAAATTACATATTTTATTTCGAGTTGATTGCCGACCCAGCTACGCCCTAATTTGTATCCCAATAATCAGTTTCCTTTATGTTCTGACCCATCACTGACCAAAGCCTCAATTTTCCACTTTTATCATCCATCAAATAAAGATGTAATTTGCCGGAGATTGCCTAAGTTCTGAAATGGGTGACATTTCTTTTTCCTACTATATATACTGTCGTATATTTCAAATTGCCCGTACAAGTTGAACCCACCACATTTATTGCCAAAAGAGATTTACTTCTCAGTCACTCAACTACTATCAAACGATGAACATAAAGCCCACTTTTTAACAAGCATATATATATAGAGAGAGAGAAATCCTTTATGCTGTGAAATAAATCCCAAGGATTTCTGAACACAAATTGTAAATCCTTCAAGGGCAATTGTTCATGAGATATTTGGTTATTATGAGTACCAAGAACAACGGCAACAATAACATGCAAATATGAGGAATATGAGGGTATAAAAATTGCTTTGTTGTTAAGTAGACTGACACTTTGTAGTAAATCATAAATCTTTCTCAATAGGATGTGATGATGACATTTAAATAAAGTTTGTCAATAAACTTTACCACCCACCACCACACCACACCTCCCTGCATGACTTGTTTGCCCTATGAACCCTTGGAAATGTCTTATGGCACCGCATACAAATCGTTACTATCTTAAAGTTTGTTTCTTGCTGCCATCGAAAACCACAAAAGAGCAATTTTTATATGGAAAAACTTTAAGCGACTATGTAGCAACACGGGCTCATACAACAAAGGCTCATACATACGCATCGACTCGTGGCAAAAAATCGGGAAACTTTTTCCATTGTTAAACATCCTTCAAACATATGTATGAATGTTAAGTTTGTTTCGTGTTCCCCGTTCTGTTCACTGTTCTTGTTCGTTTCGTTTCGTTTTGCTGAGCTCTTTGTTCTTTCATTCCCAGGGTGGCCAGGCATAGACGTTTCCCCCAAAAATCGTGGATAGGATTGGAGATGGGAAAAATTCATTTATGTAAATTTTATATAATTGATATATATCCGCGTATATATGGACGAAACTTCTTGAAGCTTACATTTTGTCAATATGCAAATTGGCTATATCTCATTTGATATTTTCAGTTGTGAGACATTAAAAGTCTTGAAATTTTGTGAGAGTTCAGAGTGAGATGCCCGCAATTGTACAAAGAAGGACGGCATTTGAAAAGTGGAAGAGCTACAGTACCGAGTGTGCTGACATTTTGCATGAGTTTATTCATTTGCGTCGTGGTCCACTTTGACTAGTAGTTCCCAGCTGCTATAACGTGATCTGGAAAATAAATCAACAATTCATTGATGGACATACACTTATTTAATTAGAGGATATTTTGGGCATTTCCTCATTACCTTGAGGTCAGAGGACGACCATATCGCACAACACTCCTCATGCCGAGTACAAACTATGATCAAGTGATGGATAGATGTGTGTGGTGCGCACATTAAGAAACGGAGGAAAAAAGTACGGAACAAACGGCAAAGAGTTTCCCATATGATGATAACCCCTTCAGATGTACTCGTACGTCACTATGGATGTACGTACGTTTTGTTGTTCTGTGCATTGTACACATTTATTCTAACAAAGTTTTGCTGTTTGGGAAACCTCAACTCAACTCAACTCATCTGTGCACACAAACACAAATACACAGCATAGAGTGGGTCGCGGAAATAACTTGATGTTTTAATGAAGATTGTCAGAATTAATTGATTTAGTATAAAAATAAATTGTAAATAAATTTGCATTCTATTAAATATAGAAGCAAAATGGTCTTGAGCTAGGACAATATCCCAGTTCAAATCAAATATTGATTACAGACCAAAAAAATACTAACGAAAAAACTAAAACAAATGAGCGTTGATACGGCAGAAGTATTGCTGGGTAACTATACCTGCATATACACATACTTACATATGCAACTCAATGAGATGCTTGTAAGATGGCATGTGTACTTTATTACTTGGTGCGATTTTTTAAACGCAAATTCGGCAAGTGAGTTGTGATTCTCGTTCGTTTGTGTGAATTATCTCCTTATAGAGGCCGGGTTTGATGTTGAAAAGTCGCTGCGAAGCCACTTGAAAAGACTTTTGACATGGTCGAAATCATGATCGTGGTAGTCTGCAGCCAAGTAATAAATGTCACCATGCCATTTGTAAATAAATTTGCATTCTATTAAATATAGAAGCAAAATGGTCTTGAGCCAGGACAATATCCCAGTTCAAATCAAATTAGGATAAAAATTTCATAATTTTATTTTTTTAGCTCAGCCAATTTGCAAAATCTACATATAAAATTATGTCAACAACCCTAGTTTAGCATCAATTCGGATAAAGTACGAAATTAACACTAAAAATAATTTTAAGTTATGATTTATTTCTGGCATTTAAGTTATATTTTGATGTATTTAACGACTTATAATAGAATTTTATGGCAAATATTTGATTTGAACTGGCATATTCTCCTGGCTCAAGACCATTTTGCATCCATATTTAATAGAATGCAAATTTATTTACCAATGGCATGGTGACATTTATTACTGGGCTGCACACTACCACTATCATGATTTCCACGCTGTGAAAGGTTTCCTCAGGTGGCTTCGCAGCGACTTTTCAACATCATACCCGGCCTCTTTAAGTAAATTATTCTCACAACTTACTTGCCGAATATGCGTTTAAAAAATCGCACCAAGTAATAAAGCACAGATGCCACCTTACAAGCATCTCATTGAGTTGCATATGTAAGTATGTGTTTTTGCTGGTATAGCACTTTGACCCGTGGAAATGTTCTACAAAAATTTACTTCGCAGTATTTTAAATACTATTGCTGAACACATCCTATAGCTAAAGTGTAAGGATCACAAGGTTTACAATGCCGTTTCATCATAAGAATAAGTATTGAACCCACCATATTAAAACTAAAACTAAAATGATCACCATATTAAAACTTTCAAAACACCGTTACAAGAACACTCAGAAAAAAAGTGAACCCTATAATGAGTTAAAATGAACTAAAATTTAGGAAAATTGAACTTCGTAACGCGCTAATGCAATATTTCCTCATATCAAGTTCAATCTTTTACTTGAAAGTAGAACTTGCTTATAACTTGATTCTAGTTAAATTTTCCACAAACTAAGTAAACATTTACTCAAACTGAAGAAATTTCCAGTAAGTTTTTCCTCAAACCAAGTACATTTGTACTAAATCTAAGTAAAATTTTGCTGAAATTTTCCTAAATCTAGAATCATTCAATACTTAAATGTATGAAGAACTCGGCATAAATTTCATTAAACATATTAACTTAATTTTAGGAAAAAAACACATTTTTAGTTAAAATTCCCTAAATGGAATTTTTTCCATACAAAAAATTTCTGTTTTTTTTTTTCATACTTAAAACCTTGGAAATAGTAGTATGAATTTACTCAATTGTAAGAATTTTTAATTAGATCTAAAAAAATGTTCTTAAGTAAATTTACTGCCATATTTCTAGTAAATGAACTATATACTATGGCTTTGACAGAAGGAAACTTTACCCATACGTAGTAAATTTTCCTGCTTTTAAAGAAATTTTTACTCAACGGGAGTAGAATTGTTAAACTGAATTTAGTATGGATTTTACTCAGATTTAGGAATGCCATTTTTCTGAGTGTATATTCCTTTTTATCCCTTTCAGAATTCGATGTTAGAACCTCATTATTTGTATACCCAGGATGGGGGTATACTAACTTTGTCATTCCGTTTGTAACACATTGAAATATCGACCTGAGACCCTATAAAGTATTTATATTCTTGATCGTCATAAAATTCTAAGACGATCTAGCCATGTCCGTCTGTCTGTCCGTCTGTCTGTCCGTCTGTTGAAAGCACGCTAGCATCTAAACGAAAGGAGCTAGAACGTTCAAATTTTCCATAAATTCTTCTTATAGTCGTAGATCGGTTGGAATTGAAATGGGGCGAAATCGGCTCAAAGGGAAAAATTTTTCCCTCACAAGGACTAAAAATACCCATAATAATCCCTAATATTTTAGCGTATTTAAGCATTTTTTTGAATATTTCTGTTTCTATTTGCTCGATATTTGGTATGCGCATTCCCCCTACAGCAAAAACGTGCACCATAAAGTGATTCTTATTTGTAGCGGGTGAAATGGGTCAAAAAAGGGATAAAAATGGTACATATTAAACGACAACAGCTAGAAACACGAAATTCGGTGTGTACATTCCTCTAACTGAGTAGAGACATAATATAAAAGCATTTTTTCCAAATTCGTACTTTTAAGGGGTAAAATGGGAATAGAGGGATAAAAATGGTACCAACCAAACGGCTGTACCTAGAATAATGAAATTCGGTGTATACATTCCTCTGATTGCATAGACAAGTAAAATAAACGGATTTTTTATAATTCGTACTTTTTGGGGTTAAACTGAAAAAAGGGGATAAAAATAGTACCAATCAAATAATCGTAGCTAGAGTCATGAAATTCGGAGTATACATTCCTCTGACTGTGTAGACACGGAAAATAAACTGATTTTTCGAAATTCGTACTTTTTGGGGTCAAAATAGAAAAATGGGATAAAAATAGTACCAACCAAATGACCGCAGCTAGAGTCGTGAAATTCGGAGTATACATTCCTTTGACTACGTAGACATGAAAAATAAAAGGTTTTTTCCAAATTCGTACTTTCAAGGGATACAATGGGTACGGAGGGATAAAAATGGTACCAACCAAACGGCTACACCTGGAAAAATGAAATTCGGTGTATACATTTCTCTGATTGCGTAGACACTTAAAATAGACAGATTTTTGGTTAAAAAGAAAAAAGGGAATAAAAATAGTACCAATCAAATGACCGCAGCTAGAGTCATGAAATTCTGAGTATACATTCCTCTGATTGCGTAGACACGAAAAATAGACGAATTTTTCGAAATTCGTACTTTTTGGGTTTAAAATGGAAAATGGGGATACAAATAGTACCAACCAAATGACCGCAGCTGGAGTCATGCAATTCGGAGTATACATTCCTCTGACTGCGTAGACACGAAAAATAAACGGATTTTCCGAAATTCGTACTTTCCAGGGATACAATGGTACAGGGGGATAAAAATAGTACCAACTAAACGAATACAGCTAGAATGATGAAATTCTAATTGCGTAGAAATGTCTGAAATCATGGAATTCGGTGTATACATTCCTCTGACTGCATAGACACGCAAAATAAAAAGTTTTTTTTCCAAATTCGTACTTTTTCTTTTACGGCAAAAATTGATTGAATCATGAAGTTAGGTTATTTTGCACTTTGCACATGTAATGGATTTTCAAAATTTGTACTTTTGGAATTAAAATAGAATGGAAGTACAACCAACTGTGTTGAAAATATAAATATAAGAATATTTATTTTTTGTTTTGAAATAGATAATGGTTTAATATATTTAAAATATTATATTTATTTATACGATTATATTTTTAATATTTGTATTTGTTTTGGCTATATTACAAAATTTATATTTTCCTGTAATATTACTGCACTTCTACGAAAACCGACAACCTCTGTGGAATGCAATCCATGGTAGAGGGTATATAAAGTTCGACCCGGTCGAACTTAACGCCGTTTTTACTTGTTTAGTTTATAATTATGTTGACTCCAGATGCCAATAAATGGAGTGCACAAATTTTGCCTTTCTTTAATAAACGACTGGAGTTAAAATTCAGTGATTTTATTGGTTGGTCCACTTGACCAGCTTCTTCAACAATAAAACGTTAACTAACTCTAAAATGTAATTCTAAAAACAAAAGTCATGTCTTCGCGACAGTATAAGAAAAGAAAAATATTACTATTATATTATTATTATTACTTATTATATTAGTACTTCATGTACATAAACAATATTTAAAAAATAACACTTCGTGAGTGTGAAATGATAATTCATTTGAGTGACGAAAACCATTTAGAGAAATTCGAGGGGAATGACTCCCCATAAACACCTGTTGAACTAAGCGGTTCAACAAATTAGTTTATTAAAAAGTGCGACCCTATTTAATGCACTAGTACATAATATTCTTAATGTACAATGAACGGTGGAGCAGTCGGACACCCTAGTCGGTTGTCTCAGTCATACGAATACTGCAGGGTCGCATGGCACGAGGATCGACCACACATTTTCGGCAGATATTTATATCTTGCAGCACACTCAAAAAATTGGACTAAATTCCAGTAAAAAGTATCTAAAAGTAAGGAAATTGGAATCTGTTTGGTACACAGTATTCAATTTAATTTTCTTGTACCCATCATAGGGTGAGTGTATATTACTTTTGTCATTCCGTCTGTAACATCTTCAAATATTTATCGGAGACTGCTAATAACTTAAATGTTTCGAATCTAAAAGCTATTTTTGCCAAATTCATACATTTGGGGGTTTATATGGGACAAAAAGGGATGCAAATAGTACCATTCGACAACAACTAGGAATATGAAATTCGGCTTCTGCATTCCTCTAACTGTGTTGTAAATAAATGGATGCTTCCAAATACGCACAATTAAGGTGTAAATTGGGAAAAGAGGGATACAACTGGTACCAACAAAACGGATGTAGCTAGAATATAGAAATGGGGCGTACGCGTTGCTCTGACTACATCGACGCAAAAAATAAATAAAACTTTTAATATTCGCACTTTTACAGTCAAAATGGGGAGAAGGGATAACATTGGTACCGACCGAAAAAAATATATATAATATATGTTTATATAATATTTAAAAACAAGTAAGGAAAGGCTAAAGTCGGGCGGGGCCGACTCTATGATACACTCCACTTTCAATCCGAATACAATTCAATTCGGTGAAAAAGTGAAAACGGGAAGGTTTTTTGTATCCTGTAAATGAATGTGTTTGACAAAAAATTTTATATCGGAAAGGACATTTGTATGAGGATATATTGAAACCTGGAACGAAATAGGTGAAAAATAAAATGTATAGTTTGGCCAAAATCGGTTAAACTTTTGGAAGCAACATTTGTATTTCGCCTATATTTAAATCTGAACCGATCTTACCCACTTTCACCATAGTTTTGTTTAGTTAGATTATAAGATGTTGTGCGAAATTTAAAGAAAATCGAGCACAATATGTGGCATTTAAAGCGGAAAAAGTCAAATCGGGAGCGACATTTATATGGGGGCTATATCTAAATCTGAGCCGATCTTACCCAATTTCAGCATAGGCGTTTCTAGTAAGATTATAAGATGTTGTGCCAAATTTAAAGAAAATCGAGTTTCTAGAGCGGAAAATGTCAAATCGGGAGCGACAGTTATATGGGGCTATATCTAAATCTGAACCGATCTTACCCAATTTCTGCATAGGTGTTTCTAGTTAGATTATAAGATGCTGTGCCAAATTTAAAGAAAATCGAGTACAATATATGGTTTCTACAGAGGAAAATGTTAAATCGGGAACGACATTTGTATGGGGGCTATATCTAAATCTGAACCGATTTGACCTATTTTCACCATAGATGTTCCTAGTTTAAATATAAGATGTTTTGCCAAATCTGAAGACAATCTGATACAATATGTGGTTTCTAGAGCGGAAAAAGTCAAATCGGGAGCGAAATTTGTATGGGAGCTATATATAAATCTGAACCGATCTGACCGATATTCACCATGGGTGTTTCTAGTGGGAATATAAGATGGGTTACCAAATCTGAAGACATTCTGATACAATATGTGGTTTCTAGAGCGGACAAAGTCAAATCGGGAGCGAAATTTGTATGGGAGCTATATATAAATCTGAACCGATCTGACCGATATTCACCATGGGTGTTTCTAGTGGGAATATAAGATGGGTTACCAAATCTGAAGACATTCTGATACAATATGTGGTCTCTAGAGCGGAAAAGTCAAATCGGGACCGAAATTTGTATGGGAGCTATATATAAATCTGAACCGATCTAACACATTTTTACCACAGGTGTTTCTAGTTGCAATATAAGATGTTTTGCCAATTTTAAAGAAAATCTGTTGTAATATGTGGTATCTAGAGTGAAAAGAGTCAAATCGAGAGTGAAATTCGTATGGGGGCTATATCTAAATCTGAACCGATTTTCTTCAAATTAAATAGCGTTCGTCCTTATCCAGAAAAACTTCGTTGTGCAAAGTTTCATTTGGTTCTGTCTACAATTGCGACCTGTATCGTGATTACAAGAATAGATGGACGGACGGACGGACGGACAGACAGACAGACAGACAGACAGACGGACATTGCTAAATCGACTCAGAAAGTGATTCTAAGACGATCGCTATAATTAACAATGGGTCTATTTCGTTTCCTTTTGGGTGTTACAAACAAATGCACAAAGACATAATACTCTCGTGGAGTGTATAAATATCTTATCTTAACTGTCCTAACGGTGTTGCACGTTTACGTGAAGTTCTCCGCCTCTTTTAGTATGTTCTGGTGTACAATTTGGTGAAGATTTGGGCTAATTAGGCTAGCGAAATAGAGTTAGAGAAGTTAGGGTTTGATGACATTGTTTTCTGCGGTGGAATGTTAGCTTTTAAAAAATAGAGCTAAACAAATTATTTTTTTTTATGATTTGTTCGAGCCAGAAAAGAAAATTTAAAAAATATATTTTTTCTCATTTTTTGAGACTGTTTGCAAATCAAAATGAAATTCAAAATATTTGTTGTTATAGGACAAAAAAACAAGTAAAAACGGCGTTAAGTTCGGCCAGGCCGAACTTTATATACCCTCCACCATGGATTGCATTCCACAGAGGTTGTCGGTTTTCGTAGAAGTGCAGTAATATTACAGGAAAATATAAATTTTTTAATATAGCCAAACCATACAAATATTGAAAAAATAATTTTATAATAAATATAATATTTTAATTATTTCAAACCATTATTTATTTCAAATCAAAAAATAAATATTCTTATATTTATATCTTCAAAAAGCTTAAATACCATAAATATTGATAGATAGTGGGTGCTACAGTTGGTCGTATTTCCATTCTATTTTATATCCAATAGTACAAATTTTGAAAATTCATTATCAGACGTACATAGTGCAAAATAACCTAACTTCAACCAATTTTTGCCGTAAAAGAAAAGGTACGAATTTGGAAAAAACTTTTTATTTTGCGTGTCTATGCAGTCAGAGGAACGTAAACACCGAATTCCATGATTCCAGCTGCGCGCATTTGGTTGGTACCATTTTTACCCCCTTGACGTTTCTACGCAATTAGAATTTCATCATTCTAGCTGTAGTCGTTTAGTTGTTACTATTTTTATCCCTCTGTGCCATTGTATCTCTTGAAAGTACGAATTTCGAAAAATCCGCTTATTTTCCGTGTCTACGCAGTCAGAGGAAGGAATACTCCGAATTGCATGACTCTAGCTGCGGTCATTTGGTTGGTACTATTCGTATCCCCTTTTTCAGTGTCTACGCAGTCAAAGGAATGTATACTCCGAATTTCATGGCTTTAGCTGCGGTCATTTGATCGGTACTATTTTTAACTATTTTTTTCATTTTAACCCTAAAAAGTACGAATTTGGAAAAATCTGTTTATTTTAAGTGTCTACGCAGTCAGAGGAATGTATACACCGAATTTCATTATTCCAGGTGTAGCCGTTTGGTTGGTACCATTTTTAACCCTCCGTACCCATTGTATCCCTTGAAAGTACGAATTTGGAAAAAAAACTTTTATTTTGCAAGTCTACGTAGTCAAAGGAATGTATAGACCGAATTTCATGACTCTAGCTGCGGTCATTTGGTTGGTGCTATTTGTATCCCCTTTTTCCATTTTGACCCCAAAAAGTACGAATTTCGAAAAATCAGATTATTTCCCGTGTCTACGCAGTCAGAGGAATGAATACTCCGAATTTCATGACTCTAGCTGCGGTCATTTGATTGGTACTATTTTTATCCCCTTTATTCATTTTAACCCCAAAAAGTACGAATTTTGAAAAATCCGTGTATTTTACTTGTCTATGCAATCAAAAGAATGTATACACCGAATTTCATTATTCTAAGTACAGCCGTTTGGTTGGTACCATTTTTATCCCTCTATTCCCATTTTACCCCTTAAAAGTACGAATTTGGAAAAAATACTTTTATATTATGTATCTACTCAATTAATGTACACACCGAATTTCGTGTTTCTAGCTGTAGTCGTTTAATTATTTTTATTTGTAGGGAGTGAAATGGCACAAAAAAGGGATAAAAATGGTACATATCCCTTTTTTGTCCCATTTCACTCCCTACAAATAAGAATCACTTTATGGTGCACTTTTTTGCCATAAGGGGAATGCGCATACCAAATATCAAGCAAATATAAACAGACATATTCAAAAAACATGCTTAAATACGCTAAAATATTAGGGATTATTATGGGTATTTTTAGTCCTTGTGAGCGATACATTTTTCCCTTTGGGCCGATTTCGCCCCGTTTCAATCCCAACCGATATACGACTATAAGATTCATTTATGGAAAACGAAAGGAGCTAGAACTCCTTTCGTTTAGATGCTAGCGTGCTTTCAACAGATGGAGAGACGGACGGACGGACGGACATGGGTAGATCGTCTTAGAATTTTATGACGATCAAGAATATATATACTTTATAGGGTCTCAGGTTGATATTTCAAGGTTTTACAAACGGAATGACAAAGTCAGTATACCCCCATCCTGGAGGTGGAGGGTATAACAAGTAAGGAAAGGCTAAAGTCAGACGGAACCGACTATATAATACCCTACACCACTCTCTGCGTATATATCTCGTACTGATTACTAAACCCAGGTGTTTCATGGGAGCAATTTTATGTAGTGCATATAAATTATACAGTAATTATACTATAAATTCGTCTTTAGGCAAATTTAAAGATTATGGTAATTGATCCAATTTTCCGGTAGATATTCCGAGTAAAGTAAATATAACATGATCTGGAAAAACTGATCAGGATCCAATGACAAATACACATTATACAGCGGTAATAGGATGAATCGAACGGACATTTGAAGGGGCCCTATAACAACACTTGGGGCCTGTGCAAAATCATGGGCCCGCTCTACAACCTACATCTTATAACGATTCTTGATCAAATTTTGCAGATCATGATATATATAGTTCTTATTCACGGTTGGTTTTCCTAGTTGAAATATATCATTATCTGCAAAATTTGATCAAGATCCGTTGTAAGATGCAGGTTGTAGAGCGGTAATGGAGTAAAATGGGGGGGGTTATACCAATATATGGACCCATACAATTAACTTTCATATTAGGTAATCTTAGTTGAAATATAACATGATCTGGAAAATTTGATAAGTTTTGATGTAAACTATAGATTCTAGAGTGGTAAATGAAAAAAATAGGGGTCCTTTTGTAAGGGCACTATATTAAAAAGTGGGCACTTATAGATAAATTTCAAAGTATGTATTCTCATTTGATGATCTGCAAAATATTATCAAGATACAAAGACCATTGCAACCATTGTTGAGAAAAATTGAACCCTATTACTAATTTCATCTAATTCAACTATGCATAGTATTTTCTTACAACAGTCGATAAACATCAAAATTTTGATTTTATCTTACACCAGGACCTTTTCATTTAGGCCACCGTTATTGTATTTTTAACATTTGACCTTGATCCGTCGCTTCTGTTATCTTGCAACCACTTCATTTCTTTCTAGTTTCTTCTTTAAATTCTAAATAAAGAGCAACATTTATTAGAAGTTTCCGCGAAGTTCGTAGTGTACCTCGTAGACATATCTCAACTGCATGACGTCTGACGTAGATATCAAAATTAAGTGATTTAAAGTTGTGGAGAGATTTTCGAAGTTTTACATACATCTTCTTTCATTTCATACATTTTGGGTTCGTTCATATTTTCTTTTTTTTTTTTGCATTCTCCCTACTATTGGGTTTGATAGGGGATCAACAAAACTTTAATTGGAGAAGAATTGCTTGTGAACTGTTCAGAGCGTTGCATGTATACATTCTACACATATGTATGTATGTATTTGTCTGTATGTGTATGATAGCCAAGTTTGTTTTGTTGGCGCTGTTCGCTTTCCAAAAAGTTGTTATTAATTTTACAGAGAGCTATGAATTCTTTAATTAAGCGGTTTCCTGTAGATGATTTAATAGAGCCAAATCCAACTTATGGGATTTAATGGGGCATGGATGTCTAGTGAAAACTTTCAAATGTCAGATACTAACTTTAATTAAAATTGTGGGATTTATTTTTGTTACATATACATACATACATACATCATTCATTAGTTGTACGGTAATTAATCATAAGTAATAATTCTATGAAAAGATGGGGATGGGGAGTGTCCACATCCTAAAATATGGTAGGTTTCCTGACTCCTGCGTTTATTTATTCTCCTGTATACTTTGGTCAAGACCTAATACACATTTTGCTTAATATATGTTATGTGCGTTATATATTTTATATTAGTTATGCTATTGTTGAAATAACACGTTAAACTTGAAGATAATGTTGAAGTTTTCCATTTGAATTCACACACTTGATTGGGAAAAATATGTCGTACTTTAAGTTGTTCCATATATTTACATATATTTCAATGCAATTACTGAAATATATGTAAAACGTATAACGTGGCAGCGCAAAATTTAAATTCTTGAAATTTAAGACCTAACCTTGCTTGTTGACAACAGGGAGTACTAAGTCTGTTAGACAGTGGGTGAAGTTGTCTGATGGAAATGATTCGATATGGGTTGTTTTTCCTTACTCCCAGAATCACATTTTGAACTTCAATCGAAAACAACACTATGCAACGACAATTTTTACGAATGGCTATCTATCGGGTGATTCATCGTGAGGTTTGGTTTTCAATAGGCTTTTTTGACAGATCACGCGTGACTCATATCAGACTGCTTTGTCATTTTTGTTCAGTACCGTTTGGCAAGTAATCATGGAAAGACTCACACCACATCCGCATTTCCAAATTGTTCAGCTGTATTACGAACAGGTAAAAGCGGCGTTAAGTTCGGCCGGGACGAACTTTATATACCCTCCACGATTGATTGAATTCCACAGAGGATGTCGATTTTCGTAGAAGTGCAGTAATATTACAGGAAAATATAATTTTTTTATATAGCCAAATAAAAATACAAATATTAAAAAATAATTTTATAAATAATTGATGTTGAAAAGTCGCTGCGAAGCCACTTGAAAAGACTTTTGACATGGTCGAAATCATGATCGTGGTAGTCTGCAGCCAAGTAATAAATGTCACCATGCCATTTGTAAATAAATTTGCATTCTATTAAATATAGATGCAAAATGGTCTTGAGCCAGGGCAATATCCCAGTTCAAATCAAATATTGATTACAGACCAAAACAATGCAAACGAAAAAACTAAAACAAATGAGCGTTGGCACGGCAGAAGTATTGCTGCATATACACATACTTACATGTGCAACTCAATGAGATGCTTGTAAGATGGCATGTGTACTTTATTACTTGGTGCGATTTTTTAAACGCAAATTCGGCAAGTGAGTTGTGCTTCTCGTTCGTTTGTGAGAATCATCTCCTTATAGAGGCCGGGTTTGATGTTGGAAAGTCGCTGCGAAGCCACTTGAAAAGACTTTTGACATGGTCGAAATCATGATCGTGGTAGTCTGCAGCCAAGTAATAAATGTCACCATGCCATTTGTAAATAAATTTGCATTCTATTAAATATAGATGCAAAATGGTCTTGAGCCAGGGCAATATCCCAGTTCAAATCAAATATTGATTACAGACCAAAACAATGCAAACGAAAAAACTAAAACAAATGAGCGTTGGCACGGCAGAAGTATTGCTGCATATACACATACTTACATGTGCAACTCAATGAGATGCTTGTAAGATGGCATGTGTACTTTATTACTTGGTGCGATTTTTTAAACGCAAATTCGGCAAGTGAGTTGTGCTTCTCGTTCGTTTGTGAGAATCATCGCCTTATAGAGGCCCTTTGAAAATCCATTATCTCAAGTACATAGTGCAAAATAACCTAACTCCATGATTCAACCAATTTTAGCCGTAAAAGAAAAAGTACGAATTTGGAAAAAAAAATATTTTGCGTGTCTATGCAGTCAGTCATTATCTCAAGTTCATAGTGCAAAATAACCTACTTCATGATTCAACCAATTTTTGCCGTAAAAGAGAAAGTACGAATTTGGAAAAAACTTTTTAGTTTGCGTGTCTATGCAGTCAGAGGAATGTATACACCGAATTCCATGATTCCAGCAGCGACATTTGGTTGGTACCATTTTTACCGCCTTAAGAGTACGACTATCTAAAAACTCTATATTTGACGTTTTTTCCCAATAATTTCATCATTCTAGATGTGGTCGTTTAGTTAATACTATTTTTATCCCTCTGTACCATTGTATCCCTTGAAAGTACGAATTTCGAAAAATCCGTTCATTTTCCGTGTCTACACAGTCAGCGGAATGTATACTCCGAATTTCATGACTCTAGCTGCGGTCATTTGGTTGGTACTATTTTTATCCCCTTTTTTCATATTAACCAAAAATCCGTGTATTTTACGTGTCTATGCAATCAGAGGAATGTATGCACCGAATTTCATTATTCTAGGGGCAGCCGTTTGGTTGGTACCATTTTTATCCTAATTTGGAAAAAATACTTTTTATATTATGTATCTACTCTATTAGAGGAATGTACACACCGAATTTCGTGTTTCTAGCTGTTGTCGTTTAATACGTACCATTTTTATCCCCTTTTTGCCCCTTTTTACCCCATTTCAACCCCTGCAAATAAGAAGCACTTTATGGTGCACGTTTTTGTTATCGGGGGAATGCACATACCCAATATCAAGTAAGTACAAGCAGACATATTGAAAAAATATGCTTAAATTCTCTACAATATTAGGGATTATAATGGGTATTTTTAGTCCTTGTGATGGAAAAATGTTTCCCTTTGGGCCGATTTCGCCACGTTTCAATCCCAACCGTTCTACGACTATAAGACGCATTTATGGAAAATTCGAACGTTCTAGCGTGCTCTCAACAGACGGGCGGACATGGCTAGATCGTCTTAGAATTTTATGACGATCAAGAATATATATACTTTATATGGTCTCAGGTCGATATTTCAAGGTGTTACAAACGGAATGACAAAGTTAGTATACCCCCATCCTGGAGTTGGAGGTTATAAAAACAGCGTTCTGTGAGAAACGTGGCGAATCGATTCGTCGTCGTTCTCAGCAACTTGTCTTTTCGTATTCGAAAACTCGAGTCGCCCAAGATTGGACCTTGGACCACATCAGACGTAGTCGTGGCCAACATATACATGATATCATTTGCAAACAGTAAACGTCATTAATTTTACATTATAAATCAAACCTCACGATGATTCACCTTATATAAAATTTTCTGCTGTATTTGGCTTTTTAAACAAGACAACGACATAAAAAAAAACAATTTTTATAGTTTTTGCCAAAAACGTATACAAATAGAAAAGGTGAGAACAAATATTTTGTTTCACTTTATAATATTTTTAAATTTAGAGTTTTAAATATCATAACTTTTTTAAAGACTCTTTTCCAGCTACAAAGTGTTTCATAACATCTACATTTGTCCATAGATCTTTTACACATACAGGGTGGGCCATTTAAAATTTTAAATTAGAATCAGCTATAAACAAGTAAGGAAAGGCTAAAGTCGGGCGGGGCCGACTCTATGATACACTCCACTTTCTATCCGAATACAATTTAAATCGATGAAAAAATGAAAACGGGAAGGATTTTTGTATCCTTTAAATGTATGTGTTTGACAAAAAATGTTAAATCGGAAAAGACATTTGTATGGGGGTATATTGACATCTGGAACGGTGAAATATAATATGTATAGTTTGGCCAAAATCGGTTAAGCATTTGGGAGCAACATTTGTATTTGTGCTATATCTAAATCTGAACCGATCTTACCTAATTTCTGCATATATGTTTCTAATCGGATTATAAGCTGTTGTGTCAAATTTAAAGAAAAGTACAATATGTGGTTTTAAAGCGGCAAACAAGTATGGGGCTATATCTAAATCTGAACCGATCTTACCCACTTTCTGCATAGGTGTTTCTAGTTTGATTATAAGATGTTGTGCCAAGTTTAAAGAAAATCGGGTACAATATGTCGTTTCTACAGCGGAAAATGTAAAATCGGGAGCGACATTTGTAAGGGGGCTATATCTAACTCTGAACGGATCTTACCCACTTTCTGCATAGGTGTTTCTAGTTTGATTATAAGATGTTGTGCCAAATTTAAAGAAAATCGGGTACAATATGTCGTTTCTACAACGGAAAATGTCAAATCGGGAGCGACATGTCAATGGGGGCTATCCCTAAATCTGAACCGATCTTACCCAATTTTGGAATAGGTATTTCTAGTTGGATTATAAGATGTTGTGCCAAATTTAAAGAAAATCGGGTACAATATGTGGTTTCCAGAGCGGAAAATGTCAAATCGGGAGCGACATTTGTATGGGGGCTATATCTAAATCTGATCCGATCTTACCCAATTTTTGCATAGGTTTTTCTAGTTGGATTATAAGATGTTGTGCCAAGTTTAAAGAAAATCGGTGGTTTCTAGACCGGAAAATGTCAAATCGGGATCGACTAGGGTTTGGGGTCCGGGAATTCCCGAATCGTCCAAATTTTTCCGGGAATTCCCGGGAAAAAATTTTCAATTTCCCGGGAACACGGGAAATATTAAAAAAATAATTTATTTATTATGTTGATCAATAATTTAATGTTACTATATAAATTGGAGTCTTTATATGTATTTCAAATTCATATATGTATTTACATTACTTACAATTTGACATTGTTGAGTATTTTTTTATATTATATTACTACAAACAAAACTTTTTAAATTCGCTAAATAGCCATTTTATGCGAAACCCAGCTCGGGGAATAAAAACTTTTTGTGAGGCTATTTGCAGGATCTTTATTGGGAAATAAAATATCATGCCGACAATACTATGGCTTACATAATGTAAATTTTCTTGTTTTTCTAGAAGAATCGAGGTGAACATATTCTTCAAGAACAATTTACTTTACATATGTAGCCAGAAAGAAATGGTCTAAAAATAAAAATTGTTCGCCTGGAAATTTTCAAGAGAAATCTAATAGGAATATAAATATATGCTACGGTGTATTTCAATGGCCATTTGTAAGAATTAATGACTGGACTATTTCAATATTTTTATTTTTTATGAATTTATTAAATTAATATTAATTTTTTATGTTTCTATTGTTTTTACAGTTTAGAATTTTCCCCCTGTTTCCATAAAATATTTTTGTCTCCAGACGAATGAATATTCTAAATTAAATGTGTACTAACGTTCTCCGTCATATGAGTTATTTGTTTCCTTAATCCTTTTGAATTTTGAATCTAGTGTAGTCAGTCACTTCTACCTGCGATATAAATGTCCAATTCTGACTATTAGTCTACATCTTTTCAAGTTTATAATGAGAAAATGTAATTTATAATCAGAATATGTAAGTTCATGATGAGAAATGTAAATTCATTATAGGAGCATGATAATTCACAATCAGCACTGTAAATTCGTAATGGAAATGTAAATTCATATTGAGAAATATAAAACCATAATAAGAACATACAAATTGATAATGAGATATATAAATACAAAATGAGAATATCCAAGTTGATAATGAGAAATATAAATTCTTATTCATATATATTCATAATATAAATTCATAATCTGGAACTATAAAATTTATAATCGAAGCTATGTATGTAAGTTTTTCTATGGATATTTTCGTAGAAACACATATTTTATCAATGTTCTCATTATAAATTTACAATTTCTCAATATGATTTTATATTTTCTCATTATGAATTCATATTTTCTGAATATCAAAACGTATTTTCTGATTATGAATTTGATTTTTCTGATTACAAACTTGTATATTTCATTATGAAATGGTATGTTCCTATTATGTATTAATTGTTCTCAATATAAATTAACAATTCTCATTTTGAATTTATATTTCTCACTATGAATTAACATGTTCCTATTATAAATTTACATTACCCAATATGAATTTATATGTTCCTAATATGAATTTACATTTCTCAATATAAATTTGTATGTTCCGAATATAACCTTGAAAAGGTGTAGAGTAAAATATTTGTAAAATGAAAAATAATTTGTAAAATATTTTGACAATAACATTCGTTTTTAATTTGTAATATGACAGTATTGGAAAAACACACCAGTTATTAAATGTTGATATTTTAAACCATATTGGATATGCCTATAAATAAATTATGAAATTTTTCATTCCCGTTTTCCCGGGAAATGAAAAAAGTCCGGGAAACCCCAAACCCTAGGAGCGACATTTGTATGGGGGCTATATCTAAATCTGAACCGATTTGCCTCAAATTAAATAGTGTTCGTCCTTGATCCGCAAAACTTATTTGTGCCAATTTTTGTTAAGATCGGACTACAATTGCGACCTGTAATTTGATTACAACAATAGATGGACAGACAGACATTGCTAAATCGACTCAAAAAGTGATTCTAAGTCGATCGGTATAATTAACAATGGGTATATCTCCCTTCCTTTTGGGTGTTACAAGCAACTGTTTTATTGGAAAGCGTGAAGTTTAATTTTTCTTTTCTCAAAGAAGTGCGAGAAATATTCAATTCTGAGAACGATGGCGAGTTGATGTTGCTGGATGTTCTTTGACATTCATTCAGAGAGTGCATCCAAATTATGTCCTTTATGAAAAAATTGCACCTGCAGAAAGGAAATACAAGTAACAAGGCTTTAATTTCGGCCATAGTATTACCGGCAGATTGGAGGAGTTTGGCTTTGCGTAGAAGGGCGGTACCATGTTATGTAAATTATGATATTTTTATACAAACGGGAGGGAGAGTCTATAAAAATGTGTAGTCTATCAAGTGGATTCAAATTATGTGCTTAAGTATCCTAACTATTAGGGGTATATTCTCCATCAATTTCGCCCATTTATTTACAATCACAACCACCCACACATGATTCAGAGAAATATTACGTCTACACAGTCAGAGTAATGTAAAAACCAAATTTCATGATTTAAACTTCATCCGTTTGGATGGTATAATTTTTTATCAATCTTTTCCCATTTTATCCCTCATCATACGAATTTCTAAATATCCTTTTATTTCACGTTTCTGGCTGTTGTGGTTGGATTGATACTATTTTTTTATCCCTTTTCATTATTCTAGCTGCAGCGGAATGGTTGGTATCATTTGTATCCCCTTTTGTCCCGTTTCCCCCAAAATTTACACATTTTGAAAAACTTCACTAAAATTCCAAATTTCATGATATAAACTTCATCCTTTTGGATGGTACCATTTTGATACCTCTTTCCCATTTTATCCCCTAATTTCGAAATATCCAATAAAGTCTATGCAATGAGGTATGTACAAATCGGATTTCACGTTTCTAGCTATTGTGGTTGGCTTGGTACCATGTTAATGCCTTTGGTCCCATTTTACCTCTTAATAGTGTTAATTTTGTAAAAAACTTTTGTGGTTTGTGTCAACACTATTGAATATGTCACAGAAATTAAAGAAGTTGCATAAATAAACTAAATATAAGAGATTATTTTAGGGACGTCAAAACCGAAAACCGGTTAATCGGTAATATGCATCACCACCATCCACAGTTTTAAAAAAACAGGAGAAACCGGTGTTTTAAGGTCGGTTGACTGTATTTTTAATACAAAAACATTTGAATTTGTTGGATATAAAATTATTTGTTGGATACAAATAACAAGTAAGGAAGGTTAAAGTCGGGCGTGGCCGACTATATGATACACTACACTTAGTCATTATACCCTATGGTGTAGGATATAAAAAGGTCATTGCATTTGAACCGGGTGATATACGATGCAGCTATAAGAATATAGGAGAATATACTACAAATTCCATACTTCTATTTGTATTTGTAAGAAAATTTGAACATTAACTTTGAATGGGAGCTATATACAAATCTGAACCGATGTGACCCACATTCCCTATAGTAACTTCTATTTGAAACATTAGCTGATGTGCCGAATTAGAAGAAAATCTGTTGAAAACTGTTTTTTCTAGAGCGGAAATAATCTATTCAGTAGCGAAATTTGTAATTACTTGGATTATAAGCTGTTATGCCAAATTTAAAGAAAATCGGGTGCAATATGTGGTCTCTAGAGCGGAAAATGTCAAATCTGGACTAGAGATGGGCGCCACTCACGTGAATTGCGTGAATCACGTGATTCACGCGTGAATCACGCGTGAACGTGAGCAAAATTTATTTTACTCACGTGAGCGTGCGTGAACGTGTGGAACGAAAAAATGTTCGTGCGTGAATGTGCGTGAGTGTAATTTCTGCGTGAATCACGTGATTTTTTCGTGAGTCGCACATATTTATTAATTCTTTTATTTTCATTTAAAAATGTGAAATTTTCCATTCAAAATAAAAGTCATATACAAATTTATTTCTAAAACAGAGTGCTTCAGTGTAGGTATAATATCTATTTTTTCTATTATATAAGTAAGCATTCCCTGCACCAACACTAGGCACTGAATTTATATCCTTAGTGTTAATTCAATTAAAAAACACATAACTGGTATCGGGTATATGCTGTGTTTTCTACTTGGATTTTATGTCAGTGTCCGATTTCTAACTTATTTTGCGTTAAACTAAACGGTATACCACACTCTAATATTGTATTGTATTTTAAAAATATGAATTTAAAACAAACATCGCAAACGTAGAGTGATTTAAATAATTTTCGGATTTGCGGGGCGTTACTCATTTCGATTTAAAATGTATATCCTTGTTGAAATTGTTTGCGTGATTTACGTGAATCACGTGATTCACGCGTGAATCACGCGTGATCGTGAGCAAAATTTATTTTACTCACGTGAGCGTGCGTGAACGTGAGTAAAGAAAAAATCTTCGTGCGTGAACGTGCGTGATTCAATTTTTTTCCTTCGTGAGCGTGCGTGAACGTGAGCCAATAATCACTCACGCGCACATCTCTAATCTGGACCGACATTTGTATGGGGGCTATATATAAATCTGAACCGATCTTACCCACTTTTTGCAAAGATGTTTCTAGTTGGATTATAAGATATTGTGCCAAATTTAAAGAAAATCGGGTACAATATGTGGTCTCTAGAGCGGAAAATGTCAAATCTGGACCGACATTTGTATGGGGGCTATATCTAAATCTGAACAGATCTAGCCCACTTTCTGCAAAGATGTTTCTAGTTGGATTATAAGATATTGTGCCAAATTTAAAGAAAATCGGGTACAATATGTGGTCTTTAGAGCGGAAAATGTCAAGTCGGGAGCGACTTTTGTATGGGGGCTATATCTAAATCTGAACCGATATGCTTCAAATTAAATAGCGTTCGTCCTTGATCCACAAAACATACTTGTGCCAATTTTTGTTAAGATCGGACTATAATTGCGACCTGTAATTTGATTACAACAATAGATGGACAGACGGACAGACAGACGGACATTGCTAAATCGATTCAAAAAGTGATTCTAAGTCGATCGGTATAATTAACAATGGGTCTAGCTCGCTTCTGTTTGGGTGCTACAAACAAATGCACAAAGACATAATACTCTTGTGGAGTGTATAAATATATACTGGTAATACATTCAATTGTAAGCGATTTTTTGTTTGTTTTTTATAAAGCTTAACGTAGAACTAGTAAATCAAAAAAAAAATTTTTTTCAAATCCATGCTTTATGCAAGCAGAATTCTATTGGGCCTAGCAATTATTTTTTAGTTATCTTTTGTAGAAGGAAAAATTACTGCAAAATTTCAGTTTTTTATCTGCCATAGAACGGCATATATTCGAAAATGGGTTTTAACTTCGTATGGGAGGTGCCACGCCCACATTTCCATTACCGCCCATTTTTGTCACAACTACGCACATTAATGCTAGATGCACTTACACAAAATTACAGTAGGTGTAATTTTGGTTTTAACTTCATATGGGAGGTGCCACGCCCACTTTTGCATTACCGCCCATTTTAGGCGCAACTACGCACATTGATGCTAGATGCACTTACACAAAATTTGAGCACTATACGTGTCATAGAACTGACACTATTCGATAATATGTTTTAACTTCGTATGGGAGGTGGTACGCCCACTATTCCAATACCGCCCATTTTTGGCAGAACTACGCACATTGATGGTAGATGCACTTACACAAAATTTCAGCACTCTAGGTGTCATAGAACTGACAATATTCAATAATAGGTTTTAACTTCGTATGGGAGGTGCCACGCCCACTTTTCCAATACCGCCCATTTTTGGCACAACTATGCACATTGATGCTAGATGCACTTACACAAAATTACAGCACTCTAGGTGTCATAGAACTGACTATATTCAATAATAGGTTTTAACTTCGTATGGGAGGTGCCACGCCCACTTTTCCAATACCGCCCATTTTTGGCACAACTATGCGAATTGATGCTAGATGCACTTACACAAAATTTCAGCACTCTAGGTGTCATAGAACTGACAATATTCAATAATAGGTTTTAACTTCGTATGGGAGGTGCCACGCCCACTTTTCCAATACCGCCCCTTTTTGGCACAACTATGCGAATTGATGCTAGATGCACTTACACAAAATTTCAGCACTCTAGGTGTCATAGAACTGACAATATTCAATAATAGGTTTTAACTTCGTATGGGAGATGCCACGCCCACTTTTCCAATACCGCCCATTTTTGGCACAACTATGCGAATTGATGCTAGATGCACTTACACAAAATTTCAGCACTCTAGGTGTCATAGAACTGACAATATTCAATAATAGGTTTTAACTTCGTATGGGAGATGCCACGCCCACTTTTCCAATACCGCCCCTTTTTGGCACAACTATGCGAATTGATGCTAGATGCACTTACACAAAATTTCAGCACTCTAGGTGTCATAGAACTGACAATATTCAATAATAGGTTTTAACTTCGTATGGGAGGTGCCACGCCCCTTTGTCCAATTGGTCAAATTTTTCCATTTCCTTGTATTGTCATCGAAAATGATTAAGTGTGCAAAATTTGAGCAAAATTGGTTGAGAAAAAAGCTTTAAAAAATTGATTTCAAATTTTGTGGCACACATATATAGAAAGTAACCTTATATAAAGCATGGAAAAAACACGCTAGCTAAATGTTGATGTAGGGCTAACAGGGCATCATATAAGTAACTTAGTTTTTCAGTTTTTTTCTTTGTTTTGTCAAAAAATGGGAAATCGTCATATAAACTCGCCTGTCTTTTGCTATTTCGAGCAATTTAGGGGTTTTTATAATTCATTTGCAAATTTCTTTGTATCCGACTTTGATGAGTATTTCAATACGCCATCGTTTAACGGAATTTTTCCGGAACTTAAAAACAGCAAATGGGTATTCAATGTTTTTACTCTTCTTTCTTCCAGTCTCGCCATCAGTCTTTGGCACAAATCCAGGGCGTATGTGTTTTCTATCTTTTTTAAAATCTTTAATAAAAATTTTTGTATTGCATCAGCTTCTATGAGTATTGCTGAGTCCTTTGATGGTTTTTTAATTGCTAACACAATGTGCAATGTTCTCTTATTTACGAAAAACCGATTAACCGACATGAAAAAACCGGTTTTCTTGGTTAACCGAAAATGGCCATTTTACAAAAACCGGCCGACGGTTGCAGGTGACGAATCCGGTTAACCGGTTTCGGTTTTGGACACCCTAGCTGCAGCTATCAGGAAGTCGAAATGAACATGCTACACCAGGTTTTTCTGAGAAGACAGCTGAACCAATCCATTTTGATGCCGTCTGTGTATACCACAGGATCATATTCGACAATTGGGTATTCAACTCAGAACATCTCAGTTTTCCTTTTTTGGTGCTCCCTACGTACCACCCTTTTTCGATCGTAGCGAGAATCACACGGTTGTCCATATTTTTACAAAACACACATTTTTAATACTGATTATTTTTGACTCAAATTCAAATTCGGACTGCACGAAACAAAGAAAAAAAAGTATTCTGAAGTATTTACAGCCTGACAAACCCAACTTTTTATCCTATTTAATGAACACATTTGCACCAATATTCTCACTAGTGTATTTAGATTTTTATGGGCAATACAATCTCAAAATGTGAAGTTAACCTCGCCAAAAATATGAATCGGCGAAAAATGGCATGAGGTACCAAATTTCAACAAAAGGCGGTCGAAATATGTGGTTTTTAAAGCGCAGAATAAAACTCGGAAGTGGCATTTGTATGGAGGTTGTATCTAAAACAGATTCGATGTGATCCACGTTTATCACAGATATTTGTTGTGTACCAGAGATAAGAACAATTCGTTAATATATGTGATTTCAAAACATGGACTTATGTGATCTCATTTCATAGATTTTTTAAGATAAATATGCGGTTTATAGAGCCAAACTATCAGTTACCATTTATCAGTAACAGCAACTTATCCTACCAATGGTGCGAAATTCAGTTCTTGAATGAACTTTAAATACATATAGATCTAATTTTAATTTACTGCACGCATTGTCTCGGTGGTGATTATTTTTCTGGGCGTTGCCAGTCCTGCCGACTCCATGCTGTCCTTAGTCATTTTAATTTGCTTAACTACATGTTTGGAATATTCAATACTTGTTTATATTCTCCCAGCGGCATATTAAATATTGAAATCATACTCCAGTATATGCATATGCATTTGCATGAATATAAATTAAAACAATAAGTTTTACTAATAACATATTTTCTGAGTTACGTCGCAGTGTGTATGTGTTGATGCTTCGTTATTGCATACAATTAATTGTTTATGCAATTTAATTTACAACTACTGCAGAATACTTTCATACCGTGTCATATTCTACACCTGATTTATACGAGTATACGAGGGGTCACTGGGGGATTGAGTGATGTGATTGATTGATGTAGCCAATCCTTGGAAGGATAGTAAACACATAGTTAAGCAAATTAATTGACTTACGTTGGCCCTCAATCCATCAATTATTATGACTAGAATAATTCAAAGTATGAGATGTCAATCGATCATGTCTCGCTTGGCATACTGTACCACTTTATTGTATCAACATTATGCAGTTGACGCCTGCGAGATAATTTTCTTGTTTGCTGGTTATATATTCAAATTAATTTCTGTTATTTTACTACAAAAGACACACATTTTATTAACATAATAAAATATCATAAAACATATAAGCAAAGGCAAAAATTGCGTCGATTATATGATATATATCCTTCAGTATAGTATTAGTTCAACTTTAAATCAAAACTTAGATTTGCACCACCCTTTACAACCATGGAATCCACAGGACAGCCGACAAAGAGGTCGCCCGGCGCATACTTGGAGAAGACAGCTCGAAACGGAAATTGAAAACACCGGAATGAACTGGAGCGAAATTAAGAGCCTGTCATTAAATAGAATTAGATATAATAATTTTGTTGTGGCCCTATGCTCCTCATAGGAGTTAAAAAAAGGAATAAATATATATACCTTTTACAACCCCCAACATAAACCTCTATCGAAAACACCCTCTGAAATAAAACTAACTTTTGCTAGAACCCCCACGCCTAAACTATTTGCAATATCTGTACGCACAGAGATACATCTTCACTTATTATGCAGCACTCTGTTGTCATTTGCGGAAGATTAATGGGTTATTAATGATAATTGCATGTAAGAAAATCTACGCAAATGTTATTAATACGCAACTTGAGATGTTGCGCAGCATTTGTTAGTCTTTTGGAAACTAATTGAATGATGAAAATGAACATTTACATAATTTAGAGATGAAGGATTTACAGAAATATGGCCGCGGTACACATGACTTTGATTGTTAATGGTTATGGCTTCATAATGTGTCAGCATATATATTATCTTAATTAGTTGAAGAAAATGTTGAAATGAGTGGAAACTCACACACACACTCCCCAACAAGGGATTTAATCAAAGAACAATGGGTTTAAAATATATCTTCGCTGTCTTGTGGTCCAATGATTGCTATTCTTAGATTTTTTTTTGTAATAGCAAGAAACGTTTTTTACACCGATTTTATCTTCCGAAGTTGGTCAATATAATGCAAGCACAATTCGAGTCAAAACTCCGATATCACTATATGACTAATTACATGTGGATTGTTTTCTTCGATTTAAATGTTAATGTTAACAAATTTTTTTCTTTTCTATAGACGAATACAGCTTTATTTCTCGATATGGGAAACATAGAATTGTAGACACTACAAAATTCAAACTTTTTGTTTTATTAGTTAAAAATATATCTTTTGGAAATTTTCCATTAAATTACTTCTAATTTTATAAAAATTTGTCAAAACGTCAAAACGTATTTTTTTATTTTTTCTCCCTCTAAATATTTACTAATTTATATGGCAAATAAAGCTGAATTTCCCAAATTTCAAATAAAAATTAATTTGTAGACCCTATCGAAAATAAAGTATTTTTGTCATAAGGTAATTTTTATATTTTTTAACTTTTTTCGATTGATATACAAAAGTATATTTTTTGTCTAATTTCCGGCAAAATGATTTTAGTTTTACAGACAATTTTCAAATCATATTTTTTTTACTTTTTTTCTTCTTTTTTATTTTTTATACAAAAAATACATTATAGATTTTTCTAACATGTTTTTTATAGTTCGTAGGTCAGTTAAATATGGAAGTCAAAAAAAAAAAAATTAAAGCAGTCGAAATTAAACGTTTTTGGTTGGCCATTTGAAAATGAATTTGCATTCTACAAAATGTAGTTTGAAAGTGGTATTGAGCCAAGACAATATCCCAGTTCAAATCAAATATTTAATAATAATTATTATTATTAATAATAAAATATTCGGTAACTAATGTACCCAGCAAAAACTCTCATTACCAAGTAATGTGGGGAATAAGGCAAAACCAAAAACCTTCACTACTTATTATACCCTCCACCACCAGGATGGGGGTATACTAACTTTGTCATTCCGTTTGTAACACCTTGAAATATCGACCTGACACCCTATAAAGTATATATATTCTTGATCGTCATAAAATTCTAAGACGATCTAGCAATGTCCGTCCGTCCGTCTGTCCGTCTGTTGAAAGCACGCTAGCATCTAAACGAAAGGAGCTAGAACGTTCAAATTTTCCATAATGGGGTGAAATCGGACCAAAGGCAAAAATTTTTCCCTCACAAGGACTAAAAATTCCCATAATAATCCCTAATATTTTAGAGTATTTAAGCATATATTTTCAATATGTCTGCTTCTACCGGTAACAAAAACGTGCACCATAAAGTGATTCTTATTTGTAGGGGGTGAAATGGGGCAAAAAGGGATAAAAATGGTACATATTAAACGACAACAGCTAGAAACACGAAATTCGGTGTGTATATTCTAATGGAGTAGATACATAATATAAAAGTATTTTTTCCAAATTAGTACTTTTAAGGGGTAAAATGGGAATAGAGGGATAAAAATGGTACCAACAAACGGCTGCCCCTAGAATAATCAAATTCGGTTTATACATTCCTCTGATAGACACTTAAAATACACGGATTTTTTCAAAATTCGTACTTTTTGGGGTTAAAATGAAAAAAGGGATAAAAATAGTACTAATCAAATGACCGCAGCTAGAGTCATGAAATTTGGAGTATACATTCCTCTGACTGTGTAGACACGGAAATAAAGGGATTTTTCGAAATTGGTACTTTTTGGGGTCAAAATGGAAAAAGGGGATAAAAATAGTACCAACCTAATGACCGCAGCTAGAGTCATGAAATTCGGTGTATACATTCCTTTGGCTACGTAGACATGGAAAATAAAAGGTTTTTTCCAAATTCTTACTTTCAAGGGATACAATGGGTACAGAGGGATAAAAATGGTACCAACCAAACGGATACACCTAGAATAAAGAAATTCGGTGTATACATTCCTCTGATTGCGTAGACACGTAAAATAAACTGATTTTTTGATATTCGTACATGTAGTGGTTAAAATGAAAAAGGGGGTACAAATAGTACCAACCAAATGACCACAGCTAGAGTCATGAAATTCGGAGTATACATTCCTCTGACTGCGTAGACACGGAAAATAAACGGATTTTTCGAAATTTGTACTTTCAATGGATACAATGGTACAGAGGGATAAAAATAGTACTAACTAAACGACTACAGCTAGAATGATGAAATTCTAATTGTGTAGAAACGTCAAATAAAGAGATTTTAGATAGTCGTACTCTTAAGGGGGGTAAAAGTGGTACCAACCAAATGGCCGCAGCTGGAATCATGGAATTCGGTGGAATCATGACTGCATAGACACGCAAAATAAAAAGTTTTTTTTTTTTCAAATTTTTGCTTTTTCTTTTACGGCAAAAATTGGTTGAATCGTGAAGTTAGGTTATTTTGCACAATGTTCGTCTGATAATGGATTCTCAAAATTTAGACTTTTGGAATTAAAATAGAATGGAAATACAACCAACTGTAGCACCCACTATCTACCAATATTTATGGTATTTAAGCTTTTTGAAAATATATATAGAAGAATATTTATTTTTTGAATTGACGTATTGGTAGCCTTGACTTAAAAGCGTGGTTTGTAATAATTAAAATATTATATTTATTAATATTTTTTTATATTTGTATTTGTTTTGATTTGGCTATATAAAAAAATTATATTTTCCTGTAATATTACTGCACTTCTACGAAAATGGACAACGTCTGTGGAATGCAATCAATGGTGGAGGGTATATAAAGTTCGGCCCAGCCGAACTTAACGCCATTTTTACTTGTAAAATTGGATTGTAAAAAAATAAGTACATCCACGCACGCTGACAAAAAGTTAATATATAAGTACTGGTTGGTAAGTATGTTGGTTGACGTTGTTGTGTGTCGTGGTTGGTGGTTTGAACAAACACAGCAAAACATTTCTCGCAACTTCAAGTTATTGCAACTTTATTATATTTCAAAATTTGTATGATGAACAACCACATCTCAGCAAGCGAACGTAAACACAAAAAAATACAGTTTTGCTGTCGTAACAAAAGGTACGGAATAATTGGAAGAATGGGAAATGTATTTTCCATTCTTCTTATTGTTATTGTTGTTTGATTGTATGATAGTATTACAATACTATTTTAGCAATAAATTAAAACATTTTTTTTAAATTCCAATATTGTTCTACCAGTTAAATTTATGATTCTGCAAAGAATCAACTCGCATTCCGCGTAACATGTGCACACTTCGATTGACAAGAAGCAACTAAATTTTCTTCATCAATCGAAAATATTTTCGAGTGACGGTCGCGGCAACATCGAAATGGCTGGATGACAAAGCTGCACACAACTCTAAGGGTAGCAAAACATGGATGTGTTGTTACCAATAACTACTTTTTTAAGCCATTATAGGGAGTCCATTATTTCATACTTCAAAATAATGCAGGGCGTAATGGGCTGTCATTGCTAGGTAATGCAAATAATAATGAGGTAGCATTACCGAGTTTTTGCTGGGTATGCTTTAAAGTGCTTGCTAGAGAGATACTGATCTCAAATTGTGATTTTTGGAATTTCGTAATCCATTATTTTTTTTAATTATTGGTCCTCAAGGACCAAACTTGAATAAAAGCTAAATCATTAAGAAATTAGCGATCAGAACATATCCAGCGACCACAGACCAAAATTGTGGAAGTTTTAGCGGATTTTATAAAAAAAAACATTAAAAAGCACTAAAATCGTAAAGAACTCACTATCTCACGAATGGGAAGCCATAACGTTTTTTTATTTTTTATTATTAAGTCTACAGATACAAATATCCTTACAGACTAGAATCGATATACATACTGCTATAAAAATAAATTATTTAAATACAAGATCATTTTTTTCTTTTAATTGAGTTTCTATTTTCTGATAATTCAATAATGTGGTCGTATTTATTAAATTGAACACACAGGCGGCGGCGTAAGAGATCAGTTTGAGCGGAAATAATTACTGTGAGTAAAATGAAAGAAAGTCTTGTCGAAATATTTATCAAAATTCTCTTCAAATAAATCGGAATAGATGTTGCCTTGGATAACATTCATAACATTCAGCGTTTCATAAAACCATAAACTTTCTTTACTATCATGGAAGTGTGAGGTCCAAAGTTCAGACATTGATCTAATAGAATTCCAAGATCCAAAATGGAAACTACAGCCTCGAGTTCATGATCACCAAAAAAATAATTTGTTTCTTAATGTCTAACTCTAGGAAATGACATATGTTTGCATTTATTTAGTTACATTACATTAAGCCAGACGGTAGAAAATTATGTTCAGCATACAATAGAATATTAGAATGACAAACTACAGAAGGAATATTATTAATATTGTAATTAAGAACAAGATGACTTCTCTGTGGTACAATATAGAACTATATATCGTGAAAGAGCTTTTCCAAATTTTACTCTTTGAATAACATTTTAACCACGATAACAATGTCTTGCTGAAGTCCACCATATTTAATTTTTTAGCAAAAGGTTGTGATTAACTTTATCAAAAGCCTTGCAAAAGTCTGTGTAAATGGTATCACTAACAACTGTAATAGATCAACCATATTTACGGAATCCATGTTGGCAACAGGACAACAATGAGGAAACATGGTGCGATAACATGCCAGTTATATTTTTTTCTAAATGCTTCGGAATGACACTTAATTTTGCAATGCCTCGATAACTTGATACGTCAATCTTGCTGCCAGCTTTAGAAAGGGGTATTATATATGATTCCTTCCATAAAAGGTGGCAAATATCTAAAACTTCGTTGATTTATTAAATATTATTATGTTATATTTAATAATTTAATTTACCATTTAATATTTAAAATCGTAAATCTGCTTATTGAAACATTTATAGGTGAGGCTTCAACAACGTTATATGTATAAGAAATTGACTTATCAAAAATTTTAAAGAATAAGGGACATAATTTCAGCGTTTGGAATTTACAAACTTATAGAATGATTTAGGGTTTTTTCTCTGTTGCCTTTTCATGGCGGCTGTGTAATTTCTGTATGCTTTTTATACCCTCCACCTCCAGGATGGGGGTATACTAACTTTGTCATTCCGTTTGTAACACCTTGAAATATCGACCTGAGACCCTATAAAGTATATATATTCTTGATCGTCATAAAATTCTAAGACGATCTAGCCATGTCCGTCCGTCTGTTGAAAGCACGCTAGCATCAAAACGAAAGAAACTAGAACGTTCAAAATTTCCATAAATGCGTCTTATAGTCGTAGATCGGTTGGGATTGAAACGGGTCGAAATCGGCCCAAAGGGAAAAATTTTTCCCTCACAAGGATTAAAAATACCAATAATAATCCCTAATATTTTAGAGTATTTAAGCATATTTTTTCAATATGTCTGCTTGTACTTTCTTGATATTGGGTATGCGCATTCCTCCTATAACAAAAACGTGCACCATAAAGTGATTCTTATTTGTAGGGGGTGAAATGGGGCAAAAAAGGGATAAAAATGGTACATATTAAACGACAACAGCTAGAAACGCGAAATTCGGTGTGTACATTCCTCTAATAGAGTAGATACATAATATAAAAGTATTTTTTCCAAATTAGTACTTTTAAGGGGTAAAATGGGAATAGAGGGATAAAAATGGTACCAACCAAACGGTTGCACCTAGAATAATGAAATTCGTTGTATACATTCCCCTGATTGCATAGACAAGTAAAATACACGGATTTTTCGATATTCGTACTTTTTGGTGTCAAAATGGAAAAAGGGGATAAAAATAGTACAAACCAAATGACCGCATCTAGAGTGATGAAATTCGGAGTATACATTCCTTTGACTGCGCAGACACGGAAAATTCGTACTTTCAAGTTATACAATGGTACAGAGGGATAAAAATAGTACTAATTAAACGACTACAGCTAGAATTATGAAATTCTAATTGGGTAGAAACGTCAAATAAAGAGATTTTAGATAGTCGTACTCTTAAAGCGCCCTGGCCACACGTCAAACTGTTCGTTCAAACTCTTGTATGTATAGGTAATATTTTGTTTTCCTTATCACAGCCACACATCAAACTCATAGCAACAAACTTCATTTCAAAGTTGTCATAAAAACGAAAGGACGGTGTTTTTTGGACGCAAAATAGTTTGTTTATTGTGAAAAACTCCAAAATAAAATTTTTTTCTTCCATTTCTATAAAACTCGCGTCACCAAAACAAAACACTTATCGCTTCGAAAATTAAAAAATAATGACAATTGACGTTTTTTCGTGCACACACTCAAACAGGCTTCATATCTCTGCTGCGACGAAGCAAATATCTAAATGGTTTTGATTTTCTTCAAACTCACACAAACCTATCCGTGTGAGTTTTTTTTACTAACACAATCAAAAAAATGACAGTTTGAAGAGTGAGCTTGATGTGTGGCCATGGCGCTTAAGGGGAAAAAATGGTACCAACCAAATGGCCGCAGCTGGAATCATGGAATTCGGTGTATACATTCCTCTGACTGCATAGACACGCAAAATAAAAAGTTTTTTCCAAATTCGTACTTTTTCTTTTACGGCAAAAATTGGTTGAATCATGAAGTTAGGTTATTTTGCACTATGTACGACTAGGGTTTGGGGTCCGGGAATTCCCATCCAAATTTTTCCGGGAATTCCCGGGAAAAACAATTCGGGAATTCCCGGAAAAAATTTTCAATTTCCCGGGAATACGGGAAATATTAAAAAAATAATTTCTTTTTATGTTAATCAAAAATTTAATGTTACTATATAAATTGGAATTTTTAGATGTATTTCAAATTCATATATGTATTTACATTACTGACAATTTGACATTGTTGAGTATTTGTTTATATTATATTACTACAAACAAAACTTTTTAAATTCGCTAAATGGCTTTTTATGCGAAACCCAGCTAGGGGAATAAAAACTTTTTGTGAGGCTATTTGCAGGATCTTTATTGTGAAATAAAAATATCATGCAGACAATACTATGGCTTACATAATGTAAATTTTCTTGTTTTTCTAGAAGAATCGAGGTGAGCATATTCTTCAAGAACTATTTACAATGGTCTAAAAATAGGAATACAATAAAAATTGTTCGCCTGGAAATTTTCAAGAGAAATCTAATAGGAATCCCTATTAATATTATAAAACTTTAGTGTAAGTCTGTCTGTCTGTCTGTCTGTCTGTTTGTTTGTTCCGCAATCACGTGTAAACGGCTGAACCGATGTTGTTGAAATTTCCAGTACAGATAGATGTAGGTCTGGAAGGAACTATAGGCTATAGAATTTTTAAAAATTTGCTCTGTGGGCGGAGGGGGCGTGGCAATAGTGTTTTTGAGAGCTAGAAGGCTGAAAATTGGTACATATATATTACTGACTACGAGAATGATAAATATGATGCCGAAATTTGGATTTTCATTTCGTGGGCGGAGTGGGCGTGGCAATAGTGTTTTTTTGAGCTAGAAGGCTGAAAATTGGAACGTATATATTACTGACCACGAGAATGATAAATATGATGCCGAAATTTGGATTTTCATTTTGAGGGCGGTGTGGGCGTGGCAAAAGTGTTTTTGAGAGCTAGAAGGCTGAAAATTGGTACATATATATTACTGACCACGAGAATAATAAATATGATGCCGAAATTTAGATTTTCATTTTGTGGGCGGAGTGGGCGTGGCAATAGTGTTTTTTGAGCTAGAAGGCTGAAAATTGGAACGTATATATTACTGACCACGAGAATGATAAATATGATGCCGACATTTGGATATTCATTTTGTGGGCGGAGTGGGCGTGGCTAAAGTGTTTTTGACAGCTAGAAGGCTGAAAATTGGTACATATATATTACTGACCACGAGAATGATAAATATGATGCCGAAATTTGGATTTTCGTTTTGTGGGAGGAGTGGGCGTGTCAATAGTGTTCTTTGAGCTAGAAGGCTGAAAAATGGAATGTATATATTACTGACCACGATAAAGATCAATTTGATGCCGAAATTTGGATTTTAGTTTCGTGGGCGTTGGGGCGTGGCAAAAGTGTTTTTGAGAGGTAGGAGGCTGAAAATTGCTACATATATATTACTGACCACGAGAAAGATAAATATGATGCTGGATTTTGAATTTTCGTTTGGTGGGCAGTGGAGCGTGGCAATAGTGTTTTTAAGATCTAGAAGGCTGAAAATTGGTACATATATATTACTGACCACGAGAAAGATCAATTTGATGCCGAAATTTGGATTTTCATTTTGTGGGCGGAGTGGGCGCGGCAAAAGCGTTTTTGAGAGCTAGAAGACTGAAAATTGGAACGTATATATTACTGATCATGAGAAAGATGATTTTTTTGAGAGCTACAAGGCTGAAAATTGATACATATGTATTACTGACAACGAGAAAGATAAATATGATGCCGAAATTTGGTTTTACTTATCGTGGTCGGTGTGGACGTGGTAAAAGCTAGAATGCTCAATAGCTAGAAGACTGAAAATTGGAACGTATATATTACTGATCACGAGAAAGATGAATTTGATGGCGTATTTTGGATTTTCGTGTTGTGGGCGGAGTGGGCGTGGCAATAGTGTTCTTTGAGCTAGAAGGCTGAAAATGGAATGTATATATTACTGACAACGATAAAGATCAATTTGATGACGAAATTTGGATTTTCTTTTTGTGGGCGGATTGGGCGTGGCAATAGTGTTCTTGGAGCTAGAAGGCTGAAAAATGGAACGTATATATTACTGACCATGAAAAAGATCAATTTGATGCCAAAATTTGGATTTTCGTTTTGTGGGCGGAGTGGGCGTGGCAAAATTTTTTTGAGAGCCAGGTGGGGCGTTGTAAAAGTGTTTTTTTGAGCTAGAAGGCTGAAAATTCGAACGTATATATTACTGACCACGATAAAAGTCAATATGAAGCCTGATTTTAATTTTACCATTTGTTTTTTTTTTTGCCTGGCGAAGCGGGCGGGGTTCAGCTAGTATAAATATATGCTACGGTGTATTTCAATGGCCATTTGTTATGTTTCTATAGTTTTTACAGTTTAGAATCCCCCTGTTTCTATAAAATATTTTTGTCTCCAGACGAATGAATATTCTAAATTAAATGTGTCATAACATTCTCCGTCATATGAGTTATTTGTTTCCTTTTGTTTTAGGGTTAAAATTTTCAATTTTGAATCTAGTGTAGGTGTCAGTCACTTCTACCTGCGATATAAATGTCCAATTCTGACGATTAGTCTACATCTTTTCAAGTTTATAATGAGAAAATGTAATTTATAATCAGAATATGTAAGTTCATGATGAGAAATGTAAATTCATAATAGAAGCATGATAATTCACAATCAGCACTGTAAATTCGTAATGTGAAATGTAAATTCATATTGAGAAATACAAATTCATAATAAGAACATACAAATTGATAATGAGATATATAAATACAAAGTGAAAAAATCCAAATTGATAATGAGAAAATATAAATTCTTATTCATATATATTCATAAAATATAAATTCATAATCAGGAACTGTAAAATTTATAATCGAAGCTATGTACGTTTTTCTATGGATATTTTCGTAGAAACACGTATTTTATCAATGTTCTCATTATAAATTTACATTTTCTCAATATGATTTTATATTTTCTTATTATGAATTCATATTTTTTGAATATGAAAACGTATTTTCTGATTATGAATTTGGATTTTCTGATTACAAACTTGTATATTTCATTATGAAATGGTATTATGAATTAATTGTTCTCAATATAAATTAACAATTCTCATTATGAATTTATATTTCTCATTATGAATTAACATGTTCCTATTATAAACTTACATTACCCAATATGAATTTATATGTTCCTAATATGAATTTACATTTCTCAATATAAATTTGTATGTTCCGAATATAACCTTGAAAAGGTGTAGAGTAAAATATTTGTAAAATGAAAAATAATTTGTAAAATATTTTGACAATAACATTCGTTTTTAATTTGTAATATGACAGTATTGAAAAAAACACACCAGTTATTAAATGTTGATATTTTAAACCATATTGGACATACCTATAAATAAATTACTTTTCCCGGGATTCCCGGGAATGACATTTTTCATTCCCGTTTTCCCGGGAAATGAAAAAGTCCGGGAAACCCCAAACCCTATGTACGACTGATAATGGATTTTCAAAATTTGTACTTTATAGAATGGAAATACAAACAACTGTAGCGAGGTTTGAAATAATTGAAATATTATATTTATTTATAAAATTATTTTTTTTTAATATTTGTATTTGTTTTGATTTGGCTATATAAAAAAATTATATTTTCCTGTAATATTACTGCACTTCTACGAAAATCGACATCCTCAGTGGAATGCAATCAATGGTGGAGGGTATATAAAGTTTGGCCCGGCCGAACTTAACGCCGTTTTTACTTGTTTATTCGTAACTTTGTATTCAGATCTTGCGATGAAATATTTAGAAAAATCAGCAGAGGAACCATATTTCTTGTATTTTGTAAATAATTTATGTTCTTCCGTTTGGCTAAATGAATATTGTTCCAAGGTGGGCCAATACTATAAAATGAAGATATTTCGAATTTTATAAAAATGCATTAAAATAGTACTCTCTGGGAATGTTACTAATCAATTTTACATCTTTACGAACTTTTTATACCCTCCACCATGGATTGCATTCCACAGAGGCGGTCGATTTTCGTAGAATTGCAGTAATATTACAGGAAAATATCATTTTTTTTATATAGCCAAACCACAACAAAAGCTAATATCGAAATTTGTAATTGTTTTGGTTTGTCTATATTAAAAAATGATATTTACCTGTAATATTACTGCAATTCTACGAAAATCGAAATACGAAATTTTATAAATTAATATAATAGTTTTATTGTTTCAAACCACGCTTATAAGGCAAGGCTGCCAATACGTTTATACCATATATATCGAAATAATACTTCAAGTCAATTCAAAAACTAAATATTATTATCATTATATCATCAAACAAAAAACTTAAATACCATAAATATTGGTAGATAGTGGGTGCTGCATTTAGTTGTATTTCCATTCTATTTTAAGTCCAAAAGTACAAATTTGGAAAATCCATTATCTCACGTACATAGTGCAAAATAACAAAACTTCATGATTCAACCAAATTTTGCAGTAAAAGTAACCAAATAATGTACGAAGTTGGAAAAATCTTTTTATTTTGCGTGTCTATGCAGTCAGAGGAATGTATACACCGAATTCCATGATTCTAGCTGCGGCCTTTTGGTTGGTACCATTATTATCCCCATTTTCCTATTTTACCCCCTTAAGAGTACGACTTTCTAAAATCTCTTTATTTTACATGTCTACGCAATTAGAGGGATGTACACACCGAATTTCATATTTCTAGCTGTAGTCTTTAATAGGTACTATTTTTATCCCGCTGTACCCATTGTACCCCCTTGAAAGTACGAATGTGGAAAAAACTTTTATTTTTCGTCAGAGGCATGTATATTCCTAATTTCATGACTCCAGCTGCGCTCATTTGGTTGGTATTATTTTTATCCCTTTTTCCATTTTAACCCAAAAAGTACGAATTTCGCAAAATCCGTGTTTTTATGTGTCTAAGCAATCAGAGGAATGTATACACCGAATTTCTTTATTCTAGGTGCAATAGCTTGGTTTGTACCGTTTTTATCCCTCTATTCCCATTGTATCCCTTAAAAGTACGAATTTGGAAAAAATACTTTTATATTATGCATCTACTCAATTAGAGGAATATACAAAGCGAATTTCGTGTTTCTAGCTGTTGTCGTTTACGGAAGGTACCATTTTTATCCCTATTTGCCCCATTTCAACCCCTAAGAATAAGAATAACTTTATGGTGCACGGTTTTGTTATAAGGGGAAAGCGCATTCCCAATATCGAAGCAAATATAAGCAGACATTGTGAAAAAACATGTTTAAAAACTTTAAATATTAGGGGTTATTTTCAGTCCTTGTGAGGGAAAAATGTTTACCTCTGGGCCGATTTCGCCCACTTTCAATCCCAATCGATCTGCAACCATAAGACACATTTAGGGAAAATTTGAACCCCCTAGCTCATTTCGGTCGAAGCTAGCGTGCTTTCAACACACAGAGAGACGGACATGGCTATATCGTCTTAGAATTTTACCACGACCCAGAATATATATAGTTTATGGGGTCTCCGACGAATATTTTAAGGTGTTACAAACGGAATGACAAAGTGAATATACACCCATCCTTAGGTTGAAGGTAGAAAAAAATGGAAAACATTGCTGTTTTACTAAATTTCGCATAAATTGGTTAAAATGAGTGTTTTCCAGATTTGGGTCTCACTTCAGTATTTTACTGGTGCTAACAAAAATCTTTATTTTATTTAAGTGTATATACGACCATGCACGACTTTGTGGCATCTGTTGTAACTTAAGTTTTGACATTTTTAGTAGCAAAATCTTGAATGTCATTTGCTTTAACATTGTTTTTATTCCATTAGTTTTTTCTTTCCATTTTTGTATGAGCTTTTGGTGTTGTCAGGATTCACTCATTTTTCTTTCAGATGTCTTTCTTGGACATTTGCTGTGTCATTTGAAATTTGAATTACTTTTGCATATGAAGCAATAACAGTTTTGTGTATGTAAAGCGCTGCCTTTCATTGGGATGATGTGACAGCGGTGGCTACTTTTACATAATATTTGATACAGGCAAAAATATGTAATTCATCGAAGGGGCAATATTTTTGGACCAAATCCATTTGGTCAGCCCACACCACAAATTTACCGAAAAAAATTCGAGTCCAAACAATTTTTGCTGGATTTGGTTCACCATTGAACATCTGTCCATGATTCGTCACTTCCAGCAATCTAACATTAAAAGAAAAATGATTCATTTCATCAATGAAACAGTTTTATTAGTGTGTTTACATGAATATAAAGATATGTTTCTTGGATGCAATGGCATTTTTCTTTACAGCATTGACACATGTTTGATCTTGCATAAATCTAAGAGGGATCGGGAACGATTTTTGTGTGGGTACAATGTCGTCTATTCCAAAATTCCCAGATTCCACAGCGTTTGCTGATATGTCCAAAGATGGATGGAGATATGTGTGTTTGGAAAGATTACACTGTGCAACATTTTTGAAGTCATTTCAAAATAACCATATACGGACACCGCTACATGATAAAAGACCAAAAAAAAAAGACCCGTGTTTTTTTTTGTTTCCCCCAAAGTCATGCACTTTTTTTTTTATGGGCCCCCAGAGATTTGAGGCCTCGGTGTAATTTTTGGAAAAAAGTGATCATATTCTCAGGCTCATATCTTGCAAACCGTTCGGAATTTTGATTTACTCTCTGAGGCAAAGTTCTAGCTCTTGTCATAAAGAACAAAAATTGTGAACATATAAAATCAAAAAAACTTCATCTTCAAGGTCAAAATCGCAAAAAACTTAAAAAAATTCGATTTTTTTTAACCTTTTTTCCCCTGTTCAGGTCCATAGGTAGCAAACCGTTGAAAATTCAGGGAAACAATCAACTACAATTTTTGTTCTTTGTGACAAGAGCTAGAACTTTGCCTCAGAGAGTAAATCAAAATTCCGAACGGTTTGCAAGATATGAGCCTGAGAATATGATCACTTTTTTCCAAAAATTACACCGAGGCCTCAAATCTCTGGGGGCCCATAAAAAAAGTGCATGACTTTGGGAAAAAAAACACGGGTCTTTTTTTTTGGTCTTTTATCATGTAGCGGTGTCCGTATATGGTTATTTTGAAATGACTTCAAAAATGTTGCACAGTGAAATTTTTGGGAAATTTTTCAATTTTGCGGCTACCTAAGCGCTACCTAAGCGCTACCTAAACGGTGTTAAGAATAATTCCTAGGAAGTTCATATGTTCTAGAAAGTTGTTTATTGAGATCTTAGGTACATTTTTGTAGTTGATTGTTTCCCTGAATTTTCAGCGGTTTGCTACCTATGGACCTGAACAGGGGAAAAAAGGTTAAAAAAATCGAATTTTTTTAAGTTTTTTGCGATTTTGACCTTGAAGATGAAGTTTTTTTGATTTTATATGTTCACAATTTTTGTTCTTTATGACAAGAGCTAGAACTTTGCTTCAGAGAGTAAATCAAAATTCCGAACGGTTTGCAAGATATGAGCCTGAGAATAAGATCACTTTTTTTCCAAAAATTACACCGAGGCCTCAAATCTCTGGGGGCCCATAAAAAAAAAAGTGCATGACTTTGGGGGAAACAAAAAAACACGGGTCTTTTTTTTATTGGTCTTTTATCATGTAGCGGTGTCCGTATATGGTTATTTTTTTTCGTGTTGCACTGTGTTATCTAATTTGCTTCAATATGACGCAATTATTTTTTAACTCATTGACCCTTTGGGAGTCAGGTTAAATTTAAAGCGGATATTTTGTCATTATCTGGAAACATGGTCGGTATGAAGTTATGATGTTAGTAAAGTTCCAACTTTTTCTTCTAATTGAATGTCCGGTTTCCTAACAAATTACAAGTTAACTTTATTGCGGTTTTTATGTATGTGAAAATAAATTTGAATACAACTAGCAAAGACACAAACCACTATTGTGAGAAGCACTGCTAACAGAGCTCTGTTAGGAGTTAACATAGGTAACAAATTGTAAGGGAGGGTACATTTTCTAGTTTATTGTGGCCAAATGGAAAATATTGAGTGTATGAAACTCATAGCACCGATTGTCATTGACGTGCTCTTTTCGAATTTGCACACACACATTTCAGAATATTAAAGTTTTTTGCACAATTTTGTTTTTTTTTTTGGTGTCACAAATGCATTTTTGAGGAAAAATGAGCCCGCTGTCTCCAAACGGAAAATATTGGTTGAATGAAACTGCCCTGAATTTGGGACCGCAGCGCATTTCAGAAAATTATTCTTTTTTTTCACAATTTTCACAGTCAACTTTTAGCTGCAACAATAAAGGTCTCACTTTGCCTTTTTGCTAATTTTGGGTTCTGCTGAAGACTTCAGCACAACCTTTGGTCTTAAACCAAAATAAATGACAACACATACAACATAACAGACCAACTATGCATACAAACAACAACAACACACACGAGGTACAGTGAAGACGGGACATACCGTACAACAACAACGTACGTAACGTTAGTTTGATTTGTGTGGGAGGTACTGGAAGGGGTGTGGCAAACCCGCCTTATTTGTACATTCAAAGTCAAATACCAAAATATAGCTGATTCCGAATATGCGTGGAGAATGGGGGTATGGAATTTGTGTGCTGGAGGTACCAATAGAAGAGTTCCATTTCGCCCATTTTCGAATTTAAACTATGTTTGGGAAAGATATAATAATATTTATTTGTAATAAATATATTACTCAGGCCTTATTTATATTAAATAACTTATTTAGGTTCCATTTAAAAAGTATGTCGGCTGTATCTTTATTTTTGTTGTTATTGTAGGTCCTATAGTGAAATATGACGTAGAATATTTTTTTCATTCACACCACCCCCGTTTTGTGGGACAGATTAGCACCAATTCGGGAAAAAGTACGAAATTAACCCTAAAATTAATTTTAAGTTTTAACTTATTTCTTTCATTTGAGTTATTTTGAGTTTTTGTATATTCAGCGAATAATAGGAGAATTTTACGGCATATGTTTTTGTAGAACATTTTGTCCCGTGCAACCCTTTCGTTTTTTCCCCTTTTTCATAAAAGGGACCAAAAACCTATGATGAGCTAAAGGGTCAAAAAGTTCCACAAAAATGTTCATCGTATTTTTAGTAATATTGCTGAACTCATCCAATAGTTAAAATGTAGGGATCATAAGGTTTCCTATGTCGATAACATTACAACCCAGCATAAACTCTCCTTACCAAGTAATGTGGAATAAGGCAAAACCAAAAACCTTCACTACTTATTTTTCGGATCCGTTTCGAATTATTTTTATAAAGGGATTGTAAAAAAATAAGTACTTCCACGCACGCTTACAAAAAGTTAATATATAAGTACTGGTTGGTAAGTATGTTGTTTGACGTTTTTGTGTGTTGTGGTTGGTTGTTTGAACACACACAGAAAAAACATTTCTAGCAACTTCAACTTATTGCAACTTCATTATATTTAAAATTTTGTATGATAAACAACGACACAACGGCAATCTAACGAATACACAAAAAGTACAGTTTTGTTGTTGTAACAAAATGCACAGAACAACAATTAAAAACGGCGTTAAGTTCGGCCGGGCCGAACTTTATATACCCTCCACCATGGATTGTATTCCACAGAGGTTGTCGGTTTTCGTAGAAGTGCAGTAATATTACAGGAAAATATATTTTTTTTAATATAGCCAAACCAAAACAAATACAAATATTGAAAAATTAATTTTATAAACAAGTATAACATTTTAATTATTTCAAACCACGCTCATAAGGTAATGCTACCAATACGTCAATTCAAAAAATAAATATTCTTATATTTTTATTTTCAAAAATATTTTCAAAGCCATAAATATTGGTAGATAGTGGGTGCTACAGTTGGTTGTATTTCCATTCTATTTTAATTCCAAAAGTACAAATTTTGAAAATCCATTATCAGACGTACATAGTGCAAAATAACCTCACTTCATGATTCAACCAATTTTTGCCGTAAAAGAAAAAGTACGAATTTGGAAAAAAACTTTTTATTTTGCGTGTCTATGCAGTCAGAGGAAAGTATACACCGAATTCCATGATTCCAGCTTCGCCCATTTGGTTGGTACCATTTTTACCCCCTTGACGTTTCTACGCAACTAGAATTTCATCATTCTAGCTGTAGTCGTTTAGTTTGTACTATTTTTATCCCTCTGTACCATTGTATCCCTTGAAAGTGCTAATTTCGAAAAATTCGTCTATTTTCCGTGTCTACGCAGTCAGAGGAATGTATACTCCGAATTTCATGACTCTAGCTGCGGTCATTTGATTGGTACTATTTTTATCCCCTTTTTTCATTTTAACCCCAAAAAGTACGAATTTCGAAAAATCAGTTTATTTTCCGTGTCTACACACTCAGAGGAATGTATACTCCGAATTTCATGACTCTAGCTGCGGTTATTAGATTGGTACTATTTTTATCCCCTTTTTCATTATAACCCCAAAAAGTATGAATTTTGAAAAATCCGTGTATTTTACTTATCTATGCAATCAGAGGAATGTATACACCGAATTTCATTATTCTAGGTACAGCCATTTGGTTGGTACCATTTTTATACCTCTATTCCCATTTTACCCCTTAAAAGTACGAGTTTGGAAAAAACACTTTTATATTATGTACCTACTCAATTAGAGGAATGTACACACCGAATTTCGTGTTTCTAGCTGTTGTCGTTTAATATGTACCATTTGTATCCCTTTTTTGCCCCATTTCACCCCCTACAAATAAGAATTACTTTATTGTGCACGTATTTGCTATAAGGGGAATGCGCATACCAAATATCAAGCAAATATAACCAGACATATTCAAAAAACATGCTTAAATACGCTAAAATATTAGGGATTATTATGGGTATTTTTAGTCCTTGTGAGGGAAAAATTTTTGCCTTTAGGTCGATTTCGCCCCATCCCTACCGATCTACGACTATAAGACGCATTTATGAAAAAATTGAACGTTCTAGCTCCTTTCGTTTAGATGTTAGCGTGCTTCAACAGACGGATAGACGGACGGACGGACATGGCTAGAACGTCTTAGAATTTTATGACGATCAAGAATATATATACTTTATAGGGTCTCAGGTCGATATTTCAGGGTGTTACAAATGGAATGACAAAGTTAGTATACCCCCATCCTGGAGGTGGAGGGTATAATAAGAAGTATGGTGAAGGTGTTTTCCTTTCTTCTTATTGTTGTTGCTTTGATAAGATAGTATTATAATACCATTTTAACAATATAAAAAATTTATTAATTCCAATATAGTTCAATCAGTTAAATATATGATTCTGCAAAGAAATAACTCATATTCCGCGTAACATGCGCACGCTTCGATTGACATGAAGCAACTAAATTTGCTTCATCAATCGAAAATATCAGATCGTTTTAATCTCCGAGCGACGGTCGCGGTCACATCGAAATGGATGAAAGACAAAATTACGCAAAACAGGGACTTTATCGTATTAATAAATACTTTTGTAAGCCATTATAAAGTGGTCATTATTTCATACTTCAAAATAATGCAGGGCGTAATGGGCAGTCATTACTAGGTAATGTTAATAATAATGATGTGTCATTACCGAGTTTTTGCTGGGAATGTACAAAAGGGGGAATATTGACCAGCCTCTAAATGACCTCCCCCCCCTCTATTAGAATCCGTTGTCAGAACCTTCTTATTTTTGTTTTTTTTTTCTTTTTTTTTGCATTTCACAGTGTAATAAAGCTATTCTTCCCTTTCAGGTCGAAGATGAAATGAAAGCAAACAAATCTATCTACACTTAAAGAGTTACTGTTCTTGTTGGTGAGTAGTCTGACCTGCCTTTGAGTCTTTCAAAAGTGAAACGTTAATTGAATGCCGCTGCCATGATAGGAACGTACATAAAATGTCCAATCAGTTCATGTAGTCAGTCGAATGCAGTAATATAGACTCTATGGAACTTACCTTAACTTAGGACAGGTTTGAAACGACAAGTTGTATGTTGGTATCCAACCATTTTGAATTTATTTTTGCCGGAAACAATGCAAAACACAAGGAAAAGCTAAAAGCTTTCAATTTCGCAGCGAACGGCAACTGCAACAGCGAACACTCACACAAACATGATCTTTTTCGCACGCACTGTTGGCTTTATTTCCTTCTTTCAACGCATAGAGCCATGGATACACACACAAAGCTTAATCATCTTCGCGAAATGCCAATGAATGTGAAAAAAATACGAAAAGATAATTGAACCACGAATTTATCACTATTTCGATTACTTTTCACTTCTCACTTATTCGCTACAACTTCATCAGCAATTGTTTATGATAATAATCAGTAAAACAAATAACTTTCGACACAATTTTCTATTTTTTCTTTAGGACTACTGAAAAACAACCGATCACTACAAAAATAGTCAAAAACTAAAGTGGAAAAGGGCGAAATGCAAAAGCTCTTCCTTCGTGAGAAGAGCGTTATGTTGCAGAGAGTACAATAATTGCAAGGGAAATGTAATAGAGAAACAAAAACAATACGATTAGAAGTAATGAAAAAGAACAAGTGTGTATTATTTGGATGGATGGAGAATAAATAATTGTTTAAGTAATCGCAACTTCGTTCATTATCAACACTTTTAATCTAAAATTGGCACCAATATTTATACACTCCACGAGAGTATTATGGCTTTGTGCATTTGTTTGTAACACCCAAAAGGAAGCGAGATAGACCCATTGTTAAGTATACCGATCGACGTAGAATCACTTTCTGAGTCGATTTAGCAATGCCCGTCTGTCTGTCTGTCCATCTATTGTTGTAATCAAATCAAACAGGTCGCAATTATAGTCCGATCTTAACAAAACTTGGCATAGGTAAGTTTTGTGGATCAAGGACGAACGCCATTTAATTTGAGGCAAATCGGTTCAGATTTAGATATAGCTCCCATACAAATGTCGCTCCTGATTTGACATTTTCCGCTCTAGAAACGACATATTGTACCCGATTTTCTTTAAATTTGCCACAACATCTTATAATCCAACTAGAAATACCTATGTAAAAATTGGATAAGATCGGTTCAAATTTAGATATAGCCCCCATACAAATGTCGCTCCTGATTTGAAATTTTCCGCTCTAGAAACGACATATTGTACCCGATTTTCTTTAAATTTGACACAACCTCTTACAATCCAACTAGATACATCTATGCAGAAATTCGGTAAGATCGGTCCAGATTTAGATATAGCCCTTATACAAATGTCGCTCCTGATTTGACATTTTCCGCTCTAGAAACGACATATTGTACCCGATTTTCTTTAAATTTGACACAACCTCTTACAACCCAACTAGAAACACCTATGCAGAAATTCGGTAAGATCGGTCCAGATTTAGATATAGCCCCCATACAAATGTCGCTCCCGATTTGAAATTTTCCTCTCTAGAAACCACATATTGTACCCAATTTTCTTTAAATTTGCCACAACATCTTATAATCCAACTAGAAATACCTATGTAAAAATTGGATAAGATCGGTTCAGATTTAGATATAGCCCCCACACAAATGTCGCTCCTGATTTGACATTTTCCGCTCTAGAAACGACACATTGTACCCGATTTTCTTTAAATTTGACATAACATCTTACAATCCAACTAGAAACACCTATGCAGAAATTCGGTAAGATCGGTCCAGATTTAGATATAGCCCTTATACAAATGTCCCGATTTGACATTTTCCGCTCTAGAAACCCCATATTATAGCCCAAATAAAAATGTTGCTCCCAAATGTTTAACCGATTTTGACCAATCTATACATAATATATTTCACCTATTTCGTTCCAGGTTTCAATATACCCCCATATAAATGTCCTTTCCGATTTAACATTTTTTTTTCAAACACATAAAGGGTGATTTTTTAAGAGCTTGATAACTTTTTTTTTAAAAAAAACGCATAAAATTTGCAAAATCTCATCGGTTCTTTATTTGAAACGTTAGATTGGTCCATGACATTTACTTTTTGAAGATAATTTCATTTAAATGTTGACCGCGGCTGCGTCTTAGGTGGTCCATCCGCTTAGTCCAATTTTGGCATTTCCACGTTTTTGAGTAACAGAGACCCAATTGGTGCGAACGGCGACGAATCGAAAATTGGTGGTCATCATTAACACTGGCCGATACAGCTGCGATATTTTCTTCAGTTCGCACTCTACGTAAGCGTGTTGGTGGTTTAATGTCCAACAATGTAAATTTGGTGCGAAATTTAGTCACAATAGCCCGAATAGCCGCTTCAGTGGGTCGATTAAACTGACCATAAAATGGAAGCGCGCAATGAACTTTCTTAACAGAGCACGCATTTTGATAATAAAATTCAATAATTTGCAAGCGTTGTTCGTTTGTAAGACGATTCATGATGAAATGTCAAAGCATACTGAGCATCTTTCTCTTTGACACCATGTCTGAAATCCCACGTGATCTGTCAAATACTAATGCATGAAAATCCTAACCTCAAAAAAATCACTCTTTACATACAGAATGCAAAAATCCTTCCCGTTTTCACTTTTTCACCAAATTAAATTGTATTCGGATAGAAAGTGGAGTGTATCATAGAGTCGGCCCCGCCCGACTTAAGCCTTTCCTTACTTGTTTTTTACTAATTCTTTTTCTGATTGTGTACCATAATAAAACTTATTTCTTCTTTACGAAAAATTACGTTTTCTTTTTATTCAATACTACGTCATTGTGAATGTTAAATGAAAGTGGGAAAATGAAAATAAATATTACAAATAATTCTAAAATGTCTCATTTTATATACGATATATATTAACCCTCATCCTGCAATGAAAAAAGTAACGAATCTAGTATTTTGGGCTTCTCATTCGTTTGTGGAAATCACTTACTTACTCTGCGAAGCCACCTGACGAAGACTTTCACAGATTTAGATATAGCCCCCATACGAATGTCGCTGCCGATTTGACTGTTTCCGCTCTAGAATCCACATATTGTATCCGATTTTCTTTAAAACTTTTTATAATCGAACTAGAAACACCTATGCTGAAAAGGGGTAAGATCGGTTCAGATTTAGATATAGCTTCCATACAAATTTCGCTCCCGAATGTTTAACAGATTTTGGCCAAACTTTACATATTATATTTCACCAATTAACATACATGGTGAAAGCGGGTCACATCATTAGAGGTTTCAATATACCCCCATGTCAAACACATACATTTACACAATTCAAAATTTCACTTTTTTATCGAATTGAATTGTAATGAGATAGAAAGTGGGGTGTATCATATAGCCGCTCCGTCCGACTTTAGCCTTTCCTTACTTGTTTGGTACCAAAGTATGTTTATACTTTGGTATAACCCAAATTGGGCCAGATTCTGCTCTATTACAGCTCTAGAAACTACCTACCATGAATGAAAAATATATAGGCGCATGTTTTGGCACAGGCCTCAAGTGTTGTTCTAGGCCCTTTCAAATGTCCGTCCGATTCATCCTATTACCGCTGTATAATCTGTATCTGTCTTTGGATCTTGATCAATTTTTCCAGATCATGTTATATTTACTTTACTCGGAATATCTGCTGGAAAATTGGATCAATTACTTTATTATTTACCATATTCATTAAATTTGACTAAAGATGAATTTATAGTATAATTTATATGAACTACATAAAATTGTTCCCATGAAACACCTGGGCTTAGTAATAAAAGAGTGGTGTATACGCAGGGAGTGGTGTAGTGTATTATATAGTCGGCCCGCCCGACTTTAGCCTTTCCTTACTGTTGTTGGCGACAATTAAAATAATATATTTTGAGTGAAAATTTAAATTTTTATTTAGGATTTTGTTAAATTTTTATTTGTTTTGTTATGAAAATATAGTGATAAATTGATGTTTTTGAACTTTAGTAACTTTTTTGTTTATGAATAAAAATATATACTGTAAGAGACAACATTTCATAGAATTTAAAAAACTCTTTATCGTTCAGAAAATATTTAGAAAAGCCGCGGTTCCAGAAGTCACTTCTATAACTTGACCTCGAAGTAAAAAGTGATCAAAGTAGAAACAAGTAAGGAAAGGCTAAAGTCGGGCGGGGCCGACTATATAATACCCTACACAACTCCCTGCGTATATACCACGCTTCAAATATAGCACGATCCTGAAAATGTTGTCATGATCCCATGTAAAATGTGTATTCTAGAGCAGAAATATTGTAAATTATAAAAAAATAAAAATAAATAAATATCCCCAATATTTGTATGGAGGCTATATCTAAATATGAGCCGATTTCCTCCAAATTCAATACCTTGGCCCAAAAATAGCTTTTGTCAAATTTCATGACAATCGGACTACAATTGCGACCTGTAGAGTGCGAACAAGCTTAGATAGACAGCAGACGGACAGACAGACATCGTTAAATCGATTCAGCTGGTGATTCTAAGCCGATCCCTATACTTAATGGTGGGTCTAGCTCGATTATTTCTTGGTGTTATAAACATTTGACGGAAAACTAACTAATATCCTAGTTCACGAAGGGTATAAAGGGTATGGTATAAAAACAAAAAATTAATTTTATGTTAAACATTTTGGTCTCAGCCTGGATAATTATCCAGTGTATGTCAAATTTATGGTTATCGAGGCTAAGTCCAAAAAAGTGAACACAAAATATATTTTTTGGAAATTAGTTTTGAAACAAATATTTATGTTGTAACAAATGTGAAAAAATATTTTTTCATTTTATTTATTAACGTTTTTTCCCGGCATAAATAAAAAACGTAATTTGTTACGTGTAAGAATATGCCTCATGTAGTGGTCAATTTTATTACCACAGCCCTAATATTCGAGGATTGACAACATCTACTTTTCAATACTTCTTTTCGTTTCTCTATTGCAATTCTCCATCACGACTATTGTTCTCTCAGCTCCAACGCACACTTCTCTACAAACAAGAGCTTTTGCATTTTGTCTTTTCCACTTTAGTTTGTGACAATTTTTGTAGTGATCGGTTGTTTTTCAGTAGACATAAATACAAAATAGTGTCTAAATTTGTTTTTTTTTTTTTTGTGTTATTGAGTAATATAATAAGCAATTGTTGATGAAGATGTAGTGAATAAGAGAGAAGATAAAAGTGAAAAGTAGTAATGAGAAATTCGGTGGTTACATTCTGTTTTCAAAAATAATTTCATGTGTGCATCAGTTGTTTTTGTGTTGAAAGAAGGAAAGAAAAACAAGAGTGTATATGTGTGCGTGTGTGCTTTTGTTGTGAATTCGCTCAAAGAAGAGTTGCGGCGAAATTAGTTTAGCTTTTCGTTGTGTATTGTATTGTTGCCGGACACAAATAAAAGTTCAAATAAACTGTGGGGCGAATTTACAGTTTGGACGAACATTTACTGGTGTGATAAGTTTGGTGGCAACTTTCCTTTCATACCAATGACTACGTAAGCCAAAGGTAAGTTTTACAGTCTATAAACATGAGTTCAGCGAATAAACTTTTTATGTAATGCTGTTATTCTCAAAACCCCCTAAAATAATAAAAGCATAAAATAGCACGTCGCACAGTGGCTCTGAATGGTAATTGGTAATTTTTTAATTTTAATCTTGTCTCCAGTTTTAATTTCGTCAAAATCGGTGTAACATTTAGTATGCAAACGTGGGTTTTTTGTTTATTAAAAAATAGTCAAAATGAATCATTCCGTATCGAGCGGTACGATTTTTCACCTCGATAGCTGCGATTGCTTTGAAAGGCTTGTGTATGTATTCTTCTCACAAAAACATTGTATACGTATTTTTGGAAAAAAATAGAAAATTATTTTTCACGGGTTATGGCCAATTTAACAATGAAAAAAATTATTTTTTTTTCAAAAAAATGTGTTCCTTCAATCGCCTGTAACTCCTGAAATACTTGACCGATTTAAATGTGCTTTACCTCATTTTGAAGGCAATTTCAATTACAATTACAATTTTATTTCTTTTATTTTAATATTCGCAACGATTACATTAACAATTTTTTGAAACTTTAAAGTAGTAGATGTGATTTAAAGTAGTGATGCCATTTACTTAAAATGCTATGTGACTTTAGAAGTGCTGAAATGATGATTTCTTTTTTATGAGTTTTTTTTTTATTATTTTATATTTTTATTTTGATTTTTGAAATGGTTACATTAATTATCTTTAATCTTTAAAAGTCTTTTTATTGACTGTGTGAAGTTGGAAGTGGTGAAATGATGGTTTTGTTTTTTTTTAAGAATTTTTATCGATTTTTTGCAAAATTAAACAGAATTTCGGTGAAAAATCGTCAGAATGATATTTTTCAGTAGTTCAATTACAAATCTAAGAACAAATAGTCAATGGACAAATGTATTTTTTCCGATCGTGCAATCGCACACTACAAACAAGTAGAGATGGGCGCGGCTCACGTGATTCACGCGTGAATCACGCGTGATCGTGAACTAAATATATTTTACTCACGTGAGCGTGCGTGAACGTGAGCAACGAAAAAATGTTCGTGCGTGAATGTGCGTGAGTTTAATTTCTGCGTGATTCACGTGATTTTTTCGTGAGTGGCACATATTTATTTTTTTTTTTCATTTTACTTCGTTTAAAAATCTGAAATTTTCCATTCAAAATAAAATCCATATATATATATATATATATATATAAAGGGTGTCCCAAGAAGAGCGCAATTTTTTAATTTTAAATAAAACACAGATATTTAAGAAAAAATCGTGAATCTTTATTATATCGTAAAGTAGACAGAATGAGGTTATGTATGGAACAATATATCGTGCAGATGGCCGCCGCGGCTTTGCTGGCATGCACGCGATCTTTTAATGAAATTTTCAATGACCGTTTTGCATGAATACTGCGGTATTTCATTAATGCAGCGTCCAAAATCGTCTTTTAAGGCTTGAGTCGTCGTCGGCTTATTCGCGTAAACCATCGACTTCAAAAAACCCCAAAGAAAAAAATCTAATGGTGTTAAATCGCACGATCTAGGCGGCCAATTCTGATCTCCAAAACGCGAAATAACACGACCGGGAAATGACTGATGCAGCAATTGAATTGTTTCTCTGGCTGTATGACATGTGGCGCCGTCTTGTTGGAACCACATGCCCTCCACATTCATTTCTTCAAATCTAGGCAAGAAAAAACTGGTTATCATTTCACGATACCGAACACCATTGACTGTTTGCGCTTGACCTGCCTCATTTTCATAAAAAAAGGTCCAATGATTCCTCCAGCCCAAAAACCTCACCACACAGTGACACGTTGAGGATACATTTGCTTCTCGTGAAGCACTCGAGGATTTTCCGCACCCCAAATGCGACAATTCTGCCTATTGACGAAGCCATCAAAATGAAAATGGGCCTCGTCACTGAAGATGATTTTATCGGCAAAATCAGCATTTTCATGTTGTCTCTCCAATACCCAATTAACGAACTCCCTTCGCTGTCCACGGTCAGTTGGCTTCAGTTCCTGAGTCAATTGAACTTTGTATGCATGAAGATGCAAATCTTCAAACCGTCAAAATTCGCTGCAAAGTGGATTTGGAGACGCCAATTTGCTGAGCTCGGTGTCGAATTGAGGTGGATGGAGTTTGAGCGACATCATCACGTACAGCTGCGACATTTTCGGTCGATCGGCCTGGTCGATGGCGCGTTGTTGTCTTTACATCACTAACAGACCCAGTTTCGGCAAATTTATTCATTAAACTCTTTACAGTTGACTCTTTTGGAGCATTATTGTGATCCCAAATTGATCGCAATTTACGAACTGTAGCCGCAAAACTTTCACCATTTTGGTAAAACAATTTCACAATGAGAATGCGTTGTTCATTCGTGTAGCGCTCCATTTTTACTAACCTCGTACCTTCTACTAACAAACAATAACAATTGTTCAAATGTCAAACAATGACACTTCGAATGTTGCCAGATTTAAAAATTGCGTTCTTCTTGGGACACTTTTTATATATATATATATATATATATATATATATATATATACATATATTTATTTCTAAAACAAAGTGCTTCAATGTACGAAAAATTTCTAATTTTTCTATTATTTAAGCAAGTATTGCTTGTGCCAACACTATGCACTGCATTTATATGGGACACCCCCTTAGAGTTAGTTCACTTAAAAAAATCACATAAGTGATACCGGGGTATATGCTTTGTTTTCTACTTGGATTTTATATCAGTGTCCTATTTTTTAATTCTGCAAGTTTTAATACTACTTTAAAAATATGAATTTAAGACAAACCTCAGAGATTTAAATAATATAATTTTCGTATTTGCGAGGCGTTACTCACTTCGATTTAGAATATGAAATAAGGGGGATAAAGCATATATTATTTTCTTTGTTGAAATTGTTTGCGTGATTTACGTGAATCACGTGATTCACGCGTGATCGTGAGCTAAATTTATTTCACTCACGTGAGCGTGCGTGAACGTGAGCAACGAAAAAATCTTTGTGCGTGAACGTGCGTGATTAAATTTTTTTCCTTCGTGAGCGTGCGTGAACGTGAGCCAATAATCACTCACGCGCCCATCTCTACAAACAAGTAAGAAAACGTCAGTCGACTAACCGACTTACATATACCCTCACTCTCAGAGAACATATCTATGGAAATTATAAGAACTTAAATTTTACTTAGGGCCGGGTGATTTACGTGGAAGGTACTAGAAGTTTCATGGCATATGGTCCTAGCTTCCATATAAAAAAACATGATCAAATATCAAGTTATAGTGGATTTCATGGACCAGAATGAGTGTGGCAGTATCGCCTATATTCAACATGAATGCAACATCTGTAAAAGTATTGTCAACTATAAAACTTCATATTATTCCCACCATCCTTATAGATGTTATAACAGATTTAATTTTAAGTAGTTTAGGATGATTTGTGTGGGAGGTACCAGAAGAGGTGTGGCAATATCGCCCATATTCCACAAGAATGCAACATTTACAAACTCATTACCATATGTCAAACTTCAGAGTATTCCGATCATCCGTATATAAGTATGTATGGGAGGTACTAGAAGGGGCGTGGCAAACCCTGTCATATTTAGTACATTTAAAGTGATTATAAAAACTTCATCTAACACTAAAATATTGCTGTAATTGTAATGTCAAAAATTATGTCTTTAGAAAAACCCGCGAATTTTTTTTATCACGAGAGAAAATACCAAAATATTTTTGAGATATGTCTGCTGACTAAATAGGAAATATTTGATACAGAATTGTTTCGGAAACCCAGATAGAGAAAGCTGAAATAAATTCAACTGGAACCCCGAATTCTACAGCGGAAAATGTCAAATCGGGAGCGATATTTGTATGGGGGCTATATCTGAATCTGAACCGATTTTCTTCAAATTAAATAGCGTTCACAACTTCATTGTGCAAAGTTTCGTTTGGTTCTGGCTACAATTGCGACCTGTATCGTGATTACAACAATAGATGGACAGATAGACAGACAGATAGACAGACAGATAGACGGACATTGGTAAATCGATGCAAAAAGTGATTCTAAGTCGATCGGTATAATTAACAATGGGTCTATCTCCCTTCCTTTTGGGTGTTACAAACAAATGCACAAAGACATAATACTCTCGTGGAGTGTATAAAAACTTAAAGCATATGTATGTACAGAACAGTATGACCACTTAGATACACATGTTAACAACACTTTTTGAATAGAAGTTATTATAAAGCAATTTATTACCACGGAAATATATTGCGATTGTCTTTTTAATGATACGCATATTGCCCCAAGCTAATATAAAAGGAAATTCGAACTAAACTCGCTTATGAACTATATATTTATATTTTAATTAACAGCAGCCAATTTTAGTAGACTGCAGTGTGAATGGGGATGTAAGATTGCAGAAAACTGATGTTATGCCAAAAAAGCTGTAATAGCAGAAAAGTGTCTGCTGATTGGCAGCAGACAATCGCTGCTTTTATTAATAGACTTGTTCTTTAAGTGTAGAACTTCTTTTTTTAAATAGTTGCTTGAAATTACATACATACATATCGAGGGCTTATATTCATAAGTGGCTATGAACAAAAACATAAGTTTTCATGAGAGCGAAAAAACTGCTTTTCTCCTTAATTTGAAGAGAAATTATTAATCATTATTTTACAGTTTAACCTAAAAAGGATTACTAATTGCAACGATTAAAAAGTTTTCGAAAATTCCTATTATTCATAACCACTTTTGTATGTTTAAAATTGAGCACTATGAATGGTGAAATAAGCACATAGTCATTTACGCCCAAATATATTCATATTTCATAGAGACATGGGAGATTGACGAGTTAAATCTCATTCACATTGTCCTGTAAATATTAATTTGCTCTGGCTCACAAATTAACTTGGCACACATACAGACATATCCCTATCAAAGTGAAGGTTAGCATTGACCCCCTTCACGGCGCTATCATCATCATCTGTTGAATGCAGTGTTGACATTGATGTCGACATTTGTTGATACTGCAGCAGCTGCTGTTAGATGTTGTACGAGTACGCTTTAATTATTTCAGCCTTCACTTCAGTGTGCACTTTTACCTTTTACCCTTTACCTTCAACAATATATTTTTTCTATTTATGCCACAATTAAAGTGTTTTCAATGAATCCCTTTCAATTTGTGCTATTCGCATGCGAGACTCCGCAGATGAATGAATACCTCCTCCTTTTCTGTGATTTCGATGAGGGCGCTGGAGATTTTTTTATTTTCATTTTACTTACTGACTGGAGTTTAAAATTTATGGTGATTTCTCATTTCGGGGTGGTTGCCCAACTGAAAAATGAATTAAAGGCAAAAAGGAAAAATTGAAATATGTTTTTATTATTGAACAAATTATTTTCAAATTAAGATTGATTACCACCACAAAAGTGTGGAACATCAATCAGCGTTAATTTCAATTTGAGCGCAAAAAATCCCAAAATAAACGCAAATATATGCAGGGCTCTCTCTCTACTCCATCAGTCATTTTAGGTATTCAGGGGTATGGCAATGGAAATTATTATATTCAGGGATACTTATGCATAACTCAATGGGTCACAGACCGGTTGACCTCTAAATCCATTTGTCTGCACAATAATTTATGGACTTAGGATTTAATATTTGTGTAGGCAAGAGCCCACCATTTTGTGTATCTTACATTGGCTGTTGTCATTTTCGTAAAGTATAAATATGATTTTGTTTGCATAATAATTTCGTCAACTTATATGAGCGACACTAACCACAATTGTAACTGAGGTTATAGGGGGAAGATGAAACATTCCTGAAAAATACTCTCATAGAACAAAGTAGACTGGGAGCCATTGATTGCTAGCTAACAGTCGGGTGGGGGGTTCGGGTCCACTTTGCTCTCACAGCTCCCACAATCTCAGACATAAACAATAATTTTTATAGACTCCCTGTTTGAAAAACAATACAAAAGAAAAAAACTAATGTTTGAACTCGAATGGAAATGGACCGGTTTCTTGCCACATAAACTAAAAAAAAAACGAAATTAAACCCCTTATGGCAAGATTATTTAAAAAAAACTAACAGTATCAGTCATCGATTACCTTAAATAAGTTCCAGCTGATATGGAACCTTTTGCCTCTAAACCCATTACCCATCCATGGTCTTAGTGGCGTCAATGTGTACTAAGACCCCTACGTTCAACTCGCTTACCCTATTCCTACATCACCACCGTAAGAATTATAACAACCTAAGCTTCCATTGTTAAATTATTTATTAAAACATATTCAAATTCATTCATTCGATTTCTAAATTAGTTACTCTTAATGGTATGTCGTTTCTTATTGAAACGGAATAAATATTTTTATACATTAGTATACTTAAAAAAATGAAACTTATAAATCTTTAATCTAAATCTTAAATCTAAAATTTAATATTCAAATTCAAAGAATTCATTAAGTTGGTACTTCTAATTAATTCTAATTAACTTGAATTACGGAAGAAAATCATGTAAAACCTTAGTTCATGAATTTGCATTTTAATTCGCAGAAAGAAAAGACAATCCGGGATTGGAAATTTAAATATTTTGTATAAATATTTTTGGCCTAAATCGGACCACGAAGTAAGGGAAACCGAAATCAAATACCAAGTAGGACACAAATTAAACAACATAACTACGTTCAAAAGCAAAATTTCACTCCAAGTACATAATTATTGTACTGCATTGCAGTTTAAGACTGACCAATTTCCTTCGTTGATCTTTGAGGCCTCGAAGAACACGTTCGTTTGTGATTCCTGTTTTTTTTTTGGTAAAAAATAGAGTATTAAATTTTGCTGATGATTACAAACATATAGATACTTGGGTTTTGGGACATTTCATTTCCATTTTCCTGATGATGTTTTCTTTTCATACGCAACTATAAGACACCTTCCTATGTTGGTCACTGTTTGATTACGTTAATAGGAAATATTGGACAATCCTTGAATTTGTATTCAAAAGCCAATTTTGACTCGCACTCCATGAAAATTAAAACGTTGGCTAAGGGTATACCAAAAAATGAATCCTCATTCCCTCTGTACCAAGGAAATGAGGTCTTGCAAATTACCAGTCTCCCTTGCCAAAGGAATACTTTTGAGTTTTTCCGTGGACAGACACTATAATGGAACTAAAACAGAATAATGCACTACGAGTGTATAGGTTGTAGGTTATTGTCACGGCCCTTACCTTTAGGTTACAAATGGAAACTTTCTTCGGAAAGTAATTTAGATTTCCTCCAATTGGGAATACAATTATCATTAAAAATTCCGAACGTCTAACCAATCTCTTCTTTGCTCTGTGGCCTCGATCAAAAATTGTCCTACATATTTTAGTTTCAATGTTAGAATAATGGAAAAAAATCGGATTCCTATATTACCTTTTAATAACTTTTCGGCTTTTGCCGCACAATCTGACTAGTTAATAGTTTTGGTAATTGTATTGATTGCCATGATAATCTTGGATTACCAACTGTTTGGTTCCAACAATAAAAAATAGAAAAATTTCACTTGCTACAATCCAGTTTCACAGATTGAAAGCCTTTATGTCGAACTTGCTGGTTCCGAAAGAATGAATATTGTGCATATAGAGTTAAATGAAGCTTAGCCTACAGAGAGACGAGGTTTTGAAGTCAATTTCACCACTTGACAATTCCCACACGCTCCGCTAATAACCGTGAGAGTCATACTTACAATGCACTGGAATGAGAATAGCTCGTTGTTCTAAAAATAGAACAATTGCAATCGACTTATTCGCACATATCCCCATTATAGTACATCGCATCTCACTTGTTACCTCCCTTCCATATAAAATACAAAAGAAAACAAACGAACGAAAAAAAAATATTAAAAAGATTCGCCTGGAACTGGGCTCGAAACTGTGATCATACGACTCAGAGTCGCGCACGCGCTCTCTGGGCTATGCTAAGCTTGACCGTTCAAGTAACAGAATATGGGTTTGGATGGGTTAGCCAGAAGAATCGAATGTAGCGATTTGGCGATTTTATTTTCACTCTCTTTTTTTTGTTTTTCTCTCTTGTAAGTCTGGATGTTCAAGCGAGACGACGTTTACATATCCCAGCACACATTATATTATGATGTTGCAACAAACAATTGAGATATGACTACACCTGATCTTCTCTATATCTATTTGCAAAATACATTATAAACGTTCATCACAAAAATTATAAATATTTGTTTTTGCTTTGCCTCAAAATAAAAGGATTGATAATATTGAAATATACACAAGTGTTATATTCACAGAATTTTAATATTAGACACCAGGTCAAAATCTTTAATACGATTATGTCCAAAAAAGAGGTAATATCTGACTTGTACAAAAATTAAAAAGTATTTAAAAATTTTGAGTTTTTGTCCTGCATAAGATGTTCAAGTTTTAGCCGAAGTCATCGGTGTTTCAGAATAAAATTCCATCGGTCAAAATTCAATAACTTTTGTTCTAGTAAACATTATTACTTTTTTAAAAACGGATATTCGGCAAGTGAGTTGTGCTTCTCGTTTCGTTTGTGAGAATCATTATCTTAAAGAGGCCGGGTATGTTTTTGAAAAGTCGCTGCGAAGCCACCTAAGGAAACCTTTGATAGGGTAGAAATCATAATAGAGGTTGTATGCTGCCAAGCAATAAATGTCACCTGCCACTTGTAAATAAATTTGCATGATTTGGTCTTGAGCCAGGACAATATCCCAGTTCAAATCAAATTTTGATTACAGATCAAAACAAGGACCGAAGGATTATTTTCAGATATTAACATTGATAGGATATATTTCAGAGATTAGCCCAAAGTTGACTAATTTTCGTATTTTTAAAAGAAAATTATTTTTTGTGTTTATGTTTTTTTTCACACGTAAAAATGTGTTTGCTCACAATGATCAATAAATAATCTATTTTTTCGTCTTATAAATTTTCACATGTTTCAAAATTTGAAACATTCTTTCTTTTTTCGAATTTGGGGAAATGTTTGTCACACATTTTAAGAGGGACCATCCCGATCCCATGACGATCCGTGAAATTTTGACAGTTCTTATAGAAAATTGTTGGCTATTTTCTGACAAATTTTGCACAAAATATCCAAATGGCTTTGTGTAAGGATTTTCAACGATAGAAATATATATTGAACTTTCGTTTTAAAGCAGTCGTCCAATGATGCACGTGGACAATAATTCAATGGAAAGTAGTGCATCTATTTCTACAAACACCGTAAATTGCTTCGACGAATCCTAACATACAAACATACATTGAATAATGTCAAAATTATAAACGTATTAATAACACAAGTAAACGCCTATAGGAAACAAGTAAGGAAGGTTAAAGTCGGGCGTGGCCGACTTTGTGATACCCTACACCTAGTCAATATAACCTGTGGTGTAGGGTATAAAAAGGTCGTTACATTTGAACCGGGTATATATATACTACAAATTTCCTACTTCTATCTGTATTTGTAAAAAAATTTGAACACAAACTTTGAATGGGAGCTATATATAAATCTGAACCGATTTGACCCACTTTCGCCATGGATGTTTGTAGTTGAAATATGAGTTGGTTTGTCAAATTTTAAACAAATCTGTTCAAATATGCTATTTCTAGAGCGGAAATAATCAATTCAGTGGCGAAATTTGTATTGAAGATATATATCTGAACCGATCTGTCCCAATTCTACCAGAGTTGTTTCCAGTTGAAATACAAGTAGTTTTACCAAATTTTAAGAAAATCTGCTAAAATATGTGGTTTCTAGAGCGGAAAGAGTCAAATCATAGGAGACATTTGACATCTGATCTGGACGATCTGGCCTATTTTCACCAGAGCTATTTCTAGTTAAAATATCTGACGTTTTGCTCAGTTTGAGGAAAATCTGTTGAAATGTGTGGTTTCTAGAGCGGAAAAAGTAAAATCGGAAGCAAAATTTGTATGGGAGCTACCCAATAAGCACAAAGTCGGACTCGGATCCGATTCGGATCCGATTTGAGTCCGACATCTCGGTTTCTCGCTTTCTCTGTTCCGATTCGGATCCGATTTGAGTCCGAGATGTCGGACTCCGCTTTCTCTGTTCCGATTCGGATCCGATTTGAGTCCGAGATGTCGGACTCCGCTTTCTCTGTTCCGATTCGGATCCGATTTGAGTCCGAGATGTCGGACTCCGCTTTCTCTGTTCCGATTCGGATCCGATTTGAGTCCGAGATGTCGGACTCCGCTTTCTCTGTTCCGATTCGGATCCGATTTGAGTCCGAGATGTCGGACTCCGCTTTCTCTGTTCCGATTCGGATCCGATTTGAGTCTGAGATGTCGGACTCCGCTTTCTCTGTTTCGGACTTTGATAACAAGAATAGATGGACAGACGGACGGACATCGCTAAATCGACTCGAAGTGATTCTAAGTCGATCGGTATAATAATCGATGGGTCTATCTCGTTCCTTTTTGGGCTTTATAAACAATATCTAAATATCTAACCTACACCCTGCGGTGTAGGGTATAAAAATAGACCACTGTCATACTAATTGGTATATATGATGGCGCTGGCATGAAACAGTGATGCAAGCCGACCGATTTTAAGTCGACAAGCCGCCGCATGTTTCTGCACGATTTCATCGGCTCACATCGACTTCTACCACGCCACCGAGTTAGAACTCCGTCAAATCTTACTACTAAAATAGACAAGCCACTTAATATATATATTTTACTACAGTGAAATATATGGATCTTTATTTGAATTTGGTATCCCACTATATGATGACGTCTATAGAAACTTAAATGATTTTATCTTGATTTGCAAGTGTGTAATGGACGTTTTGGACACGACCAAATTGTACCACAATCAGAAATATTTTTTCTACAAAAAACACTTTAACCTTCTCCCGGCATTCCTAGAAGTATTTTTCTGCGATATTCTGCCAATATCACTTCAAGTCACACAACATACCCGTCTTAATCAGAATCCGCGAACAGTCCTCCATAATCTTTCTTTTCCCTTTACTCCATTGGAAATCTCTTATGGTATTTTTCTCTGCTTCGTGTTAGCTTGCTGCAGCCTATTAACACTTTCCTTCTTTTCTTTATATAAGTTAGCATTAACCATATTATTAAGCCTACCTCGTAAGTACTAATAACACGCGCAGACGAATGGCGTATCATATTTCTGCAATGCATTGCTTATGTTTGGGAAATGATGATTCGCTAGTTGACTCGCGGTGCATTCACCCAACAAATATTCATATTTGCTGGGAGAATGCAAACTAAGCATTAATAACTATAAATTCTGTCAAAGCATAAAGTGTAATAATATTTTATGAAATGAATAAAAGTCAGATTCTTTTACAAGTCCGTGTACTTCGGACAGGAATTCTCTCCGTTCTTAACTGGCGCCCAACGTAGTCTAAAAGGTTTTTAAATTATTTAACCTGTCAATATCTCAGTAAAGAGAGAAAAAATAAATAATTAAAACAAAAAAATTCGTGGTAAACCGAAAAAAACATCAAAGTTAAAAAAAAAGGTTTTTTAAATTATTTAACCTGTCAAAATCTCAGTAAAGAGAGAAAAAATAAATAATTAAAACAAAAAAATTCACGGTAAACGGAATTAAAAGACATTAAAGTTTAAAGGTTTTTAAAAATTATTTAACCTGTCAAAATCTCGTTAAAGAGAGAAAAAATAAATAATTAAAACAAAAAAATTCGTGGTAAACCGAAAAAAACATCAAAGTTAAAAAAAGGTTTTTTAAATTATTTAACCTGTCAAAATCTCAGTAAAGAGAGAAAAAATAAATAATTAAAACAAAAAAATTCACGGTAAACGGAATTAAAAGACATTAAAGTTTAAAGGTTTTTAAAAATTATTTAACCTGTCAAAATCTCGTTAAAGAGAGGAAAAAATAAATAATTAAAAAAAAAATCACAGAAAAGCAAGTGAAAAAAGAACAAATAAATTTAAATTAGTTTTTTTGAAATTATTTTTCAAATAACATCTCGGTAAAGAGACAAAAAAAATAATAATCAAAAATCGTGATAAAACGAGAAAAAGAAACTAATTTAAAACAAAGACAAGAAAATAAATAATTCAACCTCAGCACATAAGCTCAACACCAAAAGCCAGAGCAAGTAGCCAAAAAGAAGAGAAAACAAGAGGAAAGCAGCACTACACACAGCACCTAACATCAACCTCAACACCAATAGCCAGAGCAAGTAGCCAAAAAGAAGAGAAAACAAGAGGAAAGCAGCACCTAACATCAACATCAACACCAAAGGAACGAAGGAAAATAGATTAGAGTAACCAAATGGAAAATTTTTTGTAAGTACCAATTTATTTTCGAATTTCTGTGTTTTCGGCATTATCAATATTTTGCGCGTTAAATCTAAGTTTTCCAGTACTTTTTGTTATCGTGTTTTGCTCGATTTTTTTTGTTATTCGTTTATTCTTCCGATTGACAATGGCAAGCAGGGACGAAATTGTAGGCATTGTGACGGCGGCTGTTGATGCCATGACTGATGACTTGAGAGAGCAAATCGTTGCACTCACACGACAGTTTAGTAGTTTACGCACCCCAAGAGTGGAAACATACGAACCAGTAACCTTAGGAAGGGCTCGGGGTACTTCATTAGATTTGGTAAAATCGCTTCCTGAATTCCGGGGGGATATGTCGTCTTATCCAGCATGGCGTGATGCCGCACACTTCGCTATAGGTTACTATGAAGAAGGATCAGAAAATTATTACATTGCAATGGGAATTTTGAGGAACAAAATTACGGGTATGGCTAATGATAAATTATCATCCTTCAATACAGTATTGAACTTTAAAGCTATAATTGCTAGATTAGATCAGTGTTTCGCTGACAAGAGGTCATTGCAGGTTTTGGAGAGTGAATTGAGTATTCTTAGGCAAGGAAAATCGCAAATAACAGATTTTTATGATGATGTTGACAAGCATTTGACTTTGATAATAAATAAAAATAAAATGAGTTACCCTGGAAATGAAGAGGTGGCTAACGCATTGAACGCCAGGGCCAGAGACAACGCATTGCGTGTATTTATTTCGGGTTTAAGGAAACCATTAAGTGACATATTATTTTCAACCAAGCCAAGTGATTTACCGACGGCTTTAGCCACTGCACAGGAACTGGAGTCGGACCAACGCAGACAAGAGTTTGCGAGGATTTTCGCGGAGGGCAGTGTTGCTCACATATCACGAACACACCAAAATTCCCATCCATCATATAAACGTACCGCTCAAAACGCAAATGGAGCTCGCATATTACAACAGGAACCAGTCCCAATGGATGTCGATCCAGGATCATCCATGTTTCGACGACCCACAACATTTACTGGACATAGACCCCAACAACCTAATGAAATCACTGCTAGAACTCCACCGGTTAAGCGTGATAGAGAACCTGGTTCCGGGAGGAGCGCACCCATTCAGAAACAACAACGTGTGAACCATTTGGCTACTGATCCATCGGAAGAGGAAGATGTGGACGATTTGAGTTCCAATTTTTCGCAGTACGAAGAGGAAGACGACGAGCAAGTGGTAGAAGAGTTACATTTTTTAGACTAGGCTCGCTCCTTCCCTTTATCATAAAGACAATTAAGGGTAGGGAGTTAAAACTATTAGTGGATACAGGAACATCGAAAAATTTTATTAAACCAATAGATGACTTAATTTTTGGAGTTCCCCTCGGGAAACCTTTTAATGTAAATACCTTGAACGGCACAAATTCGATAAATGAAAAATGCACGATGGTTTTATTCGGTTATGTTACTACATTTTACTTACTTGATACGTTACGGAATTTTGACGGAATTATTGGGTATGAGTTTTTAAAACAAATTAATGGAAAATTGAATATGACGGACGATACTTTAACTTACGAAAAAAGTAAAAATCCTGTTGTCAAAGCAAACGAACAGATAAATTTTCACGCAATCGATAAAGATTTGGTACCACAAAATGTAATAGAGGAGTTCAACAGAATTATATCGGGAAATTCTACTGCTTTTGCAGACCCAAACCGAGCATTACCATACAATACCAGCGTAGAGGCGACGATTCAGACAAAGAATGAGGAACCCATTTATTCAAGATCGTACCCATATCCTGTGATCATGTCGGACTTCGTCAATAATGAGATTAAAGCCCTTCTTCAGGACGGAATAATAAGAAAATCTTTCTCTGCATATAATTCTCCCGTACTTGTTGTAAGAAAAAAAGGTTTAGACGAACAAGGAAAACAAAATCACAGGCTTGTAATAGATTTCCGAAAATTGAATGATGCGACGGAAAACGACAAATATCCAATGCCCGATATTCCAGTAATATTATCAAACTTAGGAAAATCACAATATTTCACAACACTGGATCTGAAAGCGGGTTACCATCAGATCCTATTAGCTGAAAAGGACAGAAAAAAAACAGCCTTTAGTGTCAATAATGGGAAGTATGAGTTTTGTAGGTTACCGTTTGGGCTGAAAAACGCTCCAAGCATATTTCAGCGTACAATTGACGATATTTTACGGGATTTCATCGGAAAGATATGCCAAGTCTATATGGATGACATTATAATATTTTCTCCAGATGAGTACAGCCATCTGGAGCACATCCATACAATTTTGAACGAGATAAGTAAGGCCGGTATGAGGATATCCGCGTCAAAGTCTAAATTCTTTCGGACGGAGGTAGAATTCCTTGGTTTCGTAATTACCAGAAATGGCATTACAACATGCCCAGATAAAGTCAAGGCCATTAGGGAATTTCAAAAGCCAGACAATTTGAGAAGTCTCCGATCTTTCTTGGGTCTTTCCGGTTTCTACAGAAGATTTATGAGGGATTACGCAAAAATTGCGAAGCCTCTGACTAAATATTTAGAGGGCGATAATGGTAAAGTTACAGCAAGAAAATCTAAAAGTATTAAGATCGAACTGAACGCAGATGCACTGGCTGCATTTGAAAAGTTGAAACAAGTTATCGCATCAGAAGATGTCATACTTTCGTACCCAGACTATGAAAAAGCGTTTGAACTTACGACGGACGCGTCTGCGGTTGCCCTCGGAGCAGTGCTCTCACAGGAAGGTAGGCCTATAACGATGATATCTAGAAATTTAACAGCAACTGAGTCAAATTATGCTACAAACGAAAGAGAATTACTCGCGATCGTATGGGCCCTGAAGGAATTAAGACACTATCTATATGGTGTTCCGGATATCCATATTTTTACTGACCATCAACCTATAACGTTTTCAATGTCGGATAAAAATCCTAATTCAAAAATGAAAAGATGGCGATCTTTTATCGAAGAATACTCGCTCAAATTTATTTATAAACCCGATAGAGAGAACGTGGTGGCTGACGCACTATCCAGGCAATTAGTTAATCATTCACTGGATGATTCGGATGACGACACCGTTCATAGTGAAATATCCTTGACACAAGTTATAAGTTCAGTCAAATATCCACTAAATCAATACAGAAATCAGATATTGATATCAAAGGGTTCATCATGTAATAAAACAGAGAATATCATTTTTCAGAAATTCTTGAGACATACAATCACATATGACAATACGGAAAATTTAGAGAAAATTCTTTTGGAAGTCGTTAACCCGACGATAGTAAATGCAATTTGTTGTGAACTTCCTATTTTGGCTGAGATTCAAAATTGTATCATGACAATGTTTCCGTCAATAAAATTTATTCACACGGAAAAATGCGTTATGGACGTAATCCGGGAAGACGATCAATGGGACATAGTGACTACTGAGCACAACCGAGCTCACCGATCAGTACAGGAAAATTTTAAACAGATTATTAGCGAGTATTATTTCCCGGGTATAAAGAAAAGATTAAAATATGTCATAGCCAACTGCAAAATTTGTAGGGAAAATAAATACCAAAGAAGGCCGGCTAAGGTAAAAATAGCCCCAACACCAATTCCTGAGTACCCTGGGCAAATTTTACATGTTGACATTTTAATAACAAACAAGTGTAATTTTTTGACATGCTTAGACAAGTTCTCCAAATTTGCTACACTTGTTCCTGTTGCATCCAGGAATGCAATAGATATTAAATCAGCTCTGTTCCAAATTTTGAACAGATTTGGAAATGTGAAGCTGGTTGTATCGGATAACGAGAAATCATTCCAATCGAGTTTAGTTGGAACGTTCCTTCGAGATCATTACGGAGCGGAACAATTTTTCGTACCACCGATGCACAGCGAAAGCAACGGTCAAGTAGAGAAATTTCACTCTACCCTCCTGGAGATTGCGAGATGTGTGAAGGTACAACAGAAGGTCGATGACACTATGGATCTGTTACTATTATCAACATTCAAGTACAATAATTCGGTACATTCAGTGACAGGTATGAAACCAGTTGACGTCATAAATTCAATTTCGGACAAAGTTTTAGGCGAGATAAGGACAAAATTACAGTTAGCTCAGGACAGGACTTTACGAACACACAATGAAGACGCATCAGTTAAAATTTTCCATCCGGGCGAGAAGGTGTTTGTTAAAAGAAATCGCAGATTAGGAAACAAATTTGATAAATGGTACGTCGAGGGTACAATTGAACGCGACTTAGGTACCACAGTACTAATTAACGGAAGGAAAGTTCATAAAAGTAACTTGCGGTAGTGTTTTTCTTTTCAGATTTTTTATGATTTGGGTAACATTGACATCAGCGAAGGTGCTGGATTATACTGACTCACACTTCATAGCTATAAGGGACGGAGATGTTGCTATTTACGAAAACTTTAAATACATCGTGCATCGGACAAACCTGACAGAATACGAAATGATTTTAAATGACAACGCGGAACTGATAAAAAATTTCAAGGATGAAAGAGAGACTGACATCATTATGGACCAGACTAGACAAATACAGCGCCTGCTGCGGGTACTTTTGGTGAATAGACGGCATGCAAGGTCATTGGATTTCATTGGATCAGCACTTAAGTTTATTGCGGGTACGCCGGACCGAGGTGATTTCGACCTACTAATGACAAAAGAGGACCTGTTGGTACAGAACAATAATAAACAGACTGTTGTAAATTCTGCACTACAAGACAAAATTAACGAGTTGACAGAAAGAATAAACGTAATGCAGAAGGCATCAGGAAATTCTAATGCAATTAATGCTGACCAACTATTATTTCTCGAACTTTTGAGTGCCAGGAATGGTGAAATTATTTTTTTCCTGAACCAATTGACACTATCCATTACTTTGGCAAAGACGAATGTAGTAAATCCCATAATAATTGATAATACCGAAGTAAATTATATTCTCGAGAATGAATTGGTACCAATAAGTTTAAATAATCTTCTAAAATCAAGTACTGTAAAAGTTTATCAAACTAACAATATCATTTATTATGTTATAAAAGTACCTTTAGTAAAAGAAATATGTAACTTTTTAAGAATATTCCCGGTAGTCCATAATAACTCTGTAATTCAAATGGGGATACGGACGTCTTCACAGTGCAATGATCGTCATACTCCTATAACGGACTGCGTAAATGCTGGAAATACCAGTATTTGTAAAATAACCACGGATGAGTGCTTATCACAATTGCTGAATGACAATTTTGCTGCCTGTTCAACTGAACCGGCAGATAACATTCAACCAATCCAGGAAATCTCTGAAGGTTCAATTTTATTAAACAATGTTCAAGAAACTACTGTAATTGATCGTGAGATCATATCAGTTACGGGTACGGCAATAATTTTATTCTCCAATAATATTACTATAAATGGTACAATTTTTTATAACAGACATCGTCAGTCCGATTTTATTGAACCCCATCCACCGAAAATTCTGAACATAAAAGAGACTGGACATAATATAAATCTTTCCTTACCATACCTTCACAGAATTTATCTTGAAAATACTAATTTGCTCGAAACACTTGATTATGAAATGACAAGTCATAGGGTGCTTTTCATGACAATTTTATTTTTCATTGCATTACCAATTGTTGTTATTTACCGCTGCAAACGTGAGCGTAAACCCGAACAATTGGATTTAGATGACATAGTTAGAAGAGTACAAAGTCGGAATAGGGACTCTCCGATTTAAAATGGGGGGCAGTTAGCATTAACCATATTATTAAGCCTACCTCGTAAGTACTAATAACACGCGCAGACGAATGGCGTATCATATTTCTGCAATGCATTGCTTATGTTTGGGAAATGATGATTCGCTAGTTGACTCGCGGTGCATTCACCCAACAAATATTCATAAAGAGTGATTTTTTTGAGGTTAGGATTTTCATGCATTAGTATTTGACAGATCACGTGGGATTTCAGACATGGTGTCAAAGAGAAAGATGCTCAGTATGCTTTGACATTTCATCATGAATCGTCTTACAAACGAACAACGCTTGCAAATTATTGAATTTTATTATCAAAATGCGTGCTCTGTTAAGAAAGTTCATTGCGCGCTTCCATTTTATGGTCAGTTTAATCGACCCACTGAAGCGGCTATTCGGGCTATTGTGACTAAATTTCGCACCAAATTTACATTGTTGGACATTAAACCACCAACACGCTTACGTAGAGTGCGAACTGAAGAAAATATCGCAGCTGTATCGGCCAGTGTTAATGATGACCACCAATTTTCGATTCGTCGCCGTTCGCACCAATTGGGTCTCTGTTACTCAAAAACGTGGAAATGCCAAAATTGGACTAAGCGGATGGACCACCTAAGACGCAGCCGCGGTCAACATTTAAATGAAATTATCTTCAAAAAGTAAATGTCATGGACCAATCTAACGTTTCAAATAAAGAACCGATGAGATTTTGCAAATTTTATGCGTTTTTTTTTAAAAAAAGTTATCAAGCTCTTAAAAAATCACCCTTTATTTGCTGGGAGAATGCAAACTAAGCATTAATAACTATAAATTCTGTCAAAGCATAAAGTGCAATAATATTTTATGAAATGAATAAAAGTCAGATTCTTTTACAAGTCCGTGTACTTCGGACAGGAATTCTCTCCGTTCTTAACTTATATGTACAAATCCGGAAATGCCATATGTTTTTTTTTCTTCGATATTTTTTTAATTTTTTAAAGAAACTGGATTTTATCATGAATTTATTTAATGTTTTGTTGCAAAATGACAAAATTACAAGCGAGAATATAATCGTATGTTCACGAAATTTGTAGGCAATGTGCAAAAGTTGACAGATCAAACATATGATGGAAGTGACCTCAGTTTCACATTATGTACTTTGTTCTGATCTTCTACATATGTGGTGAATTTCATATACTACGAATCTGTATATTATATCTTGGTTTGTTTCTTGGCTAACGTACTTACATATCTATGTACATAGATACGTATGCACAATAGCAATACATCCACCAAAAAGGGATAAAAAACCTTGCGCTAAAGCATGAAGATAAAATGATGATATTCAACGGAGTTTTCTGAACAGAAAAACTTATATCCCATTTTTTTGCGTTTTCGAAAAAGTGCTTAATGTTGCAACCATAAAAAGTTCCGACCAATGTGGCAACATGAACGTTCAACCAACTTTGACGTTTAATTTCTGGTTTGACGAAAGTCAAAAGTTAAAGTTGCAAAACCAACTTAACAACTTCCTTCTTTTACCAACATCCAAAGTGTTAAGATCGTGACAGTGAAGAATAAAAATCAAAATTTATTTGAAAAATCCGCAGCGATAGGAAATCACAATCTTATTGGTGTTATAAGCAAGAAGAATCATAAATTTGCTGTTCAGGTGAATATAAAATAACATTTATCAAAGGAAATAATATATCTGAATGAGTGATTTGTTCCTAAAGATCTGTGCCAAAACACCCCAACGTTCTAATCTCCATAAGGCTGACGTAGTTCATTGCCACATTGAGGGAAGAACGGATTCCAGGAAGAAATTTGAGCAAGAATTCACGCTGCCTACATGCTAGCGTGATCAATTTTTTTTCTTGCCATAAATTCCATCCAAAATTAATTAAAACAAGACTAGTAAAATCCGAGAAGACGTTTTAGATTCCTGTAGAACCAGGAAGTCTGCCCAACCAGACCTACCTATCACTCTGCCGAATTAAATCAGGATCCGCCAGATACCCAGACCCCAATGCACAAATATCACAAGTGTAGATTAAAGTGAGAATCACCAACACATACATAAGTATCAGTTTTTCCTTTACAAACCAAATATCTTTTTTTTTGAATTGTTATTAATTTAATTTATTTAATTTTTAGAATCATTTGGAAATGTTGCATAATCAGGAACAAACATCACATACATAAGTCATTGCAAGAGAGATCGACATATAAATTTGATTTATTCCAATAGCAGCAACCATCATAGAGTGTCTGCGTTATGTGATCACTTTTTTCGGGTCAAAAAATTAAAATTCATTTCCAAAACTTTTTTCCAAAACTTTAACCCTTCATAACTTCTAAACTAGACGTCCTACGAGCAAAAGGACAATAATCTGTGATCACTTTTTTCGGGTCAAAAAATTAAAATTCATTTCCAAAGCTCTAACCCTTCATAACTTCTAAACTAGACGTCCTACGAACAAAGGACAATAATCTGTGATCACTTTTTTTGGGTTAAAAAAATTAAAATTTAGTTTAAAAAAATTAAAATTCATTAATCTTTAAACCTTCATAACTTCTAAACTAGACGTCCTACGACCAAAAGGACAATAATATGTGATCACTTTTTTTGGGTCAAAAAATTAAAATTCATTTCCAAAACTTTAACCCTTCATAACTTCTAAACTATACGTCCTACGAGCAAAAGGACAATAATCTGTGATCACTTTTTTTGGGTCAAAAAATTAAAATTCATTTCCAAAACTTTAACCCTTCAAAACTTCTAAACTAGACGTCCTACGAGCAAAAGGACAATAATCTGTGATCACCTTTTTCGGGTCAAAAAATTAAAATTCATTTCCAAAGCTTTAACCCTTCATAACTTCAAAACTAGACGTCCTACGAGCAAAAGGACAATAATCTGTGATAACTTTTTTCGGGTCAAAAATTTAAAATTCATTTCCAAAGCTCTAACCCTTCATAACTTCTAAACTAGACGTCCTACGAGCAAAGGGACAATAATCTGTGATCACTTTTTTGGGTCAAAAAATTAAAATTGAGTTTAAAAAAATTAAAATTCATTTCCAAAACTTCAACCCTTCATAAGTTCTAAACTAGACGTCCTACGAGCAAAAGGACAATAATCTGTGATCACTTTTTTCGGGTCAAAAAATTAAAATTCATTTCCAAAGCCTTTACCCTTCATAACTTCTAAACTAGACGTCCTACGAGCAAAAGGGCAATAATCTGTGATCACTTTTTTCGGGTCAAAAAATTAAAATTCATTTCCATAACTTTAACCCTTCATAAGTTCTAAACTAGACATCCTACGAGCAAAAGGACAATAATCTGTGATCATTTTTTTGGGTCAAAAAGTTAAAATTCATTTCCAAAACTTTAACCGTTCATAACTTCTAAACTAGACGTCCTACGAGCAAAGGGACAATAATCTGTGATCACTTTTTTCGGGTCAAAAAATTAAAATTCATTTCCAAAGCTTTAACCCTTCATAACTTCTGAACTAGAAGTCCTACGAGCAAAAGGACAATAATCTGTGATCACTTTTTTCGGGTCAAAAAATTAAAATTCATTTCCAAAGCTTTAACCCTTCATAACTTCTGAACTAGACGTCCTACGATCAAAAGAACAATAATCTGTGATCACTTTTTCAGGTCAAAAAATTAAAATTAATTTCCAAAGCTTTAACCCTTCATAACTTTTGAACTAGAAGTCCTACGAGCAAAAGGACAATAGTCTGTGATCACTTTTTCCGGGTCAAAAAATTAAAATTCATTTCCAAAGCTTTAACCCTTCATAACTTCTAAACTAGACGTCCTACGAGCAAAAGGACAATAATCTGTGATCACTTTTTTCGGGTCATAAAATTCATTTCCAAAGCTTTAACCCTTCATAACTTCTAAACTAGACGTCCTACGAGCAAAAGGACAATAATCTGTGATCACTTTTTTCGGGTCAAAAAATTAAAATTCATTTCCAAAACTTTAACCCTTCATAACTTCTAAAGTAGACGTCCTACGAGCAAAAGAACAATAGTCTGTGATCACTTTTTTCGGGTCAAAATATTAAAATTCATTTCCAAAACTTTACCCCTTCATAACTTCTAAACTAGACGTCCTACGAGCAAAAGGACAATAATCTGTGAACACTTTTTTCGGGTCAAAAAATTTAAAATTCATTTCCAAAGATCTAACCCTTCATAACTTCTAAACTAGACGTCCTACGAGCAAAAGGACAATTATCATACGATCACTTTTTTCGGGTCAAAAAATTAAAATTCATTTCCAAAGCTTTAACCCTTCATAACTTCTAAACTAGACGTCCTACGAGCAAAAGTACAATAATCTGTGATCACTTTTTTCGGGTCAAAAAATTAAAATTCATTTCCAAAGCTTTAACCCTTCATAACTTCTACACTAGACGTCCTAGGAGCAAAAGGACAATTATCATGCGATCACTTTTTTTGGGTCAAAAAATTAAAATTCATTTCCAAAACTTTAACCCTTCATAACTTCTAAACTAGACGTCCTACGAGCAAAAGGACAATAATCTGTGATCACTTTTTTCGGGTCAAAAAATTAAAATTCATTTCCATAACTTTAACCCTTCATAACTTCTAAACTAGACGTCCTACGAGCAAAAGCTTTAACCTTCATAACTTCTAAACTAGACGTCCTACGAGCAAAAGAACAATAATCTGTGATCACTTTTTCGGGTCAAAAAATTAAAATTCATTTCCAAAACTTTAACCCTTCATAACTTCTAAACTAGACGTCCTACGAGCAACAGGACAATAATCTGTGATCACTTTTTTCGAGTCAAAAAATTAAAATTCATTTCCAAAGCTTTAACCCTTCATAACTTCTAAACTAGACGTCCTACGAGCAAAAGAGCAATAATCTGTGATCACTTTTTCGGGTCAAAAAATTAAAATTCATTTCCAAAACTTTAATCCTTCATAACTTCTAAACTAGACGTCCTACGAGCAAAAGGACAATAATCTGTGATCACTTTTTTCGAGTCAAAAAATTAAAATTCATTTCCAAAACTTTAACCCTTCATAACTTCTAAACTAGACGTCCTACGAGCAAAAGGACAATAATCTGTGATCACTGTTTTCGGGTCAAAAAATTAAAATTCATTTCCAAAACTTTAATCCTTCATAACTTCTAAACTAGACGTCCTACGAGCAAAAGAGCAATAATCTGTGATCACTTTTTCGGGTCAAAAAATTAAAATTCATTTCCAAAACTTTAACCCTTCATAACTTATAAACTAGACGTCCTACGAGCAAAAGGACAATAATCTGTGATCACTTTTTTCGGGTCAAAAAATTAAAATTCATTTCCAATACTTTAACCCTTCATAACTTCTAAACTAGACGTCCTACGAGCAAAAGGACAATAATCTGTGATCACTTTTTTCGGGTCAAAAAATTAAAATTCATTTCCAAAACTTTAACTTTTCATAACTTCTAAACTACACGTCCTACGAGCAAAAGGACAATAATCTGTGATCACTTTTTTTGGGTCAAAAAATTTAAAATTCATTTCCAAAGCTCTAAGCCTTCGTAACTTCATAACAAAAGGACAATAATCTGTGATCACTTTTTTCGGGTCAAAAAATTAAAATTCATTTCCAATACTTTAACCCTTCATAACTTCTAAACTAGACGTCCTACGAGCAAAAGGACAATAATCTGTGATCACTTTTTTCGGGGTCAAAAATTAAAATTCATTTCCAAAACTTTAACCCTTTATAACTTCTAAACTAGACGTCCTACGAGCAAAAGGACAATAGTCTGTGATCACTTTTTTGGGTCAAAAAATTGAAATTCATTTCCAAAACTTTAACCGTTCATAACTTCTAAACTAGATGTCCTACGAGCAAAAGCTTTAACCTTCATAACTTCTAAACTAGACGTCCTACGAGCAAAAGGACAATAGTCTGTGATCACTTTTTTCGGGTCAAAAAATTAAAATTCATTTCCAAAGCTTTAACCCTTCATAACTTCTAAACTAGACGTCTTACGAGCAAAAGCTTTAACCTTCATAACTTCTAAACTAGACGTCCTACGAGCAAAAGGACAATAATCTGTGATCACAAATTTAAAATTCATTTCCAAAGATCTAACCCTTCATAACTTCATAACAAAAGGACAATAATCTGTGATCACTTTTTTCGGGTCTAAAAATTGAAATTCATTTCCAAAACTTTAACCTTTTATAACTTCTAAACTAGACGTCCTACGAGCAAAAGCTTTAACCTTCATAACTTCTAAACTAGACGTCCTACGAGCAAAAGAACAATAATCTGTGATCACTTTTTCGGGTCAAAAAATTAAAATTCATTTCCAAAACTTTAACCCTTCATAACTTCTAAACTAGACGTCCTACGAGCAAAAGCTTTAACCTTCATAACTTCTAAACTAGACGTCCTACGAGCAAAATAACAATAATCTGTGATCACTTTTTCGGGTCAAAAAATTAAAATTCATTTCCAAAACTTTAACCCTTCATAACTTCTAAACTAGACGTCCTACGAGCAAAAGGACAATAATCTGTGATCACTTTTTTCGGGTCAAAAAATTAAAATTCATTTCAAAGCTTTAACCCTTCATAACTTCTAAACTAGACGTCCTACGAGCAAAAGGACAATAATCTGTGATCACTTTTTTCGGGTCAACAAATTAAAATTCATTTCCAAAACTTTAACCCTTCATAACTTCTAAACTAGACGTCCTACGAGCAAAAGCTTTAACCTTCATAACTTCTAAACTAGACGTCCTACGAGCAAAAGGACAATAATCTGTGATCACTTTTTTCGGGTCAAAAAATTAAAATTCATTTCCAAAGCTTTAACCCTTCATAACTTCTAAACTAGACGTCCTACGAGCAAAAGGACAATAGTCTGTGATCACTTTTTTCGGGTCAAAAAATTAAAATTCATTTCAAAGCTTTAACCCTTCATAACTTCTAAACTAGACGTCCTACGAGCAAAATGACAATAATCTGTGATCACTTTTTTCGGGTCAAAAAATTAAAATTCATTTCCAAAGCTTTAACCCTTCATAACTTCTAAACTAAAATTCATTTAAAAGCTTTAACCCTTCATAACTTCTAAACTAGACGTCCTACGAGCAAAAGAGCAATAATCTGTGATCACTTTTTCGGGTCAAAAAATTAAAATTCATTTCCAAAACTTTAATCCTTCATAACTTCTAAACTAGACGTCCTACGAGCAACAGGACAATAATCTGTGATCACTTTTTTCGAGTCAAAAAATTAAAATTCATTTCCAAAGCTTTAACCCTTCATAACTTCTAAACTAGACGTCCTACGAGCAAAAGAGCAATAATCTGTGATCACTTTTTCGGGTCAAAAAATTAAAATTCATTTCCAAAACTTTAATCCTTCATAACTTCTAAACTAGACGTCCTACGAGCAAAAGGACAATAATCTGTGATCACTTTTTTCGAGTCAAAAAATTAAAATTCATTTCCAAAACTTTAACCCTTCATAACTTCTAAACTAGACGTCCTACGAGCAAAAGGACAATAATCTGTGATCACTGTTTTCGGGTCAAAAAATTAAAATTCATTTCCAAAACTTTAATCCTTCATAACTTCTAAACTAGACGTCCTACGAGCAAAAGAGCAATATTCTGTGATCACTTTTTCTGGTCAAAAAATTAAAATTCATTTCCAAAACTTTAACCCTTCATAACTTCTAAACTAGACGTCCTACGAGCAAAAGAGCAATAATCTGTGATCACTTTTTCGGGTCAAAAAATTAAAATTCATTTCCAAAACTTTAATCCTTCATAACTTCTAAACTAGACGTCCTACGAGCAAAAGGACAATAATCTGTGATCACTTTTTTCGAGTCAAAAAATTAAAATTCATTTCCAAAACTTTAACCCTTCATAACTTCTAAACTAGACGTCCTACGAGCAAAAGGACAATAATCTGTGATCACTGTTTTCGGGTCAAAAAATTAAAATTCATTTCCAAAACTTTAATCCTTCATAACTTCTAAACTAGACGTCCTACGAGCAAAAGAGCAATATTCTGTGATCACTTTTTCTGGTCAAAAAATTAAAATTCATTTCCAAAACTTTAACCCTTCATAACTTATAAACTAGACGTCCTACGAGCAAAAGGACAATAATCTGTGATCACTTTTTTCGGGTCAAAAAATTAAAATTCATTTCCAATACTTTAACCCTTCATAACTTCTAAACTAGACGTCCTACGAGCAAAAGGACAATAATCTGTGATCACTTTTTTCGGGTCAAAAAATTAAAATTCATTTCCAAAACTTTAACTTTTCATAACTTCTAAACTAGACGTCCTACGAGCAAAAGGACAATAATCTGTGATCACTTTTTTTGGGTCAAAAAATTAAAAATTCATTTCCAAAGCTCTAAGCCTTCATAACTTCATAACAAAAGGACAATAATCTGTGATCACTTTTTTCGGGTCAAAAAATTAAAATTCATTTCCAATACTTTAACCCTTCATAACTTCTAAACTAGACGTCCTACGAGCAAAAGGACAATAATCTGTGATCAATTTTTTCGGGTCAAAAAATTGAAATTCATTTCCATAACTTTAACTCTTCATAACTTCTAAACTAGACGTCCTACCAGCAAAAGGACAATAATCTGTGATCACTTTTTTGGGTCAAAAAATTGAAATTCATTTCCAAAACTTTAACCCTTCATAACTTCTAAACTAGACGTCCTACGAGCAAAAGCTTTAACCTTCATAACTTCTAAACTAGACGTCCTACGAGCAAAAGGACAATAGTCTGTGATCACTTTTTTCGAGTCAAAAAATTAAAATTCATTTCAAAGCTTTAACCCTTCATAACTTCTAAACTAGACGTCCTACGAGCAAAAGGACAATAATCTGTGATCACTTTTTTCGGGTCAAAAAATTAAAATTCATTTCCAAAGCTTTAACCCTTCATAACTTCTAAACTAGACGTCTTACGAGCAAAAGCTTTAACCTTCATAACTTCTAAACTAGACGTCCTACGAGCAAAAGGACAATAATCTGTGATCACAAATTTAAAATTCATTTCCAAAGATCTAACCCTTCATAACTTCATAACAAAAGGACAATAATCTGTGATCACTTTTTTCAGGTCTAAAAATTAAAATTCATTTCCAAAACTTTAACCCTTTATAACTTCTAAGCTAGACGTCCTACGAGCAAAAGGACAATAATCTGTGATCACTTTTTTCGGGTCAAAAAATTAAAATTCATTTCCAAAACTTTAACCCTTCATAACTTCTAAACTAGACGTCCTACGAGCAAAAGGACAATAATCTGTGATCACTTTTTTCGGGTCAAAAAATTAAAATTCATTTCCAAAACTTTAGCCCTTCATAACTTCTAAACTAGACGTCCTACGAGCAAAAGGACAATAATCTGTGGTCACTTTTTTCGGGTCAATAAAATTAAAATTCATTTCCAAAACTTTAACCCTTCATAACTTCTAAACTAGACGTCCTACGAGCAAAAGGACAATAATTTGTGATCACTTTTTTCGGGTCAAAAAATTAAAATTCATTTCCAAAGCTTTAACCCTTCATAACTTCTAAACTAGACGTTTAACGAGCTAAAGGACAATAATCTGTGATTACTTTTTTCGGGTCAAAAAATTTAAATTAATTTCCAAAGCTCTAACCCTAGCATAGAGTAGTAAAAAAAAGGGAGTCTATATTAATGCATTGTAATGGGAAAGTGCGTTATTTTGAGCAGGACCGAATCCCCCACCCGGCTGATTGCTAGCAAATCAAATGCTCAAGCAGTCCTGCTGTAAAAATAAAAATAAACATAAACAATTGCATCGAATCTTGTCAGGACATTACAAGTGACATTTATATAAGTCAATTCCGGTCTGCATGGTCTGGATCTGTTCCTATAAAAAAACAATAAACAACAGCAACTCTATTGTGCTTCTTTAGTGTGTCAAAGTAGGTAGAGCTTTACCCTCTTTGGAAGGATTGTGATATTTAAATTGTCTGATCAAATATACCTCACATGAAAAGCTGTAATTGCAAAGATATTTATTAAATTCATCCATTTTATAAATTTTAAGAATGGATTCCCACTCCCAAAAATACTTGTATGGGATAATAATATGAAATTATGGGAACATTGGCTAATTTTAACGAATACTGAACTACTTGCCAAAAAATAAAGGAAAAGGTATTAAAAACCAATACAAATTGTTCCTTCCCTTTTCCCAAAATTATCAAATAAATAGGGGTGATCGAATGACAGAAAGAGCCGACAAATCAGCCGAAAGCCACTGCCGCCGACCCATTTTGGGTAGCGCGGGCGCCGCCGATAATTCTGGGTCGACATGTAACTCTGACATGAATTAGTATTCAATTAATTTATTAATTGATGACATAAGTTCGTTCCATTCTTATGTTTCTTTTTACAGATTCACTCAATTATTCTCAGTAGTATTAAAAAGTATACGCATACAAATATTTACCTACTTAAGTAATGAATCATTATGATATGTATCATCTGTCTGTGTCTGGACCATCACAAATACCTTTGTGCGTTGAAGTGGGTCACAATACTTACCAATGCAAATATCTTTCTGATCTTACTCTTACTCCTCTTATCTCAATTTTAGTCCGATCTCCGACTATTAAATATTAATTATGAAATTTAGATATAGCCCCCATTAAATCGGTCATTAACTATTGTTTCAAGGGCTTGGTTGAATTCTAAAATGTCAAATACTAAAACAGCATACGCTGCGAAGCCACCTGACGAAGCTTTTCACAGGTCGGAAATCATGATGATGGTAGCGTGCAGCCAAATAATAAATGTCACCATGCCATTTGTAAAAAAATTGCATTCTATTAAATACAGATGCAAAATGGTCTTGGGTTAGGAAAATGTCGCAGTTCAAATCGAATATTGATTACAGACCAAAATAAAACAAGCGGAAAAACTAAAATAAAAATGTATTTAAAAAGCTTTACGGAAACTAGTAAATCAATGGGCCTAGAAATTCTTTTTTAGTTATCTTTTGTAGAAGGAAAAATTACTGCAAAATTTCAGTTTTTTATCTGCCATAGAACGGCATATATTCGAAAATGGGTTTTAACTTCGTATGGGAGGTGCCACGCCCACATTTCCATTACCGCCCATTTTTGTCACAACTACGCACATTAATGCTAGATGCACTTACACAAAATTACAGTAGGTGTAATTTTGGTTTTAACTTCATATGGGAGGTGCCACGCCCACTTTTGCATTACCGCCCATTTTAGGCGCAACTACGCACATTGATGCTAGATGCACTTACACAAAATTACAGCACTCTAGGTGTCATAGAACTGACTATATTCAATAATAGGTTTTAACTTCGTATGGGAGATGCCACGCCCACTTTTCCAATACCGCCCATTTTTGGCACAACTATGCGAATTGATGCTAGATGCACTTACACAAAATTTCAGCATTCTAGGTGTCATAGAACTGACAATATTCAATAATAGGTTTTAACTTCGTATGGGAGGTGCCACGCCCACTTTTCCAATACCGCCCATTTTTGGCACAGCTATGCACATTGACGCTAGATGCACTTACACAAAATTTCAGCACTCTAGGTGTCATAGAACTGACAATATTCAATAATAGGTTTTAACTTCGTATGGGAGGTGCCACGCCCACTTTTCCAATACCGCCCCTTTTTGGCACAACTATGCGAATTGATGCTAGATGCACTTACACAAAATTTCAGCACTCTAGGTGTCATAGAACTGACAATATTCAATAATAGGTTTTAACTTCGTGTGGGAGATGCCACGCCCACTTTTCCAATACCGCCCATTTTTGGTACAACTATGCGAATTGATGCTAGATGCCCTTACACAAAATTTCAGCACTCTAGGTGTCATAGAACTGACAATATTCAATAATAGGTTTTAACTTCGTATGGGAGGTGCCACGCCCACTTTTCCAATACCGCCCCTTCTTGGCACAACTATGCGAATTGATGCTAGATGCACTTACACAAAATTTCAGCACTCTAGGTGTCATAGAACTGACAATATTCAATAATAGGTTTTAACTTCGTATGGGAGGTGCCACGCCCCTTTGTCCAATTGGTCAAATTTTTCCATTTCCTTGTATTGTCATCGAAAATGATTAAGTGTGCAAAATTTGAGCAAAATTGGTTGAGAAAAAAGCTTTCAAAAATTGATTTCAAATTTTGTGGCACACATATATAGAAAGTAACCTTATATAAAGCATGGAAAAAATGCAACGTAAAATGATTTCTAAAAGTGTTTTCATGAGTGTTTAGCTCTCAGACGGCTTGACCCAAAGACGAAATATTTTGGAGATCATCCTGAAACAATTCAATCTTCAATTCTGGGCGGTGACAGTGGCATTTATTTCCTTACCCAGCCTAATGTACACACATACATCGGATGTGTGAATGAATGTATGTGGGTGTCAAAGGACAACAAACATACCACAATCAACAGCAACAATCAAAACAGCGAAAACCGATAAACAACAACAATCGAACAACAAGAAAGAGAACGTGACTTGAGGAAAAATTTATTTATTAATATCACATGACATTTTCTTTGACATGTAAGCATGTATGCATATGTAAATATTCATTAGGGTGTCCCTTACTCTTGATCTATGTAAAACTTTATTTCGACTAAAAAAAGTGCAAGGCGACTGCGTTTCTGGAACTTTTTTCTAGTGAGTTTGACAGCTATCAAAGATGTGCATTTCATCAGTATTCGAGATTTTATAGTTCACTTTTTCCACAGGACGGACACTGAAGATGTCTCTGAACAATTCCCGATTAAGTCTCACTTGCGTCAATATCTATTTATATATTGATTGGAACCGAATTAGAAGGAATACGAATTAGATACTCCAATAATTATGCTTCGTAAAGGCCACCATATTGTAAATTAAACCGGGTCGGTCGGAAATAAGTTTGTATTTTCTGCACATAAATTTAAAGCTTGGTTTGTTTCTGGTATACCCCAAAATATTTCGGCTATATTTTTTACCTTTGCGTAGCTAAAGCGATTTTTCATAATCAAGTTTTTTTTTAAAGTCGGATGTGTATTCATGTATGACCATATGAAAGGTATGACAATAAAAGATTCCGCATTCAGCGGTGTCAACATGTGAAACATGATTTTTAATCGCAGTAGTCAGGCGAAAATTAAAGATATAATTGGAATATTTTGAGGGTTTTCACAGAACAATCCAAGCTTTCATTTAAGGTGCGGAAAACCCCAACTTTTATTCCAACCCGGTCTATTGCATATACATACGCACCAATGTATAAATATACGAACATAATTAAACATTACAGCTATGCTTAATGAAATATGTATGACATGCCTGGCGGCCTGAAGCTTTTTTTGTTTTTTTTTGTCCCAATAGCTGCTTAGGAAGGAATTTGATTTGAAGAGGTCCAACTTGATCGATGACTATAACTTTTTAAAATGTTTACATTTAGATTTCTTGGTGAGGTTAAAATTCTCTTTTTATATCCTCAAATTTTTATGTAACCAAAATCAATACGTGACTTTTAGAGCCGTGAAAAGACCAATCGGGAAAGGCACTGGAAAAGTGACTCTTTAAAATCATAATGTTTAGGTCCTTGTCGCATTTCAATTTTTACAGAACCCAAAAATATTAGCTAAAGCTTTTAAGTTTATATAGGAAAATTGTAGTTTATTATGTAAATAGATAATGTGAAATTTAAACTCATAATAGGAAATTATAAATTGAATTTGAGAAATATATATTTATAATAGGAACATGTTAATTCATATTTAGAAATATAAATTCATAATAAGAACACACAAGTTCATAATGAGAACTAGTAAATCAAAAAATTTTTTTTTTCAAATCCATGCTTTATGCAAGCGGAATTCTATTGGGCCTAGAAATTCTTTTTTAGTTATCTTTTGTAGAAGGAAAAATTACTGCGTTATCAGGAGCAGAAATAATAGATTTTTAATTTGTGGTTTGTATGGGAGGTACCACTTTTTCATTACCGCCCATTTTAGGCGCAACTACGCACATTGATTCTAGATGCACTTACACAAAATTTGAGCACTATACGTGTCATAGAACTGACACTATTTGATAATATGTTTTAACTTCGTATGGGAGGTGGTACGCCCACTATTCCAATACCTCCCATTTTTGGCAGAACTACGCACATTGATGGTAGCACTCTAGGTGTCATAGAACTGACAATATTCAATAATAGGTTTTAACTTCGTATGGGAGGTGCCACGCCCACTTTTCCAATACCGCCCATTTTTGGCACAACTATGCACATTGATGCTAGATGCACTTACACAAAATTACAGCACTCTAGGTGTCATAGAACTGACTATATTCAATAATAGGTTTTAACTTCGTATGGGAGGTGCCACGCCCACTTTTCCAATACCGCCCATTTCTGGCACAACTATGCGAATTGATGCTAGATGCACTTACACAAAATTTCAGCACTCTAGGTGTCATAGAACTGACAATATTCAATAATAGGTTTTAACTTCGTATGGGAGGTGCCACGCCCACTTTTCCAATACCGCCCCTTTTTGGCACAACTATGCGAATTGATGCTAGATGCACTTACACAAAATTTCAGCACTCTAGGTGTCATAGAACTGACAATATTCAATAATAGGTTTTAACTTCGTATGGGAGATGCCACGCCCACTTTTCCAATACCGCCCATTTTTGGCACAACTATGCGAATTGATGCTAGATGCACTTACACAAAATTTCAGCACTCTAGGTGTCATAGAACTGACAATATTCAATAATAGGTTTTAACTTCGTATGGGAGATGCCACGCCCACTTTTCCAATACCGCCCCTTTTTGGCACAACTATGCACATTGATGGTATATGCACTTACACAAAATTTCAGCACTCTAGGTGTCATAGAACTGACAATATTCAATAATAGGTTTTAACTTCGTATGGGAGATGCCACGCCCACTTTTCCAATACCGCCCATTTTTGGCACAACTATGCGAATTGATGCTAGATGCACTTACACAAAATTTCAGCACTCTAGGTGTCATAGAACTGACAATATTCAATAATAGGTTTTAACTTCGTATGGGAGATGCCACGCCCACTTTTCCAATACCGCCCATTTTTGGCACAACTATGCGAATTGATGCTAGATGCACTTACACAAAATTTCAGCACTCTAGGTGTCATAGAACTGACAATATTCAATAATAGGTTTTAACTTCGTATGGGAGATGCCACGCCCACTTTTCCAATACCGCCCCTTTTTGGCACAACTATGCACATTGATGGTATATGCACTTACACAAAATTTCAGCACTCTAGGTGTCATAGAACTGACAATATTCAATAATAGGTTTTAACTTCGTATGGGAGATGCCACGCCCACTTTTCCAATACCGCCCATTTTTGGCACAACTATGCGAATTGATGCTAGATGCACTTACACAAAATTTCAGCATTCTAGGTGTCATAGAACTGACAATATTCAATAATAGGTTTTAACTTCGTATGGGAGGTTCCACGCCCACTTTTCCAATACCGCCCATTTTTGGCACAGCTATGCACATTGATGCTAGATGCACTTACACAAAATTTCAGCACTCTAGGTGTCATAGAACTGACAATATTCAATAATAGGTTTTAACTTTGTATGGGAGGTGCCACGCCCCTTTGTCCAATTGGTCAAATTTTTCCATTTCCTTGTATTGTCATCGAAAATGATTAAGTGTGCAAAATTTGAGCAAAATTGGTTGAGAAAAAAGCTTTCAAAAATTGATTTCAAATTTTGTGGCACACAAACATATATAGAAAGTAACCTTATATAAAGCATGGAAAAATAAATTAAAAAAGAGAAAATCTAAATTGATAATGAGAAAATATAAATTCATATTCAGAAATGATTCATAATTCATAATGGGAAACAGTAACATTTATAGTTTATTTATTATCGGATGCAAATAAAACAGTTCTTGGAATTTCAATAGAAAAACCATTCGCAAGATGCTTTCGCGAAGAATATCCATGCATCCATGAAGCTCGTGCACCAACCTGTCGTAGACCGACATTTTGCGAACAGAGTACCTCGAGGGCGTTGCTATAACTGGGGGAGACTACGCAAGAGCAGTGCAACATACAAGCACATTTCACTCAGATGCACCCTCATTAAATGATATGAATGATACTTTACCACCCTGTTTCTCTTGTTCATAATTCATATTGTTATTCATTGCATTTTTCTATATCAGTCTGAATTAAAATATATTATCAATGTTCTCATTATGAATTTATATTTTCTGAATATGAAAATATATCTTCTCATTATGAATTTGGATTTTCTGATTTGGCATGTTATGAATTAATAGTTCTCCATATAAATTTACAATTCTCATTGTGAATTAACATGTCCCTATTATAAATTTACATTACCCATTATAAATATATATGTTCCTAATATGAATTAACATTTCTCAATATAAATTTGTATGTTCTGACTAGCAAATACCCGCTACTTCGTACGCGGAAAAATGGTATGATATTGTAGTAGTCCCTATCCAAGTAAAAATTAAAACCATAACTTCTATACAGGTGCGTGACTTGAAATCTGAACTTATAAATGGAACAAACATTTTGTATTTATCTTTTATTTTGCCTGGGATAATGACTATAATGTTTTGTGTAATAATGTTTCTGTGCCGCTTGTGCCCTTAAACATACAAATTTCGAAAAATTAATTTATGTACTCGGAGAAATGTACACACCGAATTTCTTTTCATATTCTAACTGAAAATTTTGGTTGGTACTATCTTTATCCCAAATCCCCAAATTTGGTTGGTACCATTTGCACCACTTTTGATCCGCTTCCCCCTTCAAAGTACACATTTGTTACAATCCAATTGTATTGCAGTATCCATTTGAATCGATTTTTTTGCAAGTTCAACTTAAATATTGAAAATCAGTTAATGTTTCGCGTCTACACTGTCAGAGGAATATACACACCGAATTTCACGATTCTAGTTTCAGCCTTGTTGTTTACACCATAGCGATATAAAAAGGCGCGAATTTCGAAAAATATATTTATTTTGTGTTTCTATACATGTACAAACCGAATTTCATGATTGGTACCGCTGTTATCCGTTTTTACCCAAATTCACACCTAAAAGTTTAAATTTATGAAGAATATTTTCGTGGTCGTATTCGCGTTATAAGAGTAATATGCGTTCCAAATTTCAAGATTATAGACCCAGTCTTTTGGTACAATTTTAGTGGTACAATTTTTAACCCATTTAATCCCTTAAAAGTACAAATATCGGAAAATACCTTGTTGTTACTCATCTACACTGTAAGAATTTTACCGAATTTTATTATTGTAGCGCCATCCATGTCGTTGGTAACATTTTGTATTCCTTTCTACCCAATTTCACTCACAAAAAGTAAGAATTTTGAAAAATATTTTCTTAGTCGAATTCGTGCTGTAAAAGTAATGCCCGTTCCGAATTTCATGATTCTAGGCACAGTTGTTTGGTCTGGGCTGTGGTACAATTTTTATCCCGTTTAATCCCTTAAAATTACAAATTTCGAAACATTTCTTATCAGTGATTTGCGATGTAAAACGAATATACATATCGAATTTCATTATTGTAGCGTCATCCGTGTTTTTGGTACCTTATTTATCCCCGTTTACCTATTAAAAGTACGAATATCCCAAAATTCGGTCATTTTGCGTTTCTAAGGGTTTTGAGTTATGTACACACCGAATTTTATTATTCCACCTCTATCCGTTTGATTGGTACTATTTTTGTCCCTTTTTACCCGATATCACCCACAAAAAGTACGAATTTTGAAAAATATTTTCTTGGTCGCATTCGTGCTATAAAAGTAATGCCCGTTCCAAATTTCAAGATTCTAGACCCTGCCGTTTGGTCAGGGCGGTGATACAATTTTTATCCCATTTAATCCCTTAAAAGTACAAATTTCGAAAAATGCTTTCTTATTAGTGATCTGCGCTCTAAAACGAATATACACACCGAATTTCATTATTGTAGCGTCATCCGTGTTGTTGGTACCTTTTTTATCCCCTTTTCCCTTTAGAAGTACAAATTTGGAAAAATTCCTTCATTTTGCGATTCTAAACATTTTGAGGGATGTACACACCGAATTTTATGGTTTCAGCTCCATCCATTTTATTAGTACTATTTTTATCCCTTTTTATCCGATTTAACCTCCAAAAAGTACGAATTTTAAACATATTTTCTTGGGCGCGTTGAAGCTATAAGAGGATTTTTTTCTACCAAATTTCAAAATTCTAGTCCCAGCCGTTTGGTCATTGCGGTGATACAATTTTTATCCCTCTTTAACCCATTTTACCCCTTAAAAGTACGAATTACGAAAAGCTCCCTTCAAATCTGATCTTTTCGCTGTAAGATAAATGTACATACACCAAATTTCATGACTGTAGCTTCAGCCATGTTTTTGGTACAATTTTTGTCCCATTTAACCCCCCAAAAGTACGATTTTTTAAAATGTCACTTTTTGGGATGTCTTCATGCCGCTAGAGGAATATCCATACCAGCCGTTTGGTCATTGCAGTGGTACTATTTTTATCCCTTTTTACCCGATTTCACCCCCAGAAAGTACGAATTTTGAAAAATATTTTCTTGGGCGCTTTAAAGCTATCAGAGGAATTTTTGTACCAAATTTCAAGATTCTAGGCCCAGCCGTTTGGTCAGTGCCGTGGTACCATTTTTATCCCTTTTTACCCCATTCTATCCCTTAAAAGTACGAATTTCGAAAAACTCACTTCATATCTGATCTCTACGCTGTAAGAAAAATGTACACACAAAATTTCATGATTCTAGCTTCACTCGTGTTGTTTGTACCATTTTTGGTCCTTGTTGTCCCATTTTACCCCCCAAAAGTACGAATTTTTCAAAATCCACTTTTTGGGATGCCTTCATGCCGCAAGAGGAATGCCCATACCAAATTTCAAGATTCTAGGCCCAGCCGTTTGGTCATTGCGGTGGTACCATTTTTATCCCTTTTTACCCCATTTTACCCCTTAAAAGTACGAATTTCGAAAAATCCCGTCTTATCACACCTCTATACGGTAAGAGAAATGTACACACCAAATTTCATGATTCTAGCTCTAGCCGTTTGGTCTGGGGAGTGATCAGTCAGTCACTCAGTCACTCAGTAACTCAGTCACTCAATCACGCAACTCTTTTATATATATAGATTATTATAACCTGGACAAGGCGTATAATAAAAGTTACTGCATTTTAGTCGATAGCATTACTGTGCGGAGGTATCACCTCTGTAAAGCGGTCGACACTTATTGGTGAAAATCATGCAATTCTAATATCACTAGAAGTTAGGATCTACTTCTAAACAGAATATTCCTCTCAGCTCTTCGATTGAGACAATCTACCCCTTGTTCCTTTGGCGATCTTGTTTTGAAAATGAACTTGTATTCTCCGAACTAAATGGTAGTTTGTAAATTAGTACTTCTCTATATGGCAAATAAATTGGAATTTTCCCGTTTATAAAAATATGAAATTGTAGAATTGTAGATAGAAAATATTTTTTTTTGTTATAAAGAAATTTAAAAATTGAAACAAATATATACTTTTTGTCTAATGCGGAGCAAAGCAATGTGTGACAGCTCAAAAACTCTGGATGGTGATATAATTTTCTGGCAGGTATCGTCAAGTAAAATAATGAAAGATGTTAACTGTGAAGGAATTTAAGGTTTGCTTGGCTGAAGAAAGCTGCTGAATTAGAGAGTTTGGAGTTGTGGGCAGTAACGTCAACCAAGTTGGTGGATGTAGTGGACTGTATTTGCGGTTGGGAATGAGATTAACTCCAGAGCTTCATAAAAAGAAATAGAGTTTTATTCAATTGAGAGACATAATTTCTCAGTACATGAGAAATTATGTATGAATGTGCAATTGAATATAGACCAACGAGAAAATGTATGATACAAAACAACAAAACAGAGTTAGTTCAAATTCAGTGGTTTTATTGGGTAATAAGATGCTCACCAGTTGATGGTATATGGAAAAGTGAAAGATTTTCCTTTGCGAATGTCAAAGGAAAATTCGGTTTTCATATTTCATTTTGAATCTTTTCTGAGTTATAATTCACAATAGTGTAATTTCGAATTTAGTTATCGATTTACAATAAAGGTTAGATACAATTTACTATGTCAAAAATTCAAATCTTAAAAAATAATAAGTCGAAACTTATGAAGTTTGGACATGGCGCCGGGCCTAGTTGTTTGTGGGTTGCGGTGTTATACATAACACGGAAGCAAGTGAGCGTATAGCCTCGGATATGACGCGTTGATCAAGTGGTTGTTGCCTATCAGTTTGATTGATGACCTGGAGGTTCTTTCGCGGCTGTTGTTGCTTATCTTTGTTGTAGTTAGGATGTAACATGGTGTGATGATGTTTGCCACATTTCCGACAAGTGTACCTGGACCTGCAATCTCTAAACCGATGGCTTCGTGCAAGACAGTTTACGCAATAATTATTTTTAAGAATCATCCTATTGCGTTCTTTTGGGTTCATCTTGATGAATTTTGGACATGTACTCAGGGCGTGAAACCGGTCGCACATCTTACATTTGTAGACGTCCGGTTTGCGAGGACTATTTCTTCTTTGAGGTCTGGAAAATACGAAGTATAGAGCTTGATTAATGGTATATACATTCTCCACCAACGTGAAGAATGCGCAGTGGTAAATTTTAACTAATTAGTCACTAAAACTGCTCTGGAACAGAATCATGGAAGAAAGGTAGATAACATAATTTGACTATTGGGCGATTGATAATACCGTTGGCAGTGCGTACGTCTGCGACTCTTACGTTATTATCTGAACCGACAAATGTTTTTTCGATTCTACCCAAGCGCCATTCGCTGGGAGGTAGTAAGTCGTCAATTACTATTACTAAGTCACCGATCTTTATATTAGGTGTAGGATTTTTCCATTTGTATCGTTTGTGTAGAGCTTTGAGATAATCCGCTTTCCACCTTAAAGCGAATTGATGGTGGAGTGCTTTCAATTTTAACCATTTGTTTATAAGAGATATATTTGGTGAAATTGGTTCAGGGAGCGACATTATGGGTGCACCTTTGAGGAAGTGACCGGGTGTTAGAGCAGTCAAGTCTGACGGATCTTCCGACATAGCGGATATTGGGCGAGAGTTCAACACTCCTTCCACTCGAGCGAGTACCGTAGAGAATTGTTCGAAAGTGAACTTATGAGCTCCAGCGATTTTCTTAAAGTGAGTCTTAAAGCTCTTGACAGCGGCTTCCCAAAGGCCGCCCATATGAGGTGCGTGAGGTGGTATGAATTTCCATTCAAACCCATGAATGGCATACTTTTGAGCGATGTCGCTTGCAGTTGTTTTCAAGAACTGGGAAAATTCTCTTAGCAACGTTCTACTTGCTCCAACGAAATTGCGTCCATTATCTGAGACTAACCTCTGGGGGAGCCCCCGCCTTCCGACAAATCGGGCAAATGCGGCTTCAAAGGCTGCGGACGACAAATCTGAGCAGGCTTCTAAATGTACAGCTTTTGTAGAGAAACATACAAATACGCTGACATAGCCTTTGATAGATGGAGAATTGCGAAGGGCTGAGCTTTTTAGCTCAAAGGGACCGGCAAAGTCAACACCGGTAGTATGAAATGGCGGAGTGAAAGTACATCGTTCAGGTGGCAAGGGAGCCATTATTTGATAGCATGGCTTTTGTTTATACAAAATGCATGTCTTACATTTATGTACTTTTGACTCTGGGTTTCAAGCGAGACACATAAAACTCAGTCTGTACAAATCTACACATTTGGTTGCATTCTGCATGTGCCAGGAAGATGTGTAAATGGGATAGATAGAGATGACAGAGTCTTGAGTTGCCGGGAAGTATAATGGGGTATCGTTCCCTATATGGGAGAGATGAATCTGATAACCGACCATTTACTCGTAGAACCTTTTCCGAATCTAGAAAAGGGTTTAATGTTGTTAAAGTACTTTTTTGTGAAATGGGCTTTGAGTTAAGGAGTGCCTCATACTCACATTCATAGAATCGTCGCTGAGATAGGGATATTAAGCGGGATTTGGTAAACCTCAATTCTTTCAGAGTCAAATCGACAGATTCAAACTTGTGAAGATTTCTTATATTACTGTGGGTATTGTAATAAAATCGAAAGACGTATGACAGAACCCTTAATGCTCTCGAGTAAGAGGAAAATCGTGTCAAAATATCATCTTCTTCGGTGGTAACATGGAATGTTTCAATGGCTTGATTTTCCTGTAATGAAACTAAAGGGTTTCTTTTGGGCCAATTGGACTCTGGAGTAGTGAGCCATGGAGGTCCGTGCCACCATAAGGGATTACACGTCGAGTCTATAGGTTTACAACCTCGAGTGCCCAAATCGGCTGGATTTTCATGAGTTGGTACATGTCTCCATTTTGCATTTGGAGTCAGCTCATGAATTTGAGACGTGCGGTTAGCCACGAATGTTTCCCATGTCAATGGCGGTTTGGACAACCATCCGAGTACTATGGATGCGTCAGTCCACAAAGTCACTGCGCTAATATTAAGATCAAATATATTCATCACATATTTGATGAGCTTAGCTAGTAACAAGGCACCAGTGAGTTCCAGCCTTGGCAATGAAACTGTTTTGATGGGTGCGACTTTACTTTTGGGCATGAGCAGATTCGTGAAAACTGTCGAACTTGAAGTTTGACAACGTACATAAACACAGGCACAATAGGCTTCTTTTGAAGCATCGCAGAAGCCATGAATTTCAATGAAATCACTGGGCATGTGCTGTATCCATCGAGGTATTACGATGGCTTCAATATGTGGTAGGTCGGATAGTAAGTTGTTCCAAGTTTGAAGAGAATCTGAACTTATAGTCTCGTCCCAGCCCAAGCCCTCAAGCCAGAGCTGTTGCATGAAGACTTTAGCCTTGATAATAACAGGGGTTATCCATCCTGCAGGGTCGAACAATTGGGCTACAGCTGAGAGGACTTGACGTTTAGTCACATTTGGCTGCCTCTGCATGGGAATTGAGGTATACGTGAAACTATCTTGTAAGGCGTTCCATTTTATGCCTAGAGTTTTTGTAGAACTAGCTTCGTAAAACCGCAATAAATTTAAATCGTACAAATCCTCAGGGGGGAGATGTGCAAGTAAACGAGGATCGTTTGCTGTGATTTTTTTTAAAGGGAATCCTGCTGAATTGAGAACAGCTCTAAGTTTATTGTGAGATTCGATGGTTTCGTCAATAGAAAACCCACCGGAGAGTATGTCATCGACATAAGTTTCTCTGCGTAAAGTCGAAGCAACTTGAGGATATTGATGTTCTGAGTCAGAAGCTAGTTGTAAGAGAGTGCGTATAGCAAGGAAGGGAGCGCAGTTCACTCCAAAAGTGACAGTGTTTAACTGATAATCTTTTACAGGGCCTGTTGGATCCTTTTGGAACAAAATCCTTTGGTAAGCTCTATCAGTAGGGTGAATGATAATTTGACGGTACATTTTTTGTATGTCCCCACTGTATACGTATTTGTACTTTCTCCAATTTAGGATGGCAGAGATCAAGTCCGTTTGGAGAGTGGGACCAGTATAGAGTACGTCGTTAAGTGAAAAGCCTGATTTTGTCTTACGAGACGCATTAAATACAATCCTTACTTTTGTAGATTTGTGTTCAGGGCGTACAACAGCGTGATGTGGGAGGTAGAAGGAATTGTATTTTCCTTCAGAGGAAATTTCTTGTGAAGTAGTTTCTTCCATATGATTCAATGAGATATATTCATTGAGCACTGCGTTGTATTCTGTTTGAAGGTCCTGATCTTTGAATAATGTCTTCTCCATTCGAACATACTGTCCGAGAGCGACAAACCGAGAAGAACCAAGGAAAACTGATTCTGGGAAATCTTGTTTAAATGGCAGTCTTACAACATACCGGCCATCTGGGCGACGTGTTGTCGTTTTTGAGTAAAACTCCTCACACAGTTTGTCTGCCGTAGATATGGGAGGAAGCGTTGGGACTTCTTCTATTTCCCAAAACTTTCTAAGGGTTTCATTGAGCGCTTGGTATTCGGAGAGAACTACATTTGTAGTGAATGTGTGCACCGTTTCAGCTTTCATTGGACCACTGAGTACCCAGCCGAAAATAGTGTTATAAGCTGAAGCTGTGCCACATATGTTTTTCCTAATTCCTTCGATATTTATGAATCTTTCAGAATCATTACCCAGAATTAGATCAATATTTGATGATTTATTGAAATTTGGATCTGCTAACCCGAGGTTTTGCAGTTCTGTTGAATCTGGGATCTCAAAGGAAACAGAGGGCAATCTTTTTGTTACTTTTGGTAACACTATGGCGTTAATAGTACAACGGATATTATGGTTTTGTGCAAAAAGCACGAGTTCACATTCTTTATCGGCCGTTTGTGTTTTACCACCAATGCCGACAATCTCGAAGTGAGATTTGTGATAGGGAATTTGTAGTCTACATCTTATTCTCTCGGAGAGAAACGTTCTTTGGGACCCCGGGTCGATTAGCGCTCTTATTGTAAAGAGTTCGCCTTTATGTTCGATTTGTACTAACGCCGTTCGGAGCAAAATTGTCTCATTATTACTCGAAAAATTTGCTTGTATTTGAGAAAATGCTTCAGAAGAAGTAGATGGGGAAGCAAAAGTGGGATTGTTGACTGACTTCTTCTCAAAATGTGACATCTTTTCTGGAGATCGATTGGAATTCAGGGTTTGCGATTCAGAACTAGGAGCAGGGCTCTTGGACCCCAAGTGTAATAGGGTATGATGTATTTTTTTACAAAAATTACAAGTCTTGTTACTTTTGCACTTAGCTTTTACGTGTTTCTCGGAGAGGCAATTATTACAGATTTTGTTTTTAAAAACAAAATCTATCCGTTCTTGTGGTGTGAACCTACGGAAGTCGGGACATATTCTAATATTATGTTCTGATCTACATAGGGAACAAGAGAAATCAAGCTTCTCTTGTGATACGTACGTCTGTATCTTGTTGTGACGTTGGGATGGAGCAACTGAAGGGACGCTGTGCCGTTCTTTCGTAGACCTGATGCTGGATATTCGTTCCACTACCTCGAAACGGTCTATTAGGAACTCATCCATCTGGGACCACTTGGGCAACTCACGATGAGATTTGAGGGACTGCTCCCAGAGTGATATAGTTTCATCAGGCAACTTTGTGGATATCAAGTATATCAGAATGGGATCCCAGCATTCTATTTTAACATCAAGCGATTTTAGAGTACTGAGGCAATCCTTTACTGTGGAGTGAATTTTCTGAAGGGATTCACTGCTTTCGACACTTGCGACAGGAATATTAAATAAGATTTTGAGCTGGTTGTCTACAAGAACACGTTTGTTCTCATATCGAGTCTTTAATGCCATCCATGCGAGGTCAAAGTTTTCATCACTGAGAGTGTATCTTTTGACAATCGCGCCAGCGCTACCTTTTGTCTTGTTTCTCAAATGGTTACGTAGACGGCTGTGAACATGTCACGAAACGAGGGCCATTCTTCGTAGCTTCCCTTGAATACCTCTGTATCACATGGAGGGACTTTTATACAAATGTTCATTTCATCTGAGCTGTGCGTATTGCGATTATTTTGTGACGCAAGAGGTCGTCTGGACGAAACGTTTTGAGCAACATTTTCTCCGGACATTCTGAGAATGTCTGAAATTTGAGATTTTGTTTCATAATACGCCTCAGAACATACATTGAAGTTGATCTTTGCATTTTCTTTGAAGTCATTTGCATTGGAAGATTCGGAAGAAAGTAACAAGTTTTCGTAGTCAACTTGTAATTTCCTCCATCTGTTTTCCAAATCCTCCAATTTGACTTCGAGTAGTGAGTCCGTTTGATCGGTGATATCGCACTTTTCAAACGTAGTGCAGAAACTAACCAGATGGTCACAGACAAAAAGAAATTTCTCGTGAATTGGAGAAGACTTGCGGGCAGGGCTGCCTGAAGCCGCAGAATTGGACGCACCTTCGTTAGGCATTCTTGTGTGTTTAAATTTTTCCACAGGAAGAGATAGAATTTGAAGAAAACTAAGTCTTGATTATATTTCTACCTTCCAATTTAGAAAAAAAAATAGAAAAAATATATTTAAGCTTAGTAGAGGTTAACTAAACACTTTTTGAAAGTGTAGTTTAAGGTGTATTGTAAACCTTTAGTGGTAGAGCGTTGGTTTTATAATTTCCAAATTTTTTTGAATAAGATGAGGGCAAATGAGTTTAATTAAAGGTGTATTGTAAACCTTTCTGGCAGAGTGTTAGTATTAGAAATTCCAAGAAACTCTAGAAGTATTGTGTGTGAAAAAGCTTTAGAAGCTGAGCGTAAAGACTATAATTTGCGCGGGGAACGATTGAACTTCTTGTGATCGTATAGTTAGATCACAAAATTTAGGAAAAGAAATCTCAGCTTCAGTTAAATTATCAAGCGAATTTTGGTTCGTATATGAAAAGAACACGTTTAATAATTGGGAGTAGTTTTGTACTACTATTTTCAAATTTTTACACAAATTTTAATTAAATTTTTTGTTACCAATAATAATATTTATTGATATTAATATTTATTATTGATATTTTTTTGTGATATATATATGTAGATATTTATATATATATTTATATATGTATATATATATATGTATATTAGTAACAAATTTTCTTAACGAAATCGACGTAAATTGTAAATATTATGTATGTAAGTTACACGTAATTTTGTTCCGTATTCCTTTTATCGAAAAATTTTATATTGATTTCTGGAGTAATAGTATTTTATCAATATAACAAATGTATTTTTCCTTATGACGATATTTCGACTTTTAGTGAATTGAAAATTTCGAATTTTTAAATATTTTGTGATAAAAAATATCTATCCAGCAAAAAAAGTAATAGTCTTTGCTTTTTCTCTTCCGTTTAGATTTAGTTGCGCGTTAATAAAATTTTCAATATGTTGTTTTAGAAAAAAATATTAAATTATAATTAAATTTTTTCTCGAGTGTATTCGTAATATCTGTATGTATGAATGTTGTGTGCGTTGAGTGAAAATAATATATATGTGAGTGTGTGTTAAAGGGCTTGTGTGGTTAATGAGAATGGTGTATGTATGTATGAATTTTGTGTGTGCGTTGAGAGAAAATAATATATATGTAAGTGTGTGTTAAAGGGCTTGTGTGTTTAATGAGAATGATGTGTATGCATGTATGTTGGCATCGATGTTAGATCGAATAGGAAATATGGCATGTACATTAGGGCGTACCTCAAAAAAAAAGTTCGCCGTACACCTTCGAATATGAAGTATTATTGAAAGGTAGTTTCAAAAAAAAAAATTTTATTTTTTTATGCCGAACGTAGGGGTCGCGCTTTTACATTTTTCTATATAACTTGTATTTATAAACGGATTTTAAAGTGTGATACATCGATGTGTTTGTCTCGACGAGGCCGATTTTTTTGTCTTTGAAGTCATTGAGCTCAAGCACCCCCTTCTGGTACTTACCCATCATTTCTCAATTGCTACTACCCTAATGTACCACTCTAATAATCGAAAATTAAAGCTCGCATAAAATCATGAATCATGTTTGAGCTCAATGACTTCAAAGACAAAAAAATCGGACAAAAACATCGATGTATCACACTTTAAAATCCGTTTATAAATGCAGAAGTTATATAGAAAAATGTAAAAGCGCGACCCCTACGTTCGGCATAAAAAAATAAAAAAAATTTTTTTGAAACTACCTTTCAATAATACTTCATATTCGAAGGTGTACGGCGAACTTTTTTTTTTTTTTACTTGTAACCTGGTACGCTCTAATGTACATTGATGTGTTACACCCACAAAAAAATGCACGTATACGATTGTTGAATTTTGATAACTTGATTCGCTACTTGTCTACATTTATAGGTTTTAACTCTTCTTCTTTATGTTGTTGCAAATTGATTTTTACTTTTTTTTCACTTTTTCTTAAATCAATGTGGCGGGAAATTTATCATTGGTAGTTTAGAAAATAATAGATTTTATTCCTAAACCTTTTGACGCTTGTAAATAGTGTGCGAAAAAGTAGTATTTGCGAGTGTAAAAAATTGGATGTAAATTTCTTAATTACCTTTTGTATTTGGTGATTTTGTTTGGGTGTATATGTAATCCTGTCCGTATTTATGTTTAAGCTTTAATTGTTATTAACTTATTTATTTATTACTCGGACGAAAATAATTAATTTAATTTAAATTTATTTGGTTTTGATTTTTTTTAATAACTTTCTTTAGTTTTTTTTTTTTAATATTAAGAAAAAACATTTTTTAATTACTCTTTTTTAACCTTTCTCACTTTTTAAACACTCTCACTTGTAATCTGTTGTTTTCTTACACATGAGGAATGGGGGGGGGGGGAAGCCAGTGTATGACTCTTTTCTAATTTATTTCTCACTCTTTTCTTTCCTATTCTCACTTGTTACACTGCAAGAAAATGAAACAATAAATATGTAAAGAGTGACGTCTGTGTATATATACATCAATATGTATATATATACATATATGTGCATATGCACAAAGCAGAGATATGGTTGCTGGTCAACTTTTGGCAAAAAATGGAGATTTTAAAGCAAGTTGTTTTTGTAAAATAACGGCGTATATTTTTCGAATTCTCTCAACTATGCATTTATTTCTCTGAATATTGTATGCATGTTATTTAATATTTTCTCACATTTTCCTTTCCTTTTTTAACTTTTTGAGGTTAGATTTTTCCCGGGAATTTGGCAAAAAAAATAACTTTTCCTTTTCTAACTTTTTGAGGTTAGATTTTTTCCCGAGAATTTGGCAAAAACAAAAAAATAACTATTTTCCCGGGGTTTTTTAAACCAACACACTACACTGTACACTTTATTTGATCGGCCTGAAAACCTGATCAATTTACTAATTTTTTGGGCAATAGCATGAAATTTGCTGTATTTTCCCTTATTTTATTTTTCCCTGGTTTTAACACGAACTTTTTGCTTTTTAATTCCCTCTTGCACACTTTACTACACACTTTAATACACACTTTTTAATTTTCGCGACAGATCAATACTGATCTGTTTGGTTATTTGCTTACCGAAACCGAATTAGAACTAATGTTACTTCTTACTTGCATAATTGGAGTTACCTCATATCCTCTCCTCGTTTTGTGGATTGGGAGCGGCGCTGAGTTGCTCTTTCTCTCGGCGAATGGACCATGAAGGAATTTAAGGTTTGCTTGGCTGAAGAAAGCTGCTGAATTAGAGAGTTTGGAGTTGTGGGCAGTAACGTCAACCAAGTTGGTGGATGTAGTGGACTGTATTTGCGGTTGGGAATGAGATTAACTCCAGAGCTTCATAAAAAGAAATAGAGTTTTATTCAATTGAGAGACATAATTTCTCAGTACATGAGAAATTATGTATGAATGTGCAATTGAATATAGACCAACGAGAAAATGTATGATACAAAACAACAAAACAGAGTTAGTTCAAATTCAGTGGTTTTATTGGGTAATAAGATGCTCACCAGTTGATGGTATATGGAAAAGTGAAAGATTTTCCTTTGCGAATGTCAAAGGAAAATTCGGTTTTCATATTTCATTTTGAATCTTTTCTGAGTTATAATTCACAATAGTGTAATTTCGAATTTAGTTATCGATTTACAATAAAGGTTAGATACAATTTACTATGGTTACTTCAATGTTTTAAAAATTCAAATCTTAAAAAATAATAAGTCGAAACTTATGAAGTTTGGACAAACTGGAATGACCAAAAATTGTATTTTTGCAAAAAATTAGTAGTAGTAAAAACTGCAATGTCTTATAGTCGAGATGCACAGACCGGCACCATACCCGTCCAAGGTCATTAAAGCCGATATCAAGCCTTGTGTAGGCCCTGCAATCTGCAACAGACATAAGAGACCGGTAGCGGAACTTCCCAACAGGGTCAACCTCCCGGCGCACAGCACCCAAACTGGGATAAAAAGGCAGAGGTCAAAAGAAGCTCAAGCCCCCCATGGCAAGCGACCGAAAACCGTACCCAGCCTAACGACAGCACCCGAATTGCAAGTTGCCATTCTTGACCGCAGTAACCCAGAAGGTAGAATGACGACAAGCAGATGGCTACTGGTTGAGGAGCAGATACTCCGATCTCTGCTTGAAGCCCTCAAAACCAGCGAAGACGACTCCTTCACCGAATTCGACAGAGCCGGGTGGCAGAAGGGTGTGAAGATCGTCTGCTGTGGTAATAAGAAAGCATTAGACTTCCTTACTGCTGCAGTTGGCGATCTTGATACCCTATGGCCTGATATGCGGTTAGAGATCGTACCTATTGACCAGATCCCCTGCTGGACGACAGTGAAGGTATGGGTTCCTCCTCCAATCCTGGAGGACGAAGCCATACTTACACTGGTAAAAAGGCAGAACAAGCCGCTAGGCACTGATGACTGGAAGATCATCAGGGGACGCGCGAGGGACAAAGGAGACGGAAAAGATCTATGGATCCGGATAGGATCGGAATCTCTCCGTCTTCTTCGTCTCTCGGATGGGGTCATCAGGTACGGTCTCAACCGACTGAAGATCACTATCCCCGAAGACGAAACCAATGCCCGACGTCAAGAGAGGCATGAAGCTGGTGCAAATTAATCTGCACCACTCCGAAGCAGCATCGGACGAACTGCTGCGACACATGGGGAAGGAGGGCACGGACGTAGCTCTGGTGCAAGAACCCTGGATCACAGGGAACAGAGTACGTGGACTGAGGTCACGAAACCTTAAGCTCATACCCCCACATAACGAAGGTAAAATCCGTAGCTGTATTGTAGCCAAGAAAGACTTGAATCTAACCTTCTTATCTCACTACAGCGATGGCGACTTAACAGTGGTGGCCATGGAACGCCATAACAAACCAACCCTGGTAATAGGTTCCATGTACCTACCCTACGAAGTGGACAACCCCCCGTCAAACAAGGTCCAGGCCCTGGTAGATTGGTGCAGAAGAAAGGGGCACGATCTGGTACTCGGTGGCGATGCGAACGCGCACCACACCCTTTGGGGTAGCACTGACATAAACAAAAGAGGTGAGTCACTTTTTGATTATATTATTTCCACTGATCTAATTATATGTAACAAGGGCAACAGGCCGACGTTCTATAATAGAACTAGGGAACAGGTTATAGATATAACTTTAGTATCAAATAGTGAAACGATTAGAGTCTCAAATTGGATGGTATCTACAGAATGTTCCTTCTCCGACCATTTTAGAATACTTTTCAATATAGAGCACGATTTAATTAGGGGGAAACCCTACAGAAATCCCAAAAAGACCAACTGGAACCTCTTCAGTAATCTTATGCAGTCACTGCCTCCTCCGGACAGAGAGATTAGTGACGTGCATGAACTGGAGTGTGCAGTTAATCAGCTGACATCTTCCATTTCAGAATCCTTCAAAAAATCCTGCCAGGAACGACGCCCCCCTCGGAAAATCAACCAAACCTGGTGGACACCAGAGATCAGGGCACTCAGGAAGGAAAGTAGGAGGCTCTTTAACAGAGCAAAAAGGGAGAAAACTCCAGAAGGCTGGAACGACTATAAAGAGGTCTTCAATGACTTCAAAAAACAGATCAAAAAAGCAAAATGGAAATCCTGGACAAATTTCTGCGAGGAATTGGAAAGCACTAGTGAGGTCGCCAGATTTCGCAAAGCGCTCTCCAAGGAGCCCAGCACCCCAGGATTCCTGATGAAACCGGATGGACTGTTCACAGAAAGCAGTGCAGAAACGGTAGAACTCCTTATGGAAACACACTTCCCAGGATGCCAAGATGATGACGACAGCATTGACGAAACAGAAGCCCCTCCCTCCGTTTGCACGGACGAGTTCATTAACACAATAGTTGATGACGAAAAAATAATGTGGGCTATACAATCCTTCAGGCCATACAAGTCAGCAGGACCAGATGAAATTATACCAGCACAACTGCAGGTCTCCCTGGACCGGATATTGCCATGGCTACGATTAATTTTCTCCGCAAGCCTAAGATGGTCCTACATACCAAGGGCATGGAGAGAAGTCAGGGTGGTCTTTATCCCCAAGGCGGGAAAAATAAACCACAACACGACAAAAGATTATAGACCCATCAGTCTATCATCGTTTTTACTAAAAACCATGGAAAGACTGTTGGACTTACATGTCAGGGAGAAACTAAATCCAGACAACTTCAGCAAGGCACAACACGCATACCTTAAAGGAAGGTCAGTGGAAACGGCATTACATGAAGTGGTAGGCTATATTGAGAGCTCCTTGCTGTACAAAGACTATACGATGGCAGCTTTTCTAGACGTGGAAGGCGCCTTCAATAACGTCAAAATAACATCGATCACATCCGCTCTCGGACGCCTGGAAATGAACCAAGGCATAACCCAATGGACGGGCAGCATGCTGGAAAGCAGGATTATTAACTCGAAATTGGGCGAGGAAGTTGTGAGAAAACGTGTTACAAGAGGCACGCCGCAAGGAGGTGTGATCTCGCCGATGCTCTGGAACCTGGTGATAAATGAAATCCTACTTGACCTCAACAGAGACGGAATTAAGGTGACGGCATACGCCGACGACTTAGTACTGCTGGTCCGAGGCAAATTCTTACCAACGATTAGTGAGGTCATGGAAAGATCACTAAGGAAGCTCTTAAGATGGGCGACAAGAAATGGGTTAGGAGTTAACCCAAGGAAAACAGAGTTAGTTCTGTTCACAAGAAAATATAAAATTCCGGACTTCGACCTCCCCAAATTAGATGGGGAGATACTGCATCTATCAAAGGCAGCATAATACCTTGGCATAATCCTGGACTCGAAACTTTCTTGGAAAAGAAACACAGAAGAGAGAGGAAGGAAAGCACTCTGCGCCTTTTATACCTGCAAAAAGATGTTCGGAAAAAGATGGGGACTACAACCAAAGATGATACACTGGCTGTACACGGCAATAGTAAGGCCAATACTCACATACGGGGCACTGGTCTGGTGGAGCGCCGTAAAAAGAAAATCACTCCTAGCAAATCTCAACAAAGTACAGAGGTTGGCATGCTTGGGCATTGCTGGGACAATGAGATCAGCTCCTCAAGCCGGACTAGAGACTATACTCAATATACAACCCATGGACATTTTCGTAAGGAGATGCGCAGCAAGGGTAGCATTGCGTATCAGAGAACTCGGTATGCTGAAAAACGATACACTTGGGCACAGCTCTATTTTAGGAGCTACGGAATCATACGGGAGGCTAGATAAAAATTCAGATTTTCTCAAGCCCAGTATGCACCTACATAAGAACTTCAAACTGGAAATACCCACCAGAGAAGAATGGGCATCCAACACGGTCATGACCGACGGGGAAAACTCAATCTTCACTGATGGCTCGAAAATGGAGACAGGTACGGGATCGGGAGTCTTTTCTGAACCTTTAAACCTTAAAATATCCGTCCGACTACCAACTACTTGCACAGTCTTTCAGGCAGAAGTATATGCCATCAACATAGCCGCGAAAAATATTCTGGAACGGGACTTCGTTCCGTCAAAATTCAGAATTTACGTGGACAGTATGGCAGCCCTTAAAGCCTTAAACTCCAAGACTGTAAAATCAAGATGCGTACATGACTGCTTAGAGTCTCTGGACCGACTCCAAATGCATGACGTCACACTTGTATGGGTACCGGGTCATACGGATGTACCTGGAAACGAAATGGCAGACGAATGTGCACGGAAAGGCTCCAAAGAGACTGAAGTTCCATGTAATACGAACATACGCACGCCTTTCATCGAAATACTCAACCAAATAGACGAAATAGCAGACCGAGAAACAAAGTTGCGATGGGACTCCGGTCATAACTGCAGAATAACACGTAACTTATGGCCGATAATCAACCCTAGTAGAACAAAGGAACTACTGACACTCGGCAAAAGAAACACAAGTATCCTCATGGGAGTCCTTACAGGGCACTGCGCAATAGGCCGTATGGCAGAGCGTATGGGAATCCCTCATATGGACTACTGCAGAAGCTGCCTCGACGAAGAAGAAGAGGAGTCGGTGGAGCATCTGCTATGCTCATGCCACGGACTGCAGGAGCTCAGGCTACATTATCTTGGAAGCAGGTTCTTTAACAGTCTGGCAGAAATAGCAAATGTTCCTCTGAACCACCTATATAAATTCATAGACAAGGCCAAGGTTCTCCAGTAGAAACAACAGGCAATCTAATAACGACTGACAAAACGAATCCTTCGGACTTTCCATACTATCAACTTCTCTTCTCTCACTATAATCCTCCTCCTCTATTCACTAACACATCTCTTCCTTTATCATTTATCAAGGGTAACACAATGGACAAATAGTCTCCGAGTGAACTCGCTTGGTTGCGTATACACATGATGTTGTATACACTACCAGCGGGCAACCCTCTCAACCTAACCTAACCTATAGTCGTAGATCGGTTAGGATTGAAACTGGGCGAAATCGGCCCAAAGAGAAAAAATTTTTCCCTCACAAGGACTACAAATACCCATAATAACCCCTAATATTTTAGAGTATTTAAGCATGTTTTTTGAATATGTCTGTTTATATTTGCTTGATATTTGGTATGCGCATTCCCCCGATAACAAAAACGAGCACCATAAAGTGGTTCTTATTAGTAGGGGACAAAATGGGGCAAAAAAGGGATAAAAATGGTACCTACCAAACGACAACAGCTAGAAACACGAAATTTGGTGTGTACATTCCTCTAATTGAGTAGATACATAATATAAAAGTATTTTTTCCAAACTCGTACTTTTACGGGGTAAAATAGAGAGAGAAAAATGGTACGAACCAAACGGCTGCATCTAGAATAATGAAATTCGGTGTATACATTCTTCTGACTGTGTAGACACGAAAAATAAGAGATTTTTTTTTAGTTCGTACTTTCAAGGGATATAATGGGTCAGAGGGATAAGAATACTACCAACAAAACGGCTACAGCTAGAATGATGAAATTCGGTGTGTACATTCCTTCAATTGGGTAGACACGTAAAATAAAGAGATTTTAGAAAGTCGTACTCATGAGGGGGTAAAATTGGAAAAAGGGGATAAAAATGGTACCAACCAAATGGCCGCAGCTAGAATCATGGAATTTGGTGTATATTTTCCTTTGACTACACAGACACGCAATATAAAAAGATTTTTCCAAATTCGTACTTTTTACTTTTATGGCAAAAATTGGTTAAGTCACGAAGTTAGGTTATTTTGTACCATGTACGTGAGATAATGGATTCAAAATTGTACTTTTGTAATTAAAATAGAATGGAAATACAACCAAATGTAGCACCTACTATCTACCAAGAGTTGTGGAATTTAAGCTTTTTTGAAAATATAAATATATGTAAGATTATTTATTTTTTTGAATTGACTTGAAGTATTATTTCGATATATATAGTGTAAACGTATTGGTAGCCTTGTCTTATAAGCGTGGTTTGCAGTAATAAAAATATTACATTTATTTATATTTTTATACCCTACACCACTTCGTGGTCTTAAGTTAGTTTCGCGCCAAATGTTTGTAACACCAAGAAATAATCGAGCTAGACCCACCTTTGAGTATACCGAACGGCTTAGAATCACCACCTGAGTCGATTTAACGATGTCTGTCTGTCCGTCCGTCCGTCCGTCTGCTGTCCATCTAAGCTTGTTCGCACTCTACAGGTCGCAATTGTTGTCCGATTGTCATGAAACTTGGCAGAAGTTATTTTTTCTGGCCAAGGACCATCGGTATTGAATTTGGAGGAAATCGGTTCAGATACAAATGTCGCTCCCGATTTGACATTTTCCACTATAGAAACCACATATTGTACCCGATTTTCTTTACATTTGGTACATCATCTAATAATCCAACTAGAAACACCCATGCAAAAATTGGGTAAGATCGGTTCAGATTTAGATATAGCCCCCATACAAATGTCGCTCCCGATTTGACTTTTTCCGCTCTACAAACAACATATTGTACCCGATTTTCTTTAAAATTGGCACAACATCTTATAATCTAACTAAAAACACCTATGCTGAAAGTGGGTAAGATCGGTTCAGATTTAGATATAGCCCCCATACAAATGTCGCTCCCGATTTGACTTTTTCCGCTCTACAACCCACATATTGTACCCGATTTTCTTTAAAATTGGCACAACATTTTATAATTGAACTAGAAACACATACGCTGAAAGTGCGTAAGATCGGTTCAGATTTAGATATAGCCCCCATACAAATGTCGCTCCCGATTTGACTTTTTCCGCTCAGAAACCACATATTGTACCCGATTTTCTTTAAAATTGGCAGAACATTTTATAATTGAACTAGAAACACATATGCTGAAAGTGGGTAAGATCGGTTCAGATTTAGATATAGTCCCCATATAAATGTTGCTCCCTTTACATATTATATTTCATCAATAAACATACATGGTGAAAGCGGGTCACATCATTCCAGGTTTCAATATACCCCCATACAAATGTCCTTTCCGATTTTACATTTTTTGTCAAACACATACATTTACAGGATACTAAAATCCTTCCCGATTTCACTTTTTTACCGAATTGAATTGTAGTGAGATAGAAAGTTGGGTGTATCATATAGACGGCTCCGTCCGTCTTTAGTCTTTCCATACTTGTTTGGGAGATGCCCATATGTCTATACTTTGGTATAACCCAAATGGGGCCCATTCTTTTCTATTACAGCTCTAGAAACCACATCGTACATCGGATCTTCATCAAATTTTGCAGATCATTATATGTATCAACTAAGAATACCTAACGTGAATGAGAAATATACAGGCGCATGTTTGGCACAGGCCTCAATTGTTGTTATAGTCCACCTTTAAATGTCCGTCCGATTCATCCTATTACCGCTGTATAATCTGTATTTATCATTGGATTTAGATCAATTTTTCCATATCATGTTATATTTACTTTAATCGGAATATCTGCTGGATCAATTACTTTATTATTTACCATACATATTTGACTAAAGATGAATTTATAGTAACTGTATAATTTATATGAACTACATAAAATGGCTCCCATGAAATACCTGGGTTTAGTAATCAAAGCGTGGTATATACGCAGGGAGTGGTGTAGGGTATTATATAGTCGGCCCCGCCCGACTTTAGCCTTTCCTTACTTGTTTTTATTTGAGTCGATTTGTTGTCACAATATTAGTTCAATGAATTTGAGTAGAAAATAAATCAGAGGATGTACATATGTTGCTATTTGTACCCCACACAGCTGTATAAATTTTGCGAAATTGAGTATATGAATTTGTCTGAACCCAGATGAATGAATGTAAGTACACAGGTTATGTTCGTTGACGTCTCTATTTACTCGCTTGTCAATCATATCAATGAAATAGGTTTATAGGTTATGAATTTCTAATGATGCATGTCTTTGGAAGATAATTAAGCTGATAAATGATGATGTTCGCAATCCCTGGCGACGAGGGGTTGGGTATAAATGTCCCTGTAATGTTTTCCAAGAATCTCATTTACCATCTGATTCAACAGAGGCGTTGTGAATTATAAATTAAGAAATCATTAACATCCTTAACGAAAATATGTAATTAAAATGTTCACATGCTTACAACACAGCACGTTCCATTGATAATGAGATTTTCGGTATAGAAATTATAAGCTTCTTTAAAATATTTAATAATGCCAAATAAGGGGTTGGGTATAGAACATTCACTGCATGAATGTCTCACTTGCTACCAAGAGTAACTAATTTTGAGAAAGCTAGATATGAATAAAATTATGTTGTTAGTATAGCAAATATCGTCTAATTGGTCATATTATTAAGAAAGGAAGCTTCGGCCTATTATATGGTGGATTTAATTTGTTATTTTGAGCAATTGAGCAAGTATTCGCATACAGCCCCAACAACTACAGTGGTTATTCCGATTGTGCGTAATATTGTATTATTTTATTATGTCCGTATACTTGTTTATTTCCCAACCCTTTTCAATTTCCCTAATCCCATTTCTACAGATAATGATTTACACTCATTCGAACAATGACCATTATTGGCCTTTGCAATTAATTTTAATTAATTCCCCCTCAAACGTCTTAATTAATATGGCGGGGAACGAAGATGTGGCCCTGGTTTATTTCTTCGCCTTCTGCTTTCCACTTAATTCCTCTGGAATGTGAGCACTAATCCTTCGTGTGAAATATACAACGATTAGTTGATTATTTCACAGACATGATTTATTGCTATTGGGGGGGGGAATTAAAGGTAACAATGTCAGAGTAATTTTAAACCCTGAAATATAAACAGATACATTTAGCGCTGGCTGTACATGTATTACATGGAAAAGACTTCTTGCTATATCCAGAATCAGTATTGAAAATCCACAATGACATCAAATTAAGATGGTTAATCAATTAACGTTGTAACATAAGAACAGAGTATCTGCAGGTTAAGTTCGACCGTAATTAATTGAATAAGAAAACTTATAAGATAATGTTGACATCTTAAATTTAATTTAAATGCAGATATTATAATTTTTATGTAGAAGCTGCTACATTCTTCGTAATTAATACCTTGTTATACACAGTGATTATAAGCCAACTAATGCCATTATCTTTATAGGGCTTAAAAATATAGTTTTTTTAGTTTTTGCCATCTTACAAAATTACGGAGTATTAAGTTTTAAATTCCAGCTGCAAACTTTATCTTCAAGGACTATGAAATTTATGTATACAATAGGACATGTCAATTTATATGAGTGGAAAAAATTAACAAATCGTCAGGCAAAAACGAAATCTACAGAAAATTCTAAGAATATTTCGTCAAGAAACCAAGGTTGTAGATGAATTCCTAGCGCTCTGAAATCGTGTTCAAATTTGAGGTTACAATAAATATTAAATTGAGTGAATATCCAACGAGCATTAGTCTTACTTCCGTAAGAATCTGAAATTGTTACACACAAAAATGTCATGGGTTTGTTTTACAAAGTTTACGAACGTATTTGTGCCAGATTCCGAAATTATGTGTTCAAAAATATTTTCCAAATGTCAAAATAAATAGTTTATGGAATGTTAGGTTAGATTTTTAACCAATGTTCGTTAAGTTCGTCCAGATCTAATATTTATAGATGCGCGGTCGCTCATTGGGGTCAAAGGAGGTAAAAGTACACAAAAAGCTCCAAAACTGCCTGTGAGTCTCCCACAGTGGTTAAATATAATTTTTTTCGAACACACATAGGCCCAATCCTACAAAAAAAAGTTTTCAAAAAATATTTTTCTTATAAAATTTGCTCCCACCGCACGATGAGAGGCAAAAACTCTATTTTCAGAATGTAATAATGGCAGATTGTTGCCAACACTTTAAAATGACAAAATATAAAAATTTGGAACCAGGTGGCAATTAGCCTTTTTGGAACTTTGTTTACCCGGACGTATCCGCTGAACCATATATATGAGAAGAAAGGTTGAATAGTGCCATAAATTATGAAAAATTCTGATTTAAAATTATATTAAAGTTATTGTAATTTCGGTTAGAAAATGGTCGAAATTCTATTGACCTCCACGAAATTTCACAGAATTGTTTATAATTATGTATAGCTTAATGTATAACTAAGAAGTAAGAAAGCGGTAAAGTTGGGCATGACCGATATTGTTGAAGCCACATGAAATAGTTCGAATAAACTTGCAAATATTACTGAAATCTTCAGTGACATATTACCCAAGAGGACATTTTAAAACTTGTGCTAGTTTTGGCCATTTTTAACACAATGCCACTATTATCCTAGAACTAGACGTACAAAAGTGTGGTCGTTTTTGAAAGGATTAGCAACCATAAACATAACTGCAATACATTTCAAAGGTCTACCAATAAGTGGGTGTGACCATAGATTGATCAACTAAAAATTTAGCTAGACGACTTTGGTATGCGCCATAAATACATGTACGGAATTTAAAGGTATATATGTTTCCAAATGTATTTTTTTTCAAGAAACCGACCGGTGTTATGTACGGTTTATCAAAAATTAAATCTACAAATAGAATTGATAGTGATGGATTTAGTTCATTTTTCATTAAAAAGTGCTCCGGGGCATTACTCACTCCTTTATTAGTAATTTTTAATAAATCCTTAAAAGAAGGCATCTTCATTGATAAATGGAATGTTATGTCTGTAACTCCTGTACATAAATCTGGTCGAAAGGATAATATCTGTAATTATAGACCCATTTTTAAATTGAGTACCATTTCTAAAGTTTTTGAACATATCGTATTTGATAAATTATATTTTTTAGTTAAAAGTGTAATATCACCTTACCAGCATGGTTTTGTGAGAGGGCGTTCGACTGTAACAAATTTAACAAGTTTTTCGCATTATTGTCTTTCAAATTTTGAACTTGGATTTACTGTTGACACAATTTATACAGATTTTACTAAAGCTTTTGATAAGGTTTTGCATAGTATACTTGTTAGAAAGCTTGCGTCTATGGGATTTCATTTTTTTTGATATTATTATTATTATTTATTTATTTACAAATATATATTTACATACATTGATTTATACTTTAAAGAGATGGTTTAAAACCTTACATCTAAAATATTATCTAATAATATACAAAATCAAAATATTTTCAAGAACAAAACAATGATTTTTGGAGAAGGAAAATATCAAAAAAACCTTCAATAAAATATGTTATAAATGTAGCTTAATTTACATATGTTTATACCCTACACCACTTCGTTGGCTAGGATATTATAAGTTAGTTTCGCGCCAAATTTTTGTAACACCAAGAAATAATCGAGCTAGACCCACCTTTAAGTATACCGATCGGCTTAGAATCACCAGCTGAGTCGATTTAACGATGTCTGTCTGTCCGTCTGCTGTCCATCTAAGCTTGTTCGCACTTTACAGGTCGCAATTACTGTCCGATTATCATGAAATTTGGCAGAAGTTACTTTTTTCGCCAAGGACGATCGGTATTGAATTTGGAGGAAATCGCTTCAGATTTAGATATAGCCCCCATACAAATGTCGCTCCCGATTTGACTTTTTCCGCCCTATAAAGCACATACAGTACCCGATTTTCTTCAAATTTGGCTTAACACCTTATAATCAAACTAGAAATACCTGTGGCGAAAGCGGGTTAGATCGGTTCAGATTTAGATATAGCCCCATACAAATGTCGCTCCCGATTTCACTTTTTTCGCTTTAGAAACCACATATTGTACCCGATTTGCTTTAAAATTGGCACAACATGTAGGTTCCGATTTAGATATAGCCCTCATACAAATGTTGCTCCCGAATGTTTAACCGATTTTGGCCAAACTTTACATATTATATTTCACCAATTAACATACATGGTGAAAGCGGGTCACATCGTTCCAGGTTTCAATATACCCCCATACAAATGTCCTTTCCGATTTAACATTTTTTGTCAAACACATACATTTACAGGATGCAAAAATCCTTCCCGATTTTACTTTTTTACCGAATTGAATTGTAATGAGATAGAAAGTCCGTCCGTCTTTAGCCTTTCCTTACTTGTTTGGGAGATGCCCATATGTCCATACTTCGGTATAACCCAAATGGTGCCCCATTCTGATCTATTACAGCTCTAGAAACTACATCTTACATCTGATCTTCATCAATTTTTGCAGATCATGATATTTTTCAACTAGGAATTTGGGCCAGGCCCAAAATGTTGTTATAGGCCCCCTTTTGAAATGTCAGTCCGATTCATCCTATTACTACTGTATATTTTGTATTTGTCTGTCGGATAATTGGATCAATTACCAAATCATTAACCATATTCGTTAAATATGACTAAAGATGAATTTATAGTAACTGTATAATTTATATGAACTACATAAAATTGCTCCCATGAAATAACTGGGTTTAGTACATACGCAGGGAGTGGTGTAGGGTATTATATAGTCGGCCCTGCCCGACTTTAGCATTTCCTTACTTGTTTTAATCAAAAGATTTTCACTTGATTGGCATGATTTATTAAATTTATCAGATATTAAAAGTATTCTCTTGCAAATAAGATCAGTATTACTTAAATCGTGTAGTCGTTTTGTACTAAAGTGCCTGGGTAAATTTAACATCATTTTGAGTATTTTATTTTGGCAGATTTGAATTTTACTAGTGTGTATTTTGACACATACTCCCCATACTGGACATGCATATAAAGCTAATGCCTGATATATAGATTTAAGAATACTGATCTTATTTTCAAAGTTTAGTTCTGATTTGCGATTAATTATAGAATAAAGCATTTTAATAGCTATATTCATTTTGCTAATTATATGCGAGACATGGTCCTTGAATGTTAACCGAGTATTAAGGAATACCCCAAGATATCCAACTGAGTTAGACCACTGTATTTCATTACGGAATATAATTAAGTTTGACTGTGGAGTATAGCAAGGCTTTCTTTTTTTCGTAAAAAAGATAGCTTTATTCTCCATTTGGTAGAGTATTCAACTATTTTGTCTAGCGACTTTTGCATGCAATCAAGGATATCTTGTGCCAGCAAACCAGAGCACAAAATGGCGGAATCGTCAGCAAAAAATGCATACTTGCAATTTTCAATTTGAGGGAAATCAGAGGTGTAAATTATGTAAAGCAGTGGCCCAAGAACGGATCCCTGAGGTACTCCTGACGGTACATTTACAAGGTCAGAAACATCATTTCCAACTTGAACACAGAAAGTTCTATTAAACAAAAAAGATTGAATAAGCTTTATCAAATACCATGGGAATTTAAAACGAATAAGTTTAAAAATTAGGCCATCGTGCCATACGGTATCAAACGCTTTTTCAACTTCCAGTAATACCATGGCAGATGACCGTTTTTAAAGAAGTTGGTGATTTACGTAGTTAGTAATTCGTTTAATTTGATGGGTTGTTCTGTGATATGGTCTAAACCCGAACTGCTCATCCGGGATAATCTTGGCCTCGTCAACGTAATTCCAAAGTTTATCTTTCAATATTTTCTCAAAAATCTTACTCATATTACTTAGCAGACTTATCGGCCTGTAGCTACTTGTTATATTAGGTGGTTTGCCCGGTTTCGGAATAGGAATCACCTTCGCTTTTCTCCAGATAGAAGGGAAGTATTGGAATCATGCAGGCGCTAAATATAGCTGCTAAATATTTTACGGTTACATTCGACAAATTCTTAAAATAAAAATTTTTTAATTTGTCCAAACAGCAAGATTTTTTCGTTTTCATAGTCTTTATAATGTTTTTGACAGTCGTTACGGTGACATTAACATCACTATCTGGTGTACTATAGATTGTTGCGTTGAAATCAACTAGAGTGTCCGAAACTTGTTTCTCCGTGTCCTGGCATTTGATATGGTCAGAAATATGATGACTTGAAAGGAAATGTCTGGCAAATAATTTATATTTTGAATCAATTATTGGAAATGCATGATTTGGATCAGAAATGGCTGGTATATTTGAGATTTTCTTCCTCAATACTTTAGAAATATTCCAAAAAGGTTTGGAACGAGTGTCCAATTTTCGTAGCCGATTATTCCAACTCCTATTTCTAAAACACCATATCTCATATTTGACAAGCCTATCATATTCCGTGTACACAAGAAAATCATTTCTATGGCGGTATCTATTCCACTGCTGTCTAAAATAGTTTCTTTTTTTAATAGAATCCAAAATATATGTTGGTAGTTTTACAAATTCAATTCTCATTTCTTTCGTTGGTGTACTTACGTCAAAGGCCGATAAAATGGAATTTGTTAAATGGGTAATCGATTCATCAATATCACCTATGCTGTTTATAGCATTCGAGTACAAAGAGTTTTGCAAAATAGATGTATTGATGTGAGATTTATACCTCCTCCAATTCGTTTTCCGATAAGCATATGTAAGATTTTGAAGCCTGGACAATGTAGATAAATGAATAGAAAACAAAACAGGTAAATGATCGGAGTTTAAAGCATTATCTACTATAGGATGATTCATATAGTTTGGAACATTCGTCAAAATTAAATCGATTGTAGATGGTCTATATCTCGAAGCACTGGGAATGTGTGTTGGATTATTCGGAAAACGGATTGCAAAAGGGAAAAATGTGTTAAATCTGACAGAATATTTCCCCATGAATTTGCTCTAGAACAACCCCAATTTCTATGTTTACTGTTCAAATCACCACATATGAAATAATCACCTCCAAAGTTTAGAAGCTTCCGAAGATCACTTTTAAATTCGAGTTCTGTCATTGGAACGTCCACCTGGAAAATAAACGCAAACAATTTGCAAAAGATTCCATTTGAAATTCAAAAATGTAAACAAAATTATTTAAGAAAAATATACATTAGGTGGGGTAGCATTTTTGAATTACAAATGACGACTTCTGAATTTCAAATGTTGTCTTTTGAATTACAAATGACGAGTTTTGAATTTCAATTGATATTTTTTTAATTTCAAATGGAATTTTTGAATTTCAAATGACATTTTTTGAATTTCAAATGGAATTTTTGAATTTCAAATGGTCTCTTTTGAATTACACTTGAAAATGGTGTAAAGCAGAAAAAATGAAATCGTGAGTGATATTTGTATGGGTGCTATTAATAAAGCTGAACCGATTTGACTCATTTTAACCAGATATGTTTCTACACCATTTTCAAGTGTAATTCAAAAGACACCATTTGAAATTCAAGAATTCCATTTGAAATTCAAAAAATATCAATTGAAATTGAAAAATTCCATTTGAAATTCAAGAAATATCAATTGTAATTCAAAAATAGCATTTGTAATTCAAAACTCGTCATTTGAAATTCAAAACTCGTCATTTGCAATTCAAAACTTGTCATTTGAAATTCAAAAATCCTACCCCACCTAATGTATATTTTTCTTAAATAATTTTGTTTACATTTTTGAATTTCAAATGGAATCTTTTGAATTTCAAATGAAAACTTTTGAATTCCAAATGGTGTATTTTGAATTACAAATGACGAGTTTTGAATTTCAATTGACATTTTTTGAATTTCAATTGATATTTTTTGAATTTCAAGAGATAAATTTGAATTGCAAATGGAATTTTTGAATTTCTACTGGTGTCTTTTGAATTTCAAGTGATGTCTTTTGAATTACAATTGAAAAAGGTGTAGTTCAAGTATAAGGAGTTGTGCCAAAATTGGAGAAAATCTGTCAAAATATATGGTTTCGAGAGCGGATAACGTCAAACGTTTGCAGTCAGAATCATTCAATTCGGTTTGTATTTTTCTTTGCTTGCGCATATGGGAAAATAAAAGTATTTTTTTCAAATTTGTACTTGTATACTATGGTACGTTCCATGGAGTAGTATATATAAGATTTACTTTTTATTTGCTTAATTTGTAGTCATCCTTGTAGTGGTTTTAAATATGGTATTCTACAGTTGGCGTTGTCCGACTTTAGCTTTTCCTGTCTTGCTTTCTTCAAATCTAGTCTAATGTCACAGTTATCTCCTGCAAATATACCAAAATTAAAAAGTTTGCAGGAAGTCGTGAACAAGTTTTTTGATGTCGGTGTATATCCTTCCATATCTGCAATTGTGAAGCTGTGAGCTGAACATCATAGGGAGTGAAATCATTGTTTACTTTGCGTCATATTGACTGAGTAGCCAAAAAACATTTGCATTTTCTTGACGAAGAAAAGAAAAACATTATAAACGGTATGTTATGATGCAACTTATTCTTCGTACACAAAGAACCAAAAATCATAAGAAGTGCAATAAAAGATGTTTGGTAGTTGAAGGTGAATCATGTGCACGTGTGGGCCATTAGAAAACTTCACGATTCACAATTTAATATGTGTATGTGTATTAGAGCGACTCGCAAAAGAAAACTTACCATTTATAAATGGTGATTGATATATTTAGCGAGCTAAATTGATAAGAATCTGATAATAATAATTCAGTCCAAAGGTTCAGTTGTATAAATTCTATGATATAAATTTAATATTGAATAACAACCGCATATTTATAGTTTTTTTGGAAAAAATAAATTTTTCTAATTTTTTTGGAGACTGTTCCTAAGCCGCACATGTTCTATGAAAGTGAAATTCGCTACAGGTACCTTTCATAAAAATTATAAGCGGGTGTTGTAAGACTTTTATTTTCTAAATGAAAATATAAATTATTAAAGGCATGGTCGTCGAAAATTGGAATTGTTGTTAAAAAATATTTCGGGTTAAGAAAGTGTAAATACATCAAAAAATATCAATCCGTCGGCAAATTTTTTGTTGCATAGTGTCATATTTTAGAGGCTCTCATATTTTTTCCTTATAACATTTCAAAAAGAAAATTGCATATCATTTGTTTCCCTTATCACCGCATAATATGTAGTCTCAGATAACTGACAATTTTATTTGCCAATATTGACACTGAAAAAGAAGATGCCCATTTCTTGTTCAACATTTTCCACAATACCTCCACTTAGAGTTGCAGGCATCATTGCCAGTTGCATTTCTACTTTGGAAAACATGCATTTCAGTTCATTGAAATATATCTAATCAAATATGCATGCATGTTTGAATTTCGATATATTGCAAAAACTAGTAGTATGTACGTACTTGACATATTGTACATTAGATGGGGTCACGAAATGTGCAATTCCAACTCGAAATGAATTAGTCAGTTGGCTACCGAGATCTATATCACACGATCCAGATTATAATATTTACAATTGCGCCGCACATTGAACCAAACCCATACTCGCATTGAACAAAATTTGGAGTTGTCACAATACAAGGAAAAAAAGTTTCTAAATCGTATGCGTTGAATTCAAAAGAACTATCGGCTTTCATGTTTCATTTACGGATTTCTTGTAAAACGTTTTTGCTTGTTTGCATCTTAAGCAATGTGCCCATCAACTACTATTTTCAGAATGTTTCAACATATGAGCGGTGGCTATATCTTTGCGTAATGTTCCACCTTTACTGCAAGTGTTCCTAACTGTGAAATATAAGGTGTTGTGGAAAATACGTCTAAAATCTTATTGGAGGCCTATTTGGTTGGAGTTTATATCAAAACCAGGACCATAGGACAATATGAAAACACAGACCCTAATGATCCACTTTAACAGAAGCTGTTTCTATATGATGTAATTCATGATCTGGAAATTTAATCAAGATAAGATTTAATATGACGGTAGTAATTGTATAATGCAAATATAACATAATCTGTAAAATTGTATCAACTTGTGATGTAAAATGTGGGTTTAATAGCAGTACCCAGCAAAAAGAGAACACCCAAAAGAAGTACAAAAGTGAAAATTGGGATCTTCACCAATGAATTTAACATGGAGTTGTCATAGGAGGGATGTCCTTTATTTTGAAAGACTTAAAAGTTATTTGAAAGTATTACAAAGGAACCACTTTTTCACTAGTTTCCATTTCGATTTGAAAAAAATTGCCGGGGGTAGAACAGCGGACCTTCTGATTGCTACTACGGCACTCTAACCATCTCAACTATCCTCTGCTGTGAGTGCTGAATAACTAACACAAACCATTTTGTACGTTAGAACTGACAATAGGAAACTTAACAAAATATTTATTTAGTATGAATTAATATATAACGCAAATTAATATTAAATTAAATTAACATTAATAAATTAACACTACTCAATTTTACTCATATTATGCAGTATTAATAATAAATAAAAAAATTAAATATTTAAGGTACATTAATAAAGCAATAAATTTGTATTTTTTAAGAAAACATTAAAATAATACAAAATTAAACATTGTTTATTTGTAAAAATAATAAAAAACCAGTAAGGAAAGGCTAAAGTCGGGCGGGGCCGACTATATGATACACTCCACTTTCTATCCGAATACAATTCAATTCGGTAAAAAAGTGAAAACTTGAAGAATTTTAGTATGTCTCCTAATCGTTGGCTAATATGACCTGACCTAATTGGTCAAATCGAGAAGAATATTTGTATCGGGGCTATACCCAAACATGGGATGAAGTGATCCACTTACACAATAGGTGTTTCCAGTTCAAATATAACGTGTTATGCTCAATTTGAAGAAATTCGGTGAAAATACGTGGTTTTTGGGGCGAAAAAATCAGGCCGGTAGCGAAAATATGTAAATCTGAACCGATCTGACCTATTTTCACCATGGATGTTTGTAGTTGAAATATAAGATGTTTTGCCACTTTTGAAGAAAATCTGTTAAAATATGTGGATTCTAGAGCGGAAAAATTCAAATTGGGAGCGAAATTTGTATGGGAGCTATATATAAATCTGTACCGATCTAACACATTTTTACAACAAGTGTTTCCTGTTGAAATATAAGGTGTTTTGCCAATTTTGAAGAAAATCTGTTAAAATATGTGGATTCTAGGTTGAAAAATTTGTATGGGAGCTATATATAAATCTGAACCGATCTAGCACATTTTACCACATGTGTTTCCAGTTGAAATATAAGGTGTTTTGCGAATTTTGAAGACAATCTGTTAAAATATGTGGATTCTATAGCGGAAAAATCCAAGTTGGAAACGAAATTTGTATGGGAGCTATATATAAATCTGAACCGATCTAGCACATTTTACAACAGGTGTTTCCAGTTGAAATATAAGGTGTTTTGCAATTTTTGAAGAATATCTGTTAAAATATGTGGATTCAAGAGCGAAAAAATACAAATTGGGTATATGGGAGCTATATATAAATCTGAGCCGATCTAACACATTTTTACCACAGGTGTTTCTAGTTTAATTATAAGATGTTTTGCCAATTTTGAAGAAAATGTGTTCAAATATGTGGTATCTAGAGTGAAAAGGGTCAAATCGGGAGTGAAATTCGTATGGGGGCTATATCTAAATCTGAACCGATTTTCTTCAAATTAAATAGCGTTCGTCCTTGTCTCGAAAAACTTCGTTGGGCAAAGTTTCGTTTGGTTCTGGCTACAATTGCGACCTGTATCGTGATTACAACAATAGATGGACAGATAGACGGACATCGCTAAATCGACTCAGAAAGTGATTCTAAGCCGATCGGTATAATTAACAATGGGTCTATCTCCCTTCCTTTTGGGTGTTACAAACAAATGCACAAAGACATAATACTCTCGTGGAGTGTATAAAAATTCTCCTCGAGCAACGATTCGAACCCGAGACCTTCTGGGTGCAAAGCGGACACCTTACCTCTGTGATCCCATACTAAAAAGTCGTTCCCATTCACTTGTGAAAATGCTATTCGTAAAATGTTACGGGATATTAACATATTATCGACTTTTTTGGAAGTTGTTTAAAAGAACTTCTTCAAAAGCGGGAAAATGTACATTTGGATTTTGAGATGCGATTAAAATGTGCTTCCTACGGAAGTACTTACAATTTTTTTAGCTGGGTGATAGTAAAAATTGGAAACCCATTTGTAAGTGACCTACTTCAAAAAGTGAGTAGAAATTATTAATATTTATGAAACTTTTTCGTAAAATTTATGAACTATGAAAATTTTCATAAATTATATTATGAAAAATAAAGAACTTTTATGACAAAAGTTCATTAAATGATGGAACTGCATTTCATAGTTTAAAAAAAAACGTTTCATAAATTCTATGACACTTTTCATTGATTTGTGTTTTATGAAACATTTTTCATACATTTTATGAAGTGCTTCTTTGGCGATTTTTTAATGAAAATTTGCATAAAAATATGACAGTAATACTGTGGAAGTCAATCTATGGTTGAGATTGTTTAATATTCGACTCTTTCTAACTTCACCTCTTCCGCTATTTCCAGTGACATTTTGAAATCCGACCTGAACGAATTTAGCCTTTCTTTAGTTATCTTTTAGTGTATGGAGTACGACTCCATTTATTGTACATATTTAGGTTTTCGTTTGAAAAAATAATTGGAATCTTATTGATATTCTCTAGAATCCAATTGACCTGTCGCATATGCACGTCTTGTTAACTTTACGAGCACAAGGCATATAATGTTAGGGTTTGCCATTTGTAACTTTAACAAATATATATATTCTTCAAATCATTACATGTCCTAGTATATTTGTCGACCTTTTAAGAGATAGCCAGCCAGTTTGAAAACATTTTCGAAAATTTCGAAAAAATATTGTGAAAATATGGCGCAAACTACATGATTTCATAAAAATAAAAACAATAAACACATGTTACTGGAAAATAACGTATGCATTGTACTATTATTGTTAATGTTGTCTACGTAAGTACAAGAGCTTTATCCGTTTGAACCTTTGAATGAAAACTCTATAAAAGATGCAAATCCTTGTAGTTCGTCACAAATCAATACACCTCTTCTGTGTGATGTGAGTAAGGCAGAGCCCGAGGATGGGAGAGGTTGCTGAATTTTATCAAATGGCAAACTGTGTACAAACGAAGAAACTAACTTAAGTTTGAGAACATCTCGTAAGTGTCACAACAAAATATGGTACAATGCGAGTCACTTTTAAATTATTTTTGCTGGAACTGGATTGAAGTTCGTAAATACATGTTATCTGGTAGATAGTGGCCATAATAAAAAACTGAAGAAGTGTTATATATATATATTTTCAGTTTCTGTTATTCCTGTGATTTTGGACTTTTATGGATAAATGGCTTTAGCTAGCATCAATAAATTACGCAATTCATAATTGATTTTTGTAATTCGTACTTTTAGTAACAAAATGGGAATGAACTGGTATCAACAATGACCAATTTGACTATGATTGACGCTAATATAGGTGGACCATTTATTGGAAAAGTTGAACTTTGTCATTTAAGAACGGAACACAATATCAATCATATGACTACCACGACTGGCTCGGCAGTACCTCATTCGATCAACAAAATTTTTCAGTACAGTTCCAAAATCCACATCAAACAGTGACTCGTTGTGGATGCATAGGCTTCTCAATAGTCACGTGTGGTTTCTCTGAATCCCATATGAGACAATTTTGTTTATTGACATAGCCACCGAGACGAAAATGAGTTTCATCTGAAAACACGAAAATTTCCCAAGTAAATTTCATACAGTTTGCGTTATAGGCTCTCTAATTTGTAAATAAGTTTTTAATATTTCCCAATTTTTGCTGCAACGTAAGCGTCCCATTTTGCAAAACTCAAACATAAACCTGAAAATAAAAACAAGCTAAGTAAGCTTCAGTCGGCAAACCATACATACCCTCACTCTCAGAGAACATATATACGGAAATTATAAGGATTTAAATTTTACGTAGCACCGGATAATTTTTGTGGAAGGTACTAGGAGGTGTATGCCACATGGTCCCAGTTTCCACATTTATAAAATAGTTGAATTCCGTGCACCACTGAAGGATTTACTTTTACCTAGGAGACAGACAATTGTGTTTATGTTTAAAGTTATTATAAAAACATTTTCAAATATCATATTACAAACAAGTAAGGAAATGCTAAAGTCGGGCGGGGCCGACTCTATGATACACTCCACTTTCATTCCGAATACAATTTAATTCGGTGAAAAGGTGAAAACGGGAAGGATCCTGTAAATGTATGAGTTTGACAAAAAATGTTAAATCGGAAAGAACATATGTATGGGGGTATATTGAAATCTGGAACGAAATAGCTGAAATACAATATGTATAGTTTGGCCAAAATCGGTTAAACATTTGGGAGCAACATTTGTATTTGGGCTATATTTAAATCTGAACCGATCTTACCCACTTTCACCATAGGTTTTTTACTTGGATTATAAGCTGTTGTGCCAAATTTAAAGAAAATCGGGTACAATATGTGGTTTCTAGAGCGGAAAATGTCAAATCGGAAGCGACATTTGTATGGGGGCTATATCTAAATCTGAACCGATCTTACCGAATTTCTGCAGAGGTGTTTCCAGTTAGATTATAAGATGTTGTGCCAAATTTAAAGAAAATCGGGTACAATATGGAGTTTCTAGAGCGGAAAATGTCAAATCCTGAGCGACATTTGTATGGGGGCTATATCTAAATCTGAACCGATCTTACCTAATTTCTGCATACGTGCTTCTAGTTGGATTATAAGATGTTGTGCCAAATTTAAAGAAAATCGAATACAATATGGGGTTTCTAGAGCGGAAAATGTCAAATCGGGAGCGAGATTTGTATGGGGGCTATATCCAAATCTGAACCGATCGTACCCTATTTTTGCATAGGTGTTTCTAGTTGGATTATAAGATGTTGTATCAAATTTAAAGAAAATCGGGTACAATATAGAGATGGGCGCGGCTCACGTGAGTTGCGTGAATCACGTGATTCACGATGGGTCTATCTAGCTTCCTTTTGGGCGTTACAAACAAATGCAGAAAGACATAATACTCGTGGAGTGTATAATGATTATTACTACCCGTTAGGATGTTATATCAGTTTTATTGTAACTAAAATCCCTGATTTTTTGGATTGCGTAGTATATTCTGGCATACCCGACACATATTTTGACATTGCTACTTTGAAGATCTTAGCTCAGACCATGGTCCTCTTATAGTTAACTATAGTACTACTCCTTGCTTACGGGAAAAACCACATAAACTGCTTACAAGTCGCACTAATGTTCTATATTTCAAAGATTGGATTGAAAATAAGTTGAATCTAAATACCTCAATCAAGACTGGCGTTGACTTGGACGAAGCTGTTGAGTCCTTCATAAATTTAATTCACGAAGCCGCTTTTTAATCAACTTCTCAGGAAGAGAGTTTTTCTTCCAATGTACGAGTTACAACTGAAGTTAAATATCTCATACGAACCAAGGGCGGTTAAGAAAAATTTGGCAAAGAACCAGACATCCAGAATAAAAACCAATTTTAATCAAGAGGTCAGATTATTAAAACAACGTCTTAGCGATTTTAAAAATTAATCAATTGGTGTATATTTAAGAAACCTGACACCATCTGGTAACAATGAACATAACTTGTGGAATGCCACAAAGTATCTGAAAAGGCCTACAAAAAGGAATATTCCAATTAAAAACATGAATGGACCTTGGTGTAGATCAGACAGGAGTAAGGCTGAGTCTTATAAACTCTTCCTGGAAGATACGTTCACCCCGTTTTCGTTTTGTAGTGACTCGGAGGTAAAAAATGTAAATGATTTTCTTGATGTAGCGTGTCAAATGTCTAGACCAATTAAACCATTCAGAATCCGTGAGATTGAAAATGAATTAAAGTCACCCGGAAAGTATTAAAATCATTACCGAAAAAGGCAATAATATATACTACAGTGCTATTTAACGCTATACTGAGATTGACTTATTTTCCTACCCAATGGAAGTATAGTAAAATTATAATGGTATTAAAACCCAATAAACCCGAGAACGTCTTAACCTCATTCCGGCCTATTAGCCTCTTACCAATCTTTTCCAATTTATTCGAGAGATTATTTAAGAAACGGCTTCTTCCTATCATTAAAACTCCAAACATTGCCAGAACATCAACCCGGTTTTCGACATAGTCATGGTACACCAGAGCAATGGCACAGAGTTGTTAAGGAAATAAGAGAGGCTTTGGAAAATAAGTGTTACTGCTCAGCTGTATTCTTAGATGTAAAACAAGCTTTTGACCGTGTTTGACATGAAGGACTATTATTCAAGCTGAAGCAATTACTGCCACCAAATTTCTATTTGATTTTCAAATATAAAATACAAATAATTTTTTTTTTTCAAATATAAAATATTATAAAATCTGGAGTCCCACAAGGGGGTGTTTTGGGTCCAGTATTATATACCCTATTTATATCTGACATGCCGACAAATAATGATGTGACAACTGCAACGTACGCTGATGACACAGCAATTTTAGCTTCCAATACGTCAAATATCGAAGCATCAGTTGTTGTACAAAGACAACTCAATCGAATGCAAAACTGGTTAACTAAGTGCAATATAAAGGTCAATGTTGAAAAATCAACACATGTTACATACACCCTAAGAAAGGAAGATTGCCCGCCCGTTGCCTTAAAGCGAACAGTGTAAATATTTGGGTATTAGAATAGATCGGAGATTAACATGAAAATAGCATATACAATCTAAACGGAAACAACTTGATTTAAAGACGGAGAAAATGCATTGGTTACTTGGCTCTAACTTTAACCTTAGTCTGAGAAACAAAATTTTGCTCTACAAAGCAATTCTAAAGCCCGTGTGGACGTACGGTATCCAACTTTGGGGTACCGCAAGAAGGGGCGTGGCTAAAGCGTAAATATTTTTTAGGTTTATAAAAAATATTTTTAAATATCAAATTCAAAATGATTTTGACTACCCGTGTGGATGTTATGCCAGTTTTATTGTAACCAAAGCTGCCATTTTGTGTGGGAGATACCAGAAGGGGTATGGCAATATCGCCCATATTCCACGCGAATGTAACCTTTATAAAAGCATTGCTAATTTCACAGTATTCCGACTATCCGTATAGAAGTTATAACAGCTTTAATTTTACGTAGTTTTGGGTGATTTGTGTTGGAGGGAAAGGACGTGACAAAACCCGTCATAGTTTATACACTTAAAGTGATTATAAAAACATTATCAAATAACAAAATAAAGCCGTGTATGAGGTACCAGAAGAGGCATGGCAATTTCGCCATCATCGAACTTAAACTAAGTTTGGTGAAAATATTAGCAATTAAAAAGTTTGAGTTGATTTCATAGTTCCCTTCGAGAGTTATCGTGTACACCAGCCAGATGGACGGACGGACAAACATGGCTCAATTATCTTAAAAAGTCGTGAAACGTATTTGGTCCAAACATACATAGGGTCTTAAGTCACTCATTTAATGCGTTACAGATCTTTCTGTCCCAAATGATATATTCCCTGATATATACTCTGTAGATTGAGGGTATAAATATGCAAAAATTTGTATAAATAACATAAAATTTGGCAAAAGTATATTTTAAGCCAAGTTCGGATACTATTGAATGTAGAGAAAACCGGTTCTGATTTAGAATCTCAATACAAATGATCTACCGATGTACGTAATATTACCTCGGATCTTTATATCGTCATTATATCAGATTTCAGATCATGTTGTATTTCAACACGTCATATGGAATATGTTTTGATTAAGACCTTATACAAATGTCCCTCCGATTTTTCATTTTTCCAATATAGAGCCTAAGATCTTGATCAAATGTTGTACTGTGATTCTGAATTTTCGATTCAATTCCATTCCCATGCTTAATGCAGAGGGATCCATACTGGGTATGTTTGAGAGGTATTTGGAAAGGTTGGTTTAGTATTTTCAAAGTTGCTATGTTATATTTTCTAACTATTAACATTGTTAGATTTCTTGGAAAATTATAAATAAAATAGTGGAAATATTCAAACAAACTTGTTATTTCATTCACATTACATTACAGCTAGGTCGGCAGTAAAAATTTAATAGATCGCTGCATATTGTGATGTAGCACCCATACACATGTAGGTGTTACACATTCCAACAGTTTTTTGATAAATTTGGATAAAGGTCAATTCATAATATGCTGGAGAATGTAGTTTGTGGTGCAATTTTTATTAAGGGTTACAAAATTCATCCCATCACAACGCAGGAATATCGGAATATCGGATAAATTATTCGAGATATTTGTTACTAAAAAATCTCGATTTCTTCATTATCCAAACAAATATCTTAAAAATATTCGAGTAATTGAATAAAATGTAATACTTACCATACACACAAAATTTACCCATTCAAAAAAATATTGGGTTGACAAGCAACAAATGTCAATTGTCACCTAAATTGTACCTTCATCCATAAACATTTGAGTAACAAGAACAATCATTCGCTGAGCTTAACATTCACTACAAAAGATGATTTTCTTGTTTTTTTTTTTTCAGGGAAATCAGCAACTACAACAACAAATGTATATAGCAGAAAAAGGAGAACCAAATCAGTGTACGTTTGTCTTTTATGCATTCAACTTTAAATTACATCGGTTTTTATAGTATTTCCTTGATTGATCTGGGAGTGCAGAAAATTTACTGCCGCAGAACACAGTGTTTTGAAACAGACACTAAAATCTTTTTATTTACTACTTTCACTATCCTTGTCGTTTGGACTTTGGTATTGGGAAAGTAGGCGGCAGGTCTCAATCAAATGCTTGGACTACTGGCCCAAAATTTACTTATTTCACTTTAAAGATCACCTACGTGTTTATTAAAAATTACTCTTCCCTCATTGTTATGTATTTTACTGAATACAATCCCGACCGCTATGATTTATAGCCACTATCCCCAACGACATCCCTAGTTTCAACAGTGACGAAAGGTCACGTAATCACAGTAACTAAGCTATTAATGACCTTAATTACACTGGGACCATCACCTACATACATATATTCCCCAGCTTAAAACATCAGTTTTAAAACACTGTGAGTTCTTGGCAGATACTCATGCAATCGCGCGCGCTCACACATACACACACTCCCACACACACACATACAATTCTCCATAATTTTGATTTCATTGTATGAAAATACGAGGGAAAACATTTATTTTAATTTCCCCAGAGTGGAAGTGTCTCATGGTCATGAATGGAATTTAAAATGGATATTCATTCCTTCAATCCACACTAGCCCAGGACAGCAAGCACTCCCTCCCGGTCACCTGAACAACGGTAGTTGAATGTACCACAAGCATGTAAATGTGTAATATGTATGTGTGTGTGTGTCAGATTTAAAATAGGTGCAGTACGATTGAGGCAAACCCTCTGCCCAACCATTGATATGTACATAAAGAGTGATTTTTTTGAGGTTAGGATTTTCATGCATTATTATTTGACAGATCACGTGGGATTTCAGACATGGTGTCAAAGAGAAAGATGCTCAGTATGCTTTGACATTTCATCATGAATAGACTTACTAACGAGCAACGCTTGCAAATCATTGAATTTTATTACCAAAATCAGTGTTCGGTTCGAAATTTTTTATCGAAAAATTTTGTTCAGCGATGAGGCTCATTTCTGGTTGAATGGCTACGTAAATAAACAAAATTGCCGCATTTGGAGTGAAGAGCAACCAGAAGCCGTTCAAGAACTGCCCATGCATCCCGAAAAATGCACTGTTTGGTGTGGTTTGTACGCTGGTGGAATCATTGGACCGTATTTTTTCAAAGATGCTGTTGGACGCAACGTTACGGTGAATGGCGATCGCTATCGTTCGATGCTAACAAACTTTTTGTTGCCAAAAATGGAAGAACTGAACTTGGTTGACATGTGGTTTCAACAAGATGGCGCTACATGCCACACAGCTCGCGATTCTATGGCCATTTTGAGGGAAAACTTCGGAGAACAATTCATCTCAAGAAATGGACCGGTAAGTTGGCCACCAAGATCATGCGATTTGACGCCTTTAGACTATTTTTTTGTGGGGCTACGTCAAGTCTAAAGTCTACAGAAATAAGCCAGCAACTATTCCAGCTTTGGAAGACAACATTTCCGAAGAAATTCGGGCTATTCCAGCCGAAATGCTCGAAAAAGTTGCCCAAAATTGGACTTTCCGAATGGACCACCTAAGACGCAGCCGCGGTCAACATTTAAATGAAATTATCTTCAAAAAGTAAATGTCATGGACCAATCTAACGTTTCAAATAAAGAACCGATGAGATTTTGCAAATTTTATGCGTTTTTTAAAAAAAAAAAGTTATCAAGCTCTTAAAAAATCACCCTTTACAACAGTATGTAGTTCATGATGAGAGACAATATTCTCTAAAGTTTGTTGTTCTTAATGAAGTTGATTGGAAATTCTGATAAAATTAAACTAGTCGCATAGAAGCTTGAAGCCAGATGGGAAACACAGGTGGATCAAAAGTTTTGTAGAAAATTCTGCTTAAGCGTGTTTTATGATTTTTGCAGGCAAATATCCATTTCAAAAACATTTTTTATGAAAATTGGATCCTGTTGAACAATTTTTTCTAGTAATATAATCTATACTCACCTACGTGAGTGCTCGAAACAAGCACTATTTATTAGGCTGGGTTGCTGTCCAAAAAAAAAAAAAAACAATTTCCAGTCACCCCACGAAAATAAAGATTGGATTGTTTAATGATGTTTTGCAAAATATTTCGTTCCTAGATCAAGACGTCCGTGAGTTAAACGCTCCTGAAATTAACCCTAAAAATCATGTTTTTCGCGTGTAATTTTGTTTTAAGTTGCATTTTTTCTAAATTAATATACCCTCGGAAGCACTTTAAATATACATTTTGTTTTTTGTCTTAGAGTAACTTATAGGTCGAATTATTGGACTTTTATAGCAATTTTTTTCGTTTTTTTCATAGTGACAATTGAAAACTTTTTCGTATTTGGTATCAGTATTTTATAAAATATAAATAGCTGCAGTCAATACCTTTAGAATGATTCCTATATGATCAATATCAGAAGGAACTTGACGTCGCAGCGCTCATTTTTGTAAAAAGAGGTTGAACATTTTGGCTCTAAAAAGCTATCTCCTGCATTAAATTATATTTCAGTGACATTTATGATTTAGGCATCGTTCGACAGGTATTGAATCCTCCTCTTTATTTTTCATAACATCTTTCACAAAATTTTCCCAAGAAAAAAAAAAATCAATCTAAACGTCGAATAATATGACCAATGATTTATTCTTAGACAATAATAAAATTGTTTTATTTGAACTGGGATATTGACCTGGCTCAAGACCATTTTGCATCCATATTTAATAGAATACAAATTTAGTTACAAAAGTCATGGTGACATGAAACGCAAATTCGGCAAGTGAGTTGTGCTTCCCGTTCGTTTGTGAGAATCATCACCTTAGGATGGATAACATTTTAATTCTGTCATTCAGTTTCCATACCTTAACATATTCATCATATATATTCTTGATGAAATATATATAAGACCATATAGCAATGTGCGCCTGTCCATGTCTAGGAGGGTGTGAGGTGGTACAAAAAAGACCAACCAAACGACAGCGTCTGCAGTCATGTAATTTGGTATTTATCTGCGTAGAAGCACAACACAAGATGATTTTTCTGAATTCGTACTTTTATGGTAAAAATGTTAAGAAGGGATAAAACTGGTAACATGCAAATGACTGTAGCTAGAATCATGAAATTAAGTGTGTACACTGCGGACGCGAAAGATAATGGATTTTATGAGGATCATTTTTGAGGAAGATCTTAACCCTCTACCCCTCTCTTTTGTAAATTTGACCTTTTTGGAGAAAATCATAAAAAGTCCTTTCAAAAAGGAAATTTAAGGATTAAAATGTTCTACAAAAAATGCAGAGAAATTTCAGTGGAGGTCACCGAAGACACCAAAGTTGGAAATAAAGCTCTTCACGCGTAAAAAGCACAATTCCACGCCAACTTATGCAACAAAATTACTAAACAAAAAATTTGAGTATTTCAGTAGGGCACGGTAAATAAAAACATGTAAAAAGATGTTAAGTTCGGCCGGACCGAATCTTATATACCCTCCTCCACGGAATGTGTTCCACAGTATTGTCGGTAGATTAGAGGCTGCACTACCATATTAGGAAATTTTTGATTCTTCATTATTATAATATTAATAGTCCTCTACTATATATAAATATTAATATAATTATAATAATTATTATTATGCAGAAATTTTCAAAAATGTGCCCTAAATATTATTCTAAATGTCTATACCATGTTGATAGGAAAAGATCTAATATTGATGATCCAATATGTTTCAGAGTGGAATGTACACACCTAATTACCTGCTTTTAGCTACAGCCATTTTATTGTTTTCTCCGTACCTCTTGTTTTCTGCGTCTATGTAGACAGACGATAATACGATAAATACTCATAATTCTAGCTACAACCGTTTGAATGTAGCCAAATTTAATTCCATTTAGATCCTGATGCTAATAATATCGGAAGATCTCTTTATTATTCGCGTCACCACAGTCAGAGAAGTGTACACATCGAATTTCATTATTATAGCTTCATTCGTTTGGTTGGTACCATTTTTATCTCCATTCGCCCCATTATCCTGCTAAAAGTACAAATTTCGAAAAAATCATTTTTATTTCGCATATTCACAGTCAGATGAGTGTATACGCCGGATGTCATGACTTCAACTTCAATGGTTTGGTTGGTACCATTTGTATCCCTCTTTTCCAATTGTATCCCTTAAAAGTACAATTTTTGAAAAATCCCTCTATTTGTCGTATCTAAACAATTATAGGGATGTACATTCCAAATATCATGTTTCTAGCTGTTAACGTATCATTGGTGCCATTTTTATCCCTTTTTGTCCCGTTTCGTCGTGTACTTACTTTATGGTGTCTTTACGCTATAAGAGAAATGTACGCAAAAAAAATTCAAGTGCATATAAAGCAGAAATTTAAAAAAGCTTTAATATTCTAAATAAATATTAGGGAGTACTTTCAGTCCTTGTTAGGGAAATTTTTTCCCATTTGTGGAGTCTACAATGAATTTTTTAAGGCGTTACAAATGGAATGACATAGTGAATTTACCCCCATCCTTAGGTGGAGGGTATAACAAGTAATCGTGTAATCGAGAGTAATCATGTATACCAGTCAGACAGACGGACGGACGGACATGGCTCAAACAACTTAAAAAGTCGTGAAACGGATTTGGTCCAAACATACTTAGGGTCTTAAGTCACTCCTTCAATGCGTTACACGTTTTTTCTGTCTCAAATTATATATAACCTCCTACTCGGTAGAGTGAGAGTATAAAAATCTCCTGCTAAATTTCAATTTCAACAATTGCTATCTGTTCTTTGATCTTAATCTTTATCATAATTTGGCGTGAAACTAAACCGATTCCGCGCTGTGGTTTGTGGTAGATAAATTATGCAACTACGGACCAACAATTTTTATACACTCCACGAGATTATTATGTCTTTGTGCATTTGTTTGTAACACCCAAAAGGAAGAGAGATAGACCCATTGTTAAGTATACCGATCGACATAGAATCACTTTCTGAGTCGATTTAGGAATGCCCGTCTGTCTGTCTGTCCGTCTGACCATCTATTGTTGTAATCAAATTACAGGTCGCAATTATAGTCCAATCTTAACAAAAAGTGGCACATATAAGTTTTGTGGATCAAATATATATAGCGCCCATACAAATTTCGCTCCCGATTTGACTTTTTCCGCTCTAGAAACCACATATTGTATCGAATTGTCTTCACATTTGGCAAAAGATCTTATATATAAACTAGGAACACCTGTGGTGAAAATAGGTCAGATCGGTTCAGATTTGGATATAGCTCCCATTCAAATTTTGCTCTCGATTTTATTTTTCTGGTCTAAAAACCACATAATTTAACAGATCTTGTTCAACTTTGGCAAACTATCTTATATTTCAACTAGATTTATATATAGCTCCCATACAAATTTCGCTCCCAATTTAACTTTTTCCGCTCTAGAAACCACATATTGTATCAGATTGTCTTCACAGGGCCGTGCGCAGGGGGGGGGGGTGGTTTTGGGGGGTTCAAACCCCCCCAGAGAGGTTTCGAACATATACTTTGTAAAACCTTCTAGACTTTCTGAAGCAATAAAATATAGAATTTTTAAGGTCTTTTTAAAATAACTCGTCAGAAATGGTAATTTTGCAGTAAAAACATGAAAACACGAAAATTTCATAAAAAACACTTTCTTGAATTTCGGACAAAGGTTATGAAAATTACAAACAAACTAAACGAATTGTGCCAATTTCAAGATTGTGTATTGTTAATTTCGCTAATGGACACCAAATTGTTCGGAAAATTTTCATTTTTATTAACCGATACCACTTCTTGACATTCGACAAGAGCTATATCTTATAAACTATTAATTGTGTACTGCAATAAAAGTTTTAATATTTAATAATAATAACTTATTTCTCTTTGTTCATTTACAACAACTGACGACATGTTTACCGCAAACAAACTAATTTATCCCACAAAAGAAACTCAAAAACGATGTTCGCGTGTTTAAAATTTCGTTTCTACGAAATGAATTTTTTCTCTGCGTGTAGGTCTCTACTTTAAAGTTGCGAAACAATAAGAAATGTGTTTTAACTTACTAAAATTTTTGTTATATTTATCACTTATGTCAAATATTTTTCAGAGTTAGTATTTTTTTGTACATATGTAACAAGTATTATTCAAAAGAGAAACAACAAATTCAGTAACTTGGATCTACGTAGGAAAAGGAAACTCTAAAATACCAATTATTTGGTTTTTTGGAATTAAAATTTCTAGTTGTTTCTTCTTGCATTTCATCGAATACAAAAATACTGTATTTGTTATTCCAATTTATACATATTTAAGACTATAAAAATGAAGAAACATTTCTAAATATTTTTTTATTTAATCGGAATATGCGTATAAAGATTTTGAGTAAACATCCTGTCACTCATGTCCTATATAAATTAAAAACCCCAAAACTCTTTAGACATCCTATTTAGACCCATACTTTGCCAAAAAGCATATCCAATTTTCTGCATTTATCATAGAAAAATGCGGGCCTGAAAGGTTAAGCGCCGAGAAATTTGATCGATTTTTGTGTAATATTTCTTCAAAATATATGTCTAGGGCTTATATTCAAAACTGGCTATGAACCATTTTCTCGAAAATGAGTTTTTGATGCCAAACTATTCTCTGATTTGGATGTCATCTGTCATATATATTTGGAAAAGATTTTTTTCTAAAGCCATTTTTTACTTTTCTGATTTGACTATCCCCTCGCACATTAGTTTGTGACTTCATATGTGGCTATGAACACAAAAATAATAGAAATAAAATAGTTAAACTATGGAGCAGCATAAAACCGAAGGTTATAATTCGCTACGACGATTTTGTTTAAAACATTTTTCTAGATTTAGGGCATATCGTAATATCAAATTCCATCATTTCTCGTTAATAGCAAAATAAATAGTGACAGTAAAGTCAAAAATTGTGAAAAGTATCTTTAGAAAAACCCGCGTAACTTTTGATCATATTGAGAATACCAAAACATTAGTTAGTTAAAATATAAGGAATTGCAACGGCGAATTTTGGATTTTTCATCAATTGCAGCGATTGGCTACATATATGTTACAATCGACCAATCTGACGGATGAAGCTGGAATATTTAAATTCGCTATTTTATCGCTCTCCTGAAAAGTTAAGTTTTTGTTCATTGCCACTTATGAATATAAGCCCTCGATATGTATGTATGTAATTTCAAGCAACTATTTAAAAAAAGTTCTACACTTAGCGAACAAGTCTGTTAATAAAAGCAGCGACATTTCTGCTATTACAGCTTTTTTTGCATAACAGCAGTTTTCTGCAATCTTACATCACCATTCACACTGCTAAAGAGTTTGCAGTCTGCTAAAATTGACTGTTGTTAATTAAAATATAAAAATAGATAAGCGTTCATAAGCGGGTTTAGTTCGAATTTTCTTTTATATTAGCTTGGGATAATATGCATATCTCAGCAGATACAAATCTGCTGTCTCTTTTTTAACAGCAGAAAATCTGCACTTTCAGTAGACTTTCTGCTTTCTTTTACTGACATATTCCTTTGAGTATACTGATAGATGGATTACTGGAATGCAATTTTGCCGACAATGTCTGTCGGACGAATGTATCAAAATATTTCTCGAAGATCTTGGCAATAAAATATGAGTAGTTTCCAAACGCTCAAATTTCCTAAAAAGTTGGAAAATTAGTAAAGTATGAATAAAGTTTCATTCTTTCAAGGCCATATTAATAGTTCATTTACTAGAAAAAGGGTAGTAGATTTACTTAATAATATTTCTTTGGATCTAATAAAAATTCTTACAATTGAGTAAATTCAAACTTATGTGGATATTTTCAAGGTTTTAAGTGAGAAAAAAATCTGAAATTTTTTGTATGGAAAAAATCCATTTAGGAAATTTTAACTTAAAAATGTGTTTTTTTCCTAAAATGAAGTTAACATGCTTACTGAAATTTGTGCCGAGTTCTTCTACATTTAAGTATTAATGAACTTATAAAATAAAATTTAAATTGTTAAAAAAATTCTTGAATATTAATCAATTATTAATCAATAATTAAGCAATTCTCGCTTGTTTGCAGAGACTTATTTCTTAAATACTTTATGAATTATTCTAAACAACCACTGCGCAGGCGCCTATCTTGCCTTCGCAACAATCATGGAGTAATAGCTCAACTCCTTATGGCAGAGGTATCACGAAACTTTTGAGAAATATTTCATGTTGTCATTTTTTGTATCAGTTTTGCATACTCTGAAGCAAAACTGTTTGTTTGATTTTTGTAGTTAAATTGAACTGTTTTTAATTTCACCATTTTTCCTTGTATAAAATAAAATTTTCCTCAGTTTAAGTAAAAATTTACTCGTTTTGAGGAAACAAATCAGCAAAATTGTCCTCAGTTTGAATAAATATTTACTTGATTTGTGTAAACATTTACTTAGTTTTAGGAAATTTTCAGCAAAATTTTACTAAGATTTAGTAAAAATTTACTTAGTTTTAGGAAAATTTTGCTTAAATTTAGTAAAAAATAACATGGTTTTAGGAAAAATTTTCTTATATTTAGTAAAAATGTACTTGGTTTCCTAAATTTTAGTTAATTTTTACTCATAATAGGGTTTACTTTTTTATGAGTGTAGATGAAACCCCCCCCCCCCAGGGGAAAATCCTGCGCACGGGCCAGTGTCTTCAGATTGGGCGAAAGATCTTATAATTCAACTAGAAACACCAATGGTGAAAATGGGTCAGATCGGTTCAGATTTATATATAGCTTCCATACAAATTTCGCTGCCGGCTTGACTTTTTCTGCCCAGAAACCACGTATTTTCGCCGAATTTCTTCAAATTGCGCATAACACGTTATACTTGAACTGGAAGAACCTATTGTGTAAGTGGGTCACTTTATTGCATGTTTGGATATAGCCCTGATACAAATATTCTTCTCGATTTGACAAATTGGGTCAGGTCATATTAGCCTATGGTTCGAAAATCCTTCCATTTCACTTTTTTAACGAATTGAATTGTATTCGGATAGAAAGTGGAGTGTATCATATAGTCGGCCCCGCCCGACTTCAGCCTTCCCTTATTTGTTTTGTTTTGAATAATGTTAAAGAAAATTATAAGTATTAAATTTAATTTAATTTAATAAATTGTCCTGTCGCTGCTTTAGGGAAGGTTAAGATATTAAAAAGTCAAATAACTTTGTAAAGCGGCATCGTATTTTATGATATTATTATCAAATGAAGGGTCTCAATCTCTACTTATCGAATCATATTCCCAAATATTTTTTAACATACATAAATGACTACAAAAAGTGACTTATAAAAAGTATTTGTTTTAAATTAATCACGGATAAAAATGGTGCACCCGAACAACAGCAGCTGGAGTCATTCGGTATTTATTTATCTGTGTAGATGTATAATACAAAATGATTATTCCGGATTTGTACTTTGAAAAACTTACTAAATAAATGATGCAAGGTTCTTGCATGAAATTTGCGATATATGTACATTAGGATGAGTCACAAAAATTTATTTGCGGCTGTTAAACCAAAATTTTAGCACTCCAAGTGTCACATTCGATAGACTAGGCAATATTCGATAAATAGGTTTTAACTTCGTATTGTAGGTGCCACGCCCACTTCTCCAATACCGCCCATTTTTGACACAACTACGCACTTTTATGCTAGATGCAGTATTGTAGCTGTCAAAGAACTGAATATATTCGGTAATAGGTTTTTACTTCGTATGGAAGGTGAACAAAATGCGAATAAATCCCCAATTTGTGTGGGAGGTGCCACGCCCACTGAAAATATCAAAATTATATATATCCTATTTTCACCACCGGTTCAGCATGAACATACTGTGAAAATTAAAGAAGATCGGTCCAGTAGTTTGGGCTGCTATAAAGAACAAACGAAGTTAAAACATATTATCGAATATTGTCAGTTCTATGACACCTAGAGTGCTGAAATTTTGTGTAAGTGCGTAGTTGTGCCAAAAATGGGCGGTATTGGAAAAGTGGGCGTGGCACCTCCCATACGAAGTTAAACCCCAACTTTGAATATTGTCAGTTCTATGACACCTAGAGTGCTGAAATTTTTTGTAAGTGCATCTAGCAGTTGTGCCAAAAATGGCGGTATTGGAAAAGTCAGTTCTATAACACCTAGAGTGCTGAAAACTTGTGTTAGCAGATCCAGTGTAAATAGTTGTTTAAAGATGGGCGGAAAGTGACCGTGACCCTTCCCATTCGGAATTAAATCCTGTTTTAGAGTATATTCGACACCGAGATTCCTATATTGTTGTGTGAGTTAATTTATTTGTAACCTTCATAGACAATATACAAATGGGCGAAATTTGAAAGATGGGGAATTTTTTATTTGAATTTTGTAAAATTACACGTTTTCTTTGTTTTTTAGCACAATAGTAAAGAAAGGTTACAAAAAAATAAATATTCATTCATCAAAAGCCGACTTAAGTCAAGAAAACGGAAAATATATTCATTTTTTAGTTTTTGTGTTGTCTGATTAGTGAACAATTTGATTGACTTTCTATGTGGTTTGAATGTAGTACATTCGAATTCCAGTTTAGGAAGTTTTTTGTTTTGGTAATGGAAAGGAGAAGATCACACTCAACCTAAAATTAATTTTTGACAATTCTTCCTTTTTTCGCCGTAAACTAAAGTTCTGATCTTCAATATTCTCCATGGAATATATCCATTTTTTTTAGTATCTCAGGGAAGTACCTTTATTATAAGTGGTACATATATTACCGATCACAAGAAAAAACAATATGCAACCTGATTTTAATTTCCGTCTGTTTTTCAGCCTGGCGAAGCGGACGGGGGTTCTGCTAGTATATATATATATAGATTAGGGTTTGGGGTCCGGGAATTCTCGAAAAAATTGGACGAGAATTCCCGAGAAAAAAAAATTAAATTTCCCGGGAATACGGGATATATTAAAATAACATTTTATTGAATATTTTGAGCACTAATTGGAAATTTTAGATATATTTCAAATTCATATATTTACATTACTGACAATAATAATGAGTATTTGTTTATGACTATAGACAAAACTTTTTAAATTCGCTAAGTAGCCATTTTTGCGAAACCCAGCTAGGGGAATACGAACTTTTTGTTAGGATATTTGCAAGATCTTTATTGTGAAACAAAAATATCATACCGACAATACTATGTGTGACATAATGACATAGCCCCTCGTGCTATCTGGTTAAACTTTAAATTTCTCGTTTTCCTAGTGACATAATGTCAATACTTAACCGCTCATGCTATCTGGTTAAACTTTAAATTTCTCGTTTTCCTAGAAGAATCGAAAAATAAAAGGTGAAAATCTTCTTAAATAACAATTTACTTTACATATGAAACCAGTAAGAAATTGTTAAAAATAGGGATACAATTAAAATTTTTCACCTGGAAACTTTCAAGAGAAATCTAATGGGAATTAAAAATATATCCTAAGATATTTTTAAATTTATAATGACTGGATTATTTCAATGTTTTTATTTTTTATGAATTTATTTAATTAATATTATTTTTTATTGCTTTTACAGTTTAGAATATTTTCCCCTGTTTCTGTACAATGTTTTCGTCTCCAGACGAATGAATCTTCCAAATTACTTACGCCATAACATTCTCTGGCATACTAGTTATTTGTTTCCTTAATCATTTTTTAATTTTAAATCTAGTGTAGGTGGAAGCCACTTGTGCCTGCGATTTAAATGTCCCATTTGATGACACCTTCAACTCTGACGATTAGTTTAGAATAAAATATTTTGACAAAAACATTCGTTTAATTTGTAATATGTCAGTATTTCGTAATAACTACTACAATAATAAAAAACAAATAAGGAAAGATTAAAGTCGGGCGGGGCCGACTATATGATACACTCCACTTTCTATCCAAAAACAATTCAATTCGGTAAAAATGTGAAAACGGGAAGGATTTTTGTATGTTTCCTAATCATAGGCTGATTTGACCTGACCCAATTTTTCAAATCGAGAAGAATATTTATATAGGTGCTATATGCAAACATGGAATGAAGTGACCCACTTTCACAATAGGTACTTCCAGTTCAGTATAATGTTTTATGCTAAATTTGAAGAAATTCGGTGAAAATACGTTGTTTCTGGGACGGAAAAAAAGAAGGTGGGAGCGAGATTTATATGGGAGTTATATATAAATTCGAACCGATCTGACACATTTTCACCATGGATGTTTCTGGTTGAAATAGAAGGTAATTTGCAAGACTTGAAGAAAATATGTTAAAATACATGGTTCATAGAGTGGAAAAGTCAATTCGGGAGTGCCATTTGTGAGGAAGCTATATACAAATCTGACCCATTTTCACCATGGATGTTTAAGATATAGATATTTTAAGACAATGTGATAAAAAATGTTGTTTCTAGAGCGGAAAACTCAAACTGGGAGCTATATATAAATCTGAACTGATCTGACACATTTTCACCACAGGTGTTGCTACTTGAAATATAAAATGTTTTGCCAAATTTGAAGAAAATCTGTTAAAATATGTGTCATCTAGAGTGAAAAGAGTCAAATCGGGAGTGAAATTCGTATGGAGGCTATATCTAAATCTAAACCGATTTTCTTCAAATTAAATAGCGTTCGTCCTTATCCCGAAAAATGTGTTGTGCAAAGTTTCATTTGTTTGTAGCTACAATTGCGATCTGTATCGTGATTACAAGAATAGATGGACAGACAGACGGACATTGCTATATCGATTCAAAAAGTGATTCTAAGTCGATCGGATCAACAAGCTACTTTCTTGTTAAGCGAGTAAATTTCATACAAAAATTAAGCTAGTAAGCTCAACCATATTGGACATACCTAAAATTAATTATTTTTCTGGGTATTCCCGGGAATGAAACATGTCATTCCCGTTTTCCCGGGAAATGAAAAAAGTCAGGGAAACCCCAAACCCTAATATAGATGTATGTAAGTAAGCATTACTTTCGATGATAATTGATAATTTAAATTTACTGTAAATCACACGCCTCTCACATAGAAATCAATCGACATTTTTTTTTAAATTATAGTATTCGAAGGACTTTAAAATATTTGGTTCGTCACTGTTGTGCCTTCATTCTATCATTCTTCAGGGAAACATTCCAAACATTTAATTTCAAACAATATTGAAATTGACCTGCTCCCTTCTCCTATGACTACGTTGTTTACATGATATCCTTTTGATGTCCCAGCACAAATAGACGTTCTGGACTGATACGGATGCCTGTTGCGGGTGAGATTGTGAGAACGTTGTTCCACATCAACGCTTCTCTTTTTAGTACTCCGTTCACTTTATCATATCTTCATTTAGAACCTTACGCCGTCGTCCACCCCACACAGATTCATATACTCCTTCAATAAAGTTTAATTTCATGGCACAACCCTGGTCTCATGTGTTGTGCCGTTTATGCCTTCTTCTTTTTTTGCTGCTGCTGTTGTGGCATTGATGATGTTACCCAAATTCCATTATAACTTGGTCAATTCTCTGCTCGCTCTTAGCACGTTATTGTTGTGGAGTACCATTTCAAGGGTTTTTTTCACATATTCATACCCTTAAATTAACACTTCAAAATTCACCTGAGGCCATGCAAACTTTTTTCCTTCCTGCTTACTTTCTCCGCCCGGTATTGTGCTTCTTGGGTTACCCTTAAGCGTAGGTTTTGTTTTTTTTTTGTACTGTGTGCGCACGTGTGTGTGTAGAATTTCTCAGTGATATAGTCTGGAATTTGCCTTTTCTGGGAAATGGTGAATAAAATCACTTAGAGCTCCTTAAAACTGACCTTTTTTGCTGTTAATACAAGAGCACTTAAGCGTTAAGTAGGAAAACGGCTCCTGTGTTTGTACAATAAGTCAGCACATATAGACAGCCCCAGCCACAGCCACGTTTACAGGCACAGAGTCATGCATACTCGCTTCCACTCGCACCACTCTTAAGTCAACCCAAACCTCTCACATGCGGAAGGACATATCATCATTGTGGTGTAGGACAACATAGTGAATGCTGGGAACAAAGCTACATCAACTGTACATACATATACGGGTATACTACACTTGAGAGATAAATGCGGAAGACAATTCACCAGAAAGCCACGTTCATTTAAGTCGAAATCACATTTTAAATCAGTTTGCAATGCAGGAATTCCATGTTAAATCAACGAGAAATTTTAGAAGGTTTCAGATTTTGATGAAAGTTGGTGAGGGTATTGCAAAATATTAAGCTAAAAGAATCTTATAACCTTGGAAATATGCACATTTGGAGGAAGTGCAGCTTAAGTATAACATTCCAGCAAAAACTCGTTAATGCCACCTCATTATTATTTGCAATATTTTGAAGTATGAACTAATGGACTCCTTATAATGGCTTAAAAAAGTAGTTATTGGTAACAACACATCCATATTTTGCTACACATAGAGTTGTGTGTAGCGTTGTCATCCAGCCATTTCGATGTTGCCGCGACCGTCACTCGAAGATATTTTCGATTGATGAAGAAAATTTAGTTGCTTCTTGTCAATCGAAGTGTGCACATGTTACGCGGAATGCGAGTTTTTTCTTTGCAGAATCATAAATTTAACTGGTAGAACAATATTTTAATTTAAAACAAGTAAGGAAAGGCTAAAGTCGGGCGGGGCCGACTCTATGATACACTCCACTTTCTATCCGAATACAATTTAATTCGGTGAAAAAGTGAAAACGGGAAGGATTTTTGTATCCTGTAAATGTATGTGTTTGACAAAAAATGTTAAATCGGAATGGACATTTGTATGGGGGTATATTGAAACCTGTAACGAAATAGGTGAAATATAATATGTATAGTTTGGCCAAAATCGGTTGAACATTTGGGAGCAACATTTGTATTTGGGCTATAATTTAATCTGAACCGATCTTATCCACTTTCACCATAGGTTTTTTACTTGGATTATAAGCTGTTGTGCCAAATTTAAAGAAAATCGATTACAATATGTGGTTTCTAAAGCGGCAAAAGTCAAATCGGGAGCGACATTTGTATGGGGGCTATATCTAAATCTGAACCGATCTTACCCACTTTCTGCATGGGAGTTTCTAGTAGGATTATAAGATGTTGTGCCAAATTTAAAGAAAATGGGGTACAATATGTGGTTTCTAAAGCGGCAAAAGGAAAATCGGGAGCGACATTTGTATGGTGGCTATATATAAATCAGAACCGATCTTACCCAATTTCTGCATATGTGTATCTAGTTGGATTATTAGATGTTGTGCCAAATTTAAAGAATATCGGTTTCTATATATGTGGTTTCAAGAACGGAAAATGTCAAATCAGGAGCGACATTTGTATCGGGGCTATATCTAAATCTGAACCGATTTGCCTCAAATTAAACAGCGTTCGTCCTTGATCCACAAAACTTATTTGTGCAAATTTTTGTTAAGATCGGACTATAATTGCGACCTGTAAGTTGATTACAACAAAAGATGGACAGACGGACAGACAGTCGGACATTGTTAAATCGACTCAGAAAGTGATTCTAAGTCGATCGGTATACTTAACAATGGGTCTATCTCGCTTCCTTTTGTGTTACAAACAAATGCACAAAGACATAATACTCTCGTGGAGTGTATAAAAATGTTTTATTTTATATGCTAAAATCTATATATATGAAAGAGAGTGGCGTTAGTTACTACGCTTATAACTCAAGAACGCATGGACCGATTTCGATGATTCGTACCAATTCGGATTGGTCGCCGGCCAAACAAGAAGAATACCGAAAATTCCCGAAATGTCCCCGATTTGTATGGAATGATTTTACGACGCCATCTTCATGATAGATGATGTTTATGTTTACGGTGCATTGAAGTTCACTGTAGAAACACCTGGATTGAGCTGTCTCAGTGGCAAGGTTAAATTACCACCAGAGACATGGCATTATTTGCTTCATGGCGAAAGACCAGAATCACTTCATTTTCTATCGAACTCTCAGAAATATATCAGATGCTTTGAAATGACTTCATTTGGAGCAGATATTATTGATGAACGCAGATGCAATCCAAGAAGGTCGGCGCTATGAAATCACCAAGAAAGTCAGCGCAATGAATTTTAACGCATACCGCTTGATGATTCCGAGAAATGGAGCTCCAATTTGCGTATAATCTCATTTCCCCTTTAAGAACGCTATCCTACTGTTTCTCATTTGGCAGTGCATCTGGAGAACGGTCAACGAGTTTATTTCACAGCAGCAAATGCTGCTCAAAACCCACCAGCGACAACATCAACCAATTTCTTCTCGAAAATGTCAACGTCGAAAGCAAGGCGATGTAGTTCCTGGTCATTCGGATTTGCGTTCTACTGCAGCTTTTGGCCGTATTAATACAGTTCATCCAAAGAATGATGAATGCTTTTACTTGCGACTCATCATTTGAGTCACTTCGAAATATCCATGTTGTAGTGTTGCCAACATTTCGTGCTGCGTGTCTGGAGTTCAATTTGCTTGAAAACTATACGCATTGGGATACGACAATCGCTGAAGCAACTGCTTCATCATTCCCAGGTAAAATACGCATATTATTTGCGATCATTATTTCCACATGTTTTCCATCAAATCCACGTGAATTGTGGGACAAGTACAAGTATGACATGTCAGAAGACATTTTGCATCGAGTTCGTGTCCATTCAGAGAATCCCCATATTGAGATGAATGAAGAGATGCACAACAAGGCTTTGATTTTGATAGAAGGCATGTGTTACCTCATGTCCAGCAGTTTGTTAGTCAAGTTAGGAATGTTATTGCCAGATCGGAGACCATACGACCCTTTCGAACTAGAATTGCAGCGTGAACGTGAATGCGACACAAACGCATTAAGCCAATTCGTTTGAACAATTGGCAAAGAACAAGGATTTGGATCACTTAAACTGAACAATTCTAAATCAAATCGTTGGATCATTGCATTCCTTCAAATCTGTCGACTGTGTAACAAACGAAGACGAAGCAAGCAAGTATCCAACTGAGTTTTTGAATGCATTGGATGTGCCTAGATTGCCACCGCACAATTTACAATTTAAGGTTGTTTCTGTTGTCATCAGGCAATATTAATCAAAATTTTGCAAAGGAACGCGTTTAGCGGTCACAAAACTCATGAGCAATGTGATTCACGCAAGAATACTAAAAGAAAAGTTCAAAGGTGAGAAGTTCTCATTCCGAGAATTCCAATGATTCCAACCGATATGCTATTCGAGTTTAAGCGAATTCAATTTCCAATTCGTCTCGCATTCGCCATGACAATCAATAAATCACATCGAGTGTTTGTGTCCTCAGTCTGGGAATGAATGTTTTTCACACGGTCAACTGTATGTCGCATGTTCCCGTGTCGGAAAACCATCCGCTTTGATCGTTTTCGCATCTGGCAACAAAATAAAATATTGTTTATCAGAGTGATTCAATGAGTGAAAATACAATTCAAAATCGACACGACCGTAACCCATCCAGCAAATATTAAAAAAAAAAGAATCAATTGCAATGGACAATTGATCACAGATTTTCTGCAATTTGAAATGACGTAGGATAACGCCTGTGAGACGAAGTTCTCCGGGTCCACTATAATGAATAACACTTACATGTTCCTAATTATGCATATAATTTTTATCATTTAATAGTTCATATGCTATTCACATTTTTTTTTTCAAATAAAATACATGCACCTATAAATAAATAAAATATTAAGGCAAAGCAACGTTTGCCTTAGTATTATAATACTATCTTAACAACACAACAATAACAATAATGGAAAATACATTTCCCATTCTTCTTATTATTCCGTACCTTTTGTTACGACAACAAAACTGTATTTTCGCTTGCCGAGATGTGGTTGTTCATCATACAAATTTTAAAATATAATGAAGTTGCAATAACTTGAAGTTTCGAGAAATGTTGTGCTGTGTTTGTTCAAACCAACAATCACAACAACGTCAACCAGCATACTTACCAACCAGTACTTATATATTAACTTTTTGTAAGGGTGTGTGGAAATACTTATTTCTTAACTTTTTGTAAGCGTGCGTGGAAGTACTTCTTTTTTTACAATCTTTTTATAAAAATAATTAGAAACGGATCTGAAAAATAAGTAGTGAAGGTTTTTGGTTTTGCCTTATTCCCCACATTACTTGGTAATGAGAGTTTTTGCTGGGATGGTCTAAAATTAAGAAAATTTATATTTTTTGGCATTTTTAAAAATTGTCCGCCTTCAAAATATTTTGTGCGTGTGTTTATTCAACTAGTCATATATTTTGTAGTGTGAAATATATTGCGCATTTGTATACCCTCCACCACTCATTCCATTTGCAATACCTTGCAATATTCATCGGAGATGAATTTTCATAAATATAATGAATGAGTTTGTTGTTTGTATGAAAGATACGCTGCAAATCTTTCATTTTTCGATTTTTTTCGGGTGAATACTACACTGCTAGCAATTCTTATTTCTCCTATGTTAACTCTGACTTAAGTATTAGGGTGTGTGGAGTTTAGATAATTTTTTATTTTCAAAAACTTGTATTTAAAAAAATGGAAAAAATTGTATGGATTTTTGGAATGCTGTGCCTTTCTCAGATATATTTTTATTTTTGTGATAAAATTTAGTTTAGGTCAATAAATCTTTAAATGAAAGTCGGTGTTTTTTTGTAAAATCGTTTTTCCTTTGACGATTTATCAAGTTAAACTAAATTATAATAATTAATAAACAAAAAAAATATATATATCGGAGAATGGCAAAGCATACCACAGCTTTTCATAACCAAACATTTTTAAAACGTTGAAATTAAAAAAATAATATTTTTTTTAAATTACAATTATCGTCAAAGGTACAATTATTATTCTTGAAGTATAAGACCGATCGAAACCTTTACCGTAACACCTTAAATTTAAGGTAATTATTACGGCTACAAATGTTAGAAATGTTTTTTTTTCACGTAGAGCATGTTGTTTATATAAAGTCGATCAAAAAATTAAAAAAACATGTTTTTTTTTAATAAAATCGGTTTTTATTTGACGATTTACAGTTAAACTAAAATTTATCACAAAAACAAGTAAGGAAAGACTAAAGTCGGGCGGGGCCGACTATATGATACACTCCACTTCTGCCCGAATACAGTTCTATTCAGTAAATCATAGACTGATGGTACCTGACCCACTTAGTCAAATCGAGAAGAATACTTGTATCGGGACTATATCCAAATATGGAATTAAGTGACCCACTCTTACCATAGGTGTTAAAGTATAATGTGCTATGAAAAATTTGAAAAACATACTTCGTGGGCAGAAAAAGTCAAGCCGGGAGCGAAATTTGTATGGGAGTTATATATAAATCTGAACCGATTTGACCCATTTTCATCATAGGTCTTTCTAGCTTAAATATAAGATATTTTGCCATTCAAATTTCGCTCCCAAATTGACATTTTCTGCTCACACATATTTTAACAGATATTCTTCAAATTTGGCAAAACATATTATACATCCACTAGAAACACCCATGGTTAAAATGGCTCAAATCGGTTCAGATTTGTATATAGCTCCCATACAAATTTCGTTCCCGGCTTTACTTTTCCGCCCCGGAAACCACGTATTTTCACCGACTTTCTTCAAATTGTGCATAACACGTTAAGACATAGGTGTTCATAGATTAAATATAAGATTTTTTGCCAAATCTGAAGACAATCTGATACAATATGTGGTTTCTAGAGCGGAAAAAGTCAAATCGGGAGCAAAATTTGTATGGGAGCTATATATAAATCAGAACCGATCTAACACATTTTTACCACAGGTGTTTCTAGTTGAACTATAAGATGTTTTGCAAATTTTGAAGAAAATCTGTTGTAATATGTGGTATTTAGAGTGGAAAGAGTTAAATCGGGAGTGAAATTCGTATGTGTAACCGAACCGATCTTCTTCAAATTAAATAGCGTTCGTCCTTGTACCGAAAAACTTCGTTGTGCAAAGTTTCATTTGGTTCTGGCTACAATTGCGACCTGTATCGTGATTACAAGAATAGATGGACAGACAGACAGACGGACGGACATTGCTAAATCGATTCAAAAAGTGATTCTAAGTCGATCGGTATAATTAACACTTTTGGGTGTTACAAACAAATGCACGAAGACATAATACTCTCGTGGAGTGTATAAAAATATATCTGAAAAATGAATATTTTGCAAAAATATCCAAATTGTATTTTTCGTTCACCGTACTCTATCGAAATACCCACATTTTTTGTCAGAAAAGTTCGATCTTCTAAAAAAGCATGGACCAATTTTAATCCTAGTAATTTCGATCGAGAGATCGCTTATTCTACCGATCGAATAATTTTCTGAATCGATTTAGCCATGCCGGTCTGTCTGTCTGTCCGTCCATCAAAGAATATCAAGGTACAGTTCTCAATTACTGTACGATTCTAGCGGGCTAAGGACGGACGCTATTTAAATTGAAGTAAATAGCTTCAGATTTATATATAGCCCTCGGCTAGAAACATCTATGTGCAAGTGAACCGATTTATATATAGCTCCCATACAAATGTCGCTCCCGATTTGATTGGTTCACATGTAGCCCACAAACTTTAACTGATTTTGGTCGAACTTGGCAGTGCATATTTTATTTAATATAAAGTGTTATTATAACCCAATGCAAATATCCCTCCTGATTTAACTTTTCTGTCTTTAAAAGCTAAATATTTTCACATATTTTGATTAATTTTACACATTATGTTTCACTTGGAAATATATATTATGAATATGGGTCACATCGGTCCATGATATATGACTCATGCAAAAATCTTTCCCGCTTTTACGTTTTTCACCGAATTGAATTGTAATCGGTCCCACCCGACTTTAGACTTTCCTTACTTCTGGTATATATAATTTGGAACAGAAAAAAAGTGTAACGTATTGAAGGAGTGACCTAAGTATTTTTGTACCAAATCCGTTTCAGGACTTTTTAACTTGTTTGAGTCATGTCCGTCCGACTGGCTGGCTGGTGTACACGATAGCTCTCGAAAAGTGTTAAGGAATCAACTCAAACTTTTCACATGGTAATATTTTTCCCAAACTTAGTTTAAGTTCGACGATGGGCGAAATTGCCACGCCCCTTCTGGTACCTCCCACAAAAATGACCCAAATCTCTATGTTAAATTAAAACCAATGTAACTACTACACGGATATTCGGAATCAGCTATATTTTGGTATTTGATAAAGATTTTACAATCACTTTAAGCGTGCAAAATATGGCGGATATTGCCACGCCCCTTCTTGTACCTCCCACACAAATCACCCTAACCTACGTAAAATTAAAGCTGTTATAACTTCTATACGGATGATCAGAATACTAATGGATTTGATATTTAGCAATGCTTTTGTATATGCTGCATTCATGTGGAATATGGGCGATATTGCCACGCCCCTTCCTGTACCTCCCACACAAATCACTCTAACCTACGTAAAATTAAAGCTGTTATAACTTCTATACGGATGATCAGAATACTATGACATTTGATATTTAGCAATGCTTTTGTATATGCTGCATTCATGTGGAATATGGACGATATTGCCACACCCCTTCTGGTACCTCCAACACAAAGTGGCATAAGCCTTGGTTAAAATAAAGCTGATATAACTTCCATACGGGTATTCAAAATCATTTGAAATTTGCTATTTGAAAATGTTTTTATAATCACTTTAAACCAAGAAAATAGTTGCGCCATGTGACACGAACCTCCTAGTACTTTCAACACAAATTAACTTGCCCATACAACTTCCGTATGATAGAGGGTATATATAAGTCTAACGGTTTAACCGACTGGAGCTTACTTACTTGTTATACACCCCACGAGAGTATTATGTCTTTGTGCATTTGTTTGTAACACGAAGGGAGATAGACCCATTGTTAATTATACCGATCGGCTTAGAATCACTTTCTGAGTCGATTTATCAATGTCCGTCTGTCCAGCTATTGTTGTAATCACGATACAGGCAGGAATTGAATTGTAATCGGCCCCGCCCGACTTTAGCCTTTCCTTACTTGTTATACCCTACACCACTTCGTGGTCTAGGGTATTATAAGTTAGTTTTCCGCCAAATGTTTGTAACACCAAGAAATAATTGAGCTAGACTCACCTTTAAGTATACGGATCGGCTTAGAATCGCCAGCTGAGTCGATTTAACGATGTCTGTCTGTCAGTCCGTCTGTCCGTCTGTCCGTCTGCTGCCCATCTAAGCTTGTTCGCACTCTACAGGTCGCAATTGTTGTCCGATTGTCATGAAACGTGGCAGAAGTTATTTTTCCTGGCCAAGGACCATCGGTATTGAATTTGGAGGAAATCGGTTCAGACTTAGATATAGCCCCCATACAAATGTCGGTCCCGATTTGACATTTTCCGCTCTAGAAACCACATATTGTACCCGATTTTCTTTAAAATTGGCACAACATCTTATAATCCAACTAGAAACACCTATGCAAAAATTGGGTAAGATCGGTTCAGATTTAGATATAGCCCCCATACAAATGTCGCTCCCTATTTCACTTTTTCCGCTTAGAAACCACATATTGTACCCGATTTTCTTTAAAATTTGCACAACATCTTATAATCCAACTAGAAACACCTATGCAAAAATTGGGTAAGATCGGTTCAGATTTAGACATAGCCCCCATACAAATGTCGCTCCCGATTTGACATTTTCCGCTCTAGAAACGACATATTGTACCCGGTTTTCTTAAAATTTTGCAGAACATCTTATAATCCAACTAGAAACACCTATGCAAAAATTGGGTAAGATCGGTTCAGATTTAGATATAGCCCTCATACAAATGTCGCTCCCGATTTGACATTTTCCGCTCTAAAAACGACATATTGTACCCGATTTTCTTTAAATTTTGCAGAACATCTTATAATCGAACTAGAAACACGTATGCAAAAATTGGGTAAGATCGGTTCAGATTTAGATATAGCCCCCATACAAATGTGGCTCCCTATTTCACTTTTTCCGCTTTAGAAACCACATATTGTACCCGATTTTCTTTAAAATTTGCACAACATCTTATAATCCAACTAGAAACACCTATGCAAAAATTGGGTAAGATCGGTTCAGATTTAGACATAGCCCCCATACAAATGTCGCTCCCGATTTGACATTTTCCGCTCTAGAAACGACATATTGTACCCGGTTTTCTTTAAATTTTGCAGAACATCTTATAATCCAACTAGAAACACCTATGCAAAAATTGGGTAAGATCGGTTCAGATTTAGATATAGCCCTCATACAAATGTCGCTCCCGATTTGACATTTTCCGCTCTAAAAACGACATATTGTACCCGATTTTCTTTAAATTTTGCAGAACATCTTATAATCGAACTAGAAACACGTATGCAAAAATTGGGTAAGATCGGTTCAGATTTAGATATAGCCCCCATACAAATGTGGCTCCCTATTTCACTTTTTCCGCTTTAGAAACCACATATTGTACCCGATTTTCTTTAAAATTTGCACAACATCTTATAATCCAACTAGAAACACCTATGCAAAAATTGGGTAAGATCGGTTCAGATTTAGATATAGCCCCCATACAAATGTCGCTCCCTATTTCACTTTTTCCGCTTTAGAAACCACATATTGTACCCGATTTTCTTTAAAATTGGCACAACATCTTATAATCCAACTAGAAACACCTATGCAAAAATTGGGTAAGATCGGTTCAGATTTAGATATAGCCCCCATACAAATGTCGCTCCCGATTTGACATTTTCCGTTGTAGAAACGACATATTGTACCCGGTTTTCTTTAAATTTTGCAGAACATCTTATAATCCAACTAGAAACACCTATGCAAAAATTGGGTAAGATCGGTTCAGATTTAGATATAGCCCCCATACAAATGTGTCTCCCGATTTGACATTTTCCGTTCTAGAAACGACATATTGTACCCGGTTTTCTTTAAATTTTGCAGAACATCTTATAATCGAACTAGAAACACGTATGCAAAAATTGGGTATGATCGGTTCAGATTTAGATATAGCCCCCATACAAATGTCGCTCCCGATTTGACATTTTCCGTTGTAGAAACGACATATTGTACCCGGTTTTCTTTAAATCTTGCAGAACATCTTATAATCCAACTAGAAACACCTATGCAAAAATTGGGTAAGATCGGTTCAGATTTAGATATAGCCCCCATACAAATGTCGCTCCCGATTTGACATTTTCCGTTCTAGAAACCACATATTGTACCCGATTTTCTTTAAATTTTGCAGAACATCTTATAATCGAACTAGAAACACGTATGCAAAAATTGGGTAAGATCGGTTCAGATTTAGATATAGCCCCCATACAAATGTGGCTCCCTATTTCACTTTTTCCGCTTTAGAAACCACATATTGTACCCGATTTTCTTTAAAATTGGCACAACATCTTATAATCCAACTAGAAACACCTATGCAAAAATTGGGTAAGATCGGTTCAGATTTAGATATAGCCCCCATACAAATGTCGCTCCCGATTTGACATTTTCCGTTGTAGAAACGACATATTGTACCCGGTTTTCTTTAAATTTTGCAGAATATCTTATAATCCAACTAGAAACACCTATGCAAAAATTGGGTAAGATCGGTTCAGATTTAGATATAGCCCCCATACAAATGTGTCTCCCGATTTGACATTTTCCGTTCTAGAAACGACATATTGTACCCGGTTTTCTTTAAATTTTGCAGAACATCTTATAATCCAACTAGAAACACATATGCAAAACTTGGGTTAGATCGGTTCAGATTCAGATATAGCCCCCATACAAATGTCGCCCCCGATTTGACATTTTCCGCTCTACAAAACCACATATTGTACCCGATTTTCTTTAAAATTGGCACAACATTTTATGATCGAACTAGAAGCACCTATGCTGAAAGTGGGTATGATCGGTTCAGATTTAGATATAGCCTCCATACAAATGTCGCTCCCGATTTGACTTTTTCCGCTCTAAAATGCACATATTGTACCCGTTTTTCTTTAAAATTGGCACAACATCTTACAATCCAACTAAAAAACAAATGTTGAAAGTGGGTAAGATCGGTTCAGATTTATATATAGCCCCAATGTTGCTCCCGAATGTTTAACCGATTTTGGCCAAATTTTACACATTATATTTCACCAATAAACAGACGTGGTGAAAGCGCGTCACATCGATCCTGGTTTCAATATACCCCCATACAAATGTCCTTTCCGATTTAACATTTTTTACCAAACACATACATTTACAGGATGCAAAAATCCTTCCCGATTTCAATTTTTTACCGAATTGAATTGCAATGAGAATTGTTTGGGTGATGCCCATATGTCCACACTTTGGTATGACTTTGGTATACTACTGTATAATTGTATTTGTCTGTCGGACAATTGGATCAATTACCATATTATTTACCATATTCGTTAAATTTGACTAAAGATGAATTTATAGCATATAAATTATATTCATATAATTTATATAATTTGTATGAACTACATAAAATTGCTCCAATGAAATACCTGGGTTTAGTAATCAAAGCGAGGTACATACGCAGGGAGTGGTGTAGGGTATTATATAGTCGGCCCCGCCCGACTTTAGTCTTTCCTTACTTTTTTTTTTTTAATATTTTGTTATACATAAACCTTCGACAAAAATTTGCGTATTGTAATTTAGATTAATCTAATATTAAATTCGCACAATATTTCGGTCATCTTGCTCGCTGTTTGTTTTAATGGTCATGTGTCATAAACACTAGATGATGTCCAACCAACCAAACACATCCTTGTCACTTCACACTTTTTATTCTGTAAATGTATATTCTACGAAATGTTGCGCTGTGCGTGCTGTTTTATTTTTTAGTGTTGCAAACAAGTCAAAATACATCTTTGTTATTTTCTGGCGACATTTTAGATCTTTTAACAGCGTGACAATATGCATTTGACAGGCGAACGCTGTAACTTTGCGTGTGCAAATGAAAGTATTTCGGAGACTTTTTAGATGACATTTCTTTTTTGGGTAGGGTTTATGCTCCATCTGCTCGACAAGAAGGCGACACATGGCATCTATGTCATGTGTGAGTAACAACCACTGAGTGGAGGATATTCTATGGTTGAATTCATTTCTACAAAGAAATAGAAGGCACCAAAATAGAGGAAAGTTTTCTCGTCCTAAATATTCGAGTTTGCTGTAGTTGTTGATGTTGCATGTGCCAAGTGGTCAATGGACAGGGAGGCAGATTTCTTCTGCAATGTCCGTATTGTTTATTTGTAGATAGGGAATATTACTCCACCTACCGTCCGGTGAGGTATTCACAGACATTAAATGTAATGTGCAATAGAAAATGAACAACAAGAACATGGTGTGTCCTGGAACGATATGAGACGACCTACTGTTGATATAACTCGATGGAAATAATTTACTACGACCATACGTTCCACTAGGAATTAAAAGGGTAAATAAATAAAAATTTATAAATTTGTTGGAAATTTGGAAAGATCGGTCTGATCGACTTATGATCCGTTTTTTAATCTATTTAGCTGCGTCCGTTTCCCTGTCTGTGTCATTCCCTTGGTATTCTTGTCAACAGCAATGGTTAATCATTGTTCTTGGCCCAGAAAGCATTGAAATTTAACATAAATTTTTTGCTGTTGTTGACAAGTCTGAATATGTAAAATTTTACAGTAGAATTTCATGTGAATTCTCACATGGGATAGTCTGAATGGCCCATAAGTTTTTTCTGTTGCGATATGTTAGTGTGGGTGCCTGGTGATATTATTTATTTGTTCTGCTGTAAAAATGTTAAAGTGCTCCATCTCTGCTCGTGTGAGTGCTAGTGTTTACACTCACACATATGTACATTTGTATGGATGGGTTTCGTCGAGTGTTCCTCGTGTACGTGTAGAAGCACAAATGTAGTGGCATCATAATTCACTCGATGGCTGATGTGAATGTATTGTGTTGCGCTACTGCCACATAAAGTTCCTACCACCATTCGAACGTAAAGTGTTATTTCTAAGAATGTCGACTGTCGCGCACAGTGTTTCAAAGTTGAAAACAAAGTATAAAAAACAATAATATTATTTTGTCTGATAGTTTTGCAATACATTTGACACAGAGGAAATGTTTTTTTTGAGTATAGAACTACAACAATTTCAATTGAAATTGAGAAAATAAGACAGAAATGCAAATTGAAACACATATTAAAATTCAGAAATGAAAATTCAAATTGAGAAAATAAAAATTGGAATTCAGAAATGTAAATCGAAATTGAGAATATAAAATTTGATATTGAGAAATTAACAATTGAAAATGAGAAAATACAAATTAATTTCAATTTACATTTCTGAATATCAATTTGTTTATTCTCAATTTCAATTTTCATTTTCTCTTTTTCAAACTGTATTTTCTGAATTTCAATTTACAATTCTCATTATACACTCCACGAGAGTATTATGTCTTTGTGCATTTGTTTGTAACACCCAAAGGCGATAGACCCATTGTTAATTATACCAATCGGCTTAGAATCACTTTCTGAGTCGATTTAGCAATGTCCGTCTGTCCGTCTGTCTGTCTGTCCGTCTATTATTGTAATCACGATACAGGTCACAATTGTAGGCAGAACCAAATGAAACTTTGCACAACGAAGTTTTTCGGGACAAGGACGAACGCTATTTAATTTGAAGAAAATCGGTTCAGATTTAGATATAGCCCCCATACGAATTTCACTCCCGATTTGACCTTTTTCACTCTAGATACCACATATTTCAATAGATTTTCTTCAAAATTGGCAAAACATCTTATAGTTCAACAAGAAACACCTGTGGTAAAAATGTATTAGATCGGTTCAGATTTATATATAGCTCCCATACAAATTTCGCTCCCAATTTGAATTTTTCCGCTCCAGAATCCACATATTTTAAAAGATTTTCTTCAAAATTAGCAAAACACATTATATTTCAACTGGAAACACCTGTTGTAAAAATGTGTTAGATCGGTTCAGATTTATATATAGCTGCCATACAAATTTCGCTCCCAATTTGAATTTTTCCGCTCCAGAATCCACATATTTTAACAGATTTTCTTCAAAATTGGTAAAACATCTTATATTTAAACTAGGAACACCTATGGTGAAAATGGGTCAAATCGGTTCAAATTTACATATAGCTCTCATACAAATTTTTTCAGAGAATTTCTTAAAATTGAGCATAACAGGTTATACTTCAACTAGAAGAACTTATTGTGAAAGTTAGTCACTTCATTCCATGTTTGGATATAGCCCCGATACAAATATTATTCTCGATTTGACAAATTGGACCAGGTCATATTAGCCTGTGATTAGGAAACATACAAAAAAATTTCCCGTTTCACTTTTTTACTGAATTGAATTGTATTCCGATAGAAAGTGGAGTGTATCATATAGTCGGCTCCGCCCAACTTTAGCCTTTCCTTGCTTGTTTTTAGTTTTAGGCTGTGTGAGTTTACTTTTATTTGAACGATTTTTTTGCAACATCAACCGGAATTACGGTAGAAACTCTTCTGAATGATATTTTTTCATTAGTTTATTGACACGAGGTATAAAGACAAAAAACACTAAGAAAAAGTAGTGGATGATTTTTTTAATTTTTTGTAGCGTGCGATTGCAGTATCAGCAAAAGAAGCAAGTAAGGAAAGACTAATGTCGGACGGATATATGATAACATCCACTTTCGATCCTATTATAATTCAATTCGGTAAAAAAGTGTAATCGGGAAAGATTTTTGTATCCTGTTCATTCCATTGCCTAAATTTTCTTGGATTTTTCGCACCCGAAACCTTCTACATACATATATACTCTCATTGACTTTATCCTAAAATATCTTTGATATTGCGCTGCGAGTAAAATGTGCGTCCTATTTGTTTGTTGGTATATGGCATAGAAAATGGAAGTTTGTATTGAGCTGACGACAAATCAAGATATGTATATGTTTTCACAAACAGTCTCAATTAAATGTGTCAACTTTAATGTTCCAAAAATGTAATCTCAAATACGTCCTATTGGCCCACTGTATGCTGATGCGTGCGCGATGCCACTTGTGTCGTTTTGTTGCTGTTGCACAAGAGAGAGATATATGCCATGAGATGTTGTGATATTTTCCGTTCTTTGGAAAAATGTTTATGTCACTTGCATGAGAATAAAAGATTTATTTTTTCAGTCTCGTGGAAAACTAAAGCAACAACAACCGCAACAACAAGGATAGTATAAATGTTAAAAACAATAACGATTTTGTTGTACAATTTTAAGGGTTATTAAACACAGCGTCTGTCACAACAAGAGTGACTGGGATGGCTTGGGTGTGTGTGTCGTATCTGAGTAATGCCTTTCGAAAGATACACAACCAAAACGGAAATTAATTGTACGGAAAGTGAAGTTCAAGCGTAGTATTTTGCAATATAACGTGCAACAACGTTATTTTTCTGTGTCATATTTTCAGATCAGGAGAACACGGAAATTAAGAGTGCATTTAAGATTATATTATACTCTCACCTTCTATTCAAAAAGGGCCAAACACTCACGATCTAGAGAAATAAGGTGGTTTCATACAGCGAAGTAGAAATACAACTTGATTGTTGCTGACTTTTTGGAAGTTTCTGACTTATTAGAATAATGTTTGCATTAGTACTGTTAGTCTTTACGGAAAATAATCTGCCGAGCTATAGATCATTTTGTCCTTCATTAGGGGTGGGATAGTGCACGACTTTTCCATTTCGATATGCTAGTTTTGTGAAGTTGAAAAAAATTAATGGACCAAAAAATTGAGGTTGTGGGGTTAATGTAAATGGGTGCTCATCGGGGTAAAAGGTGAGGTAAAAGGGGTAAAAATATACAAAAAGCCACAAAAATGCCTCGGAAGTTTATCAAATTTTGCAGATTATATTTCAACTGAGAATACATATTATTATGTTCAAATTTTGGTATAACCCCTGTACAATTTGGGCCTCTATTTTTACTCTATTATAACTCTAGAACCAACATCGTGCATTGGATCTCGATACAATTTTGCAGATCATGTTATATTTCAACTAAGAACTCCTACTTTGAAAGTGATCTATATGGGCCCACTTTTAAATGTTGCGCCCTTACAAATGACTCCATTTTTATTATATTATATTTCAACTAAGAATACAAATTTCTCTTATTATGGTTACTTCTGCAATAGTAATATGATATTTTTCTTTTAGACAATACAATTTCGAATCAATTACGTATTATTGTGTTTATTGGGATTTCAATTTTAAGTTTTACACGTCATAAAAAACTTTTGAACGGAAAATAAATATTGTCGAAATTTCTCGTACTTAGACTAGATGTTATTTTTAGATAATTAGCAAAATTGGATGCCTAGATGTGACTTCTTCATCTAAAGTTCGTCACCTAGTTCAAGTCAATTAAAATAATAGCCAATAGTAAAATTATGTATCGATTGCAAAGACATTCTGCGGAGTGCACATTTTGGGCGGTAATTTTTCTAAACAAAATACCGTTTTCCCAGATTTAGATTTTTGACATATTTTAGTGTCCTACACCGGTTTTTATTATGTTATCAGGGCCTATCTGAATTAAATTATAGTAATTCTTTTTATACTCCCGCCACATGATAAAGTGCATTTTTACTTTTTATAAAATTTGCAACACATCCTTAAACAAGTAAGGAAAGGCTAAAGTCGGGCGGGGCCGACTATATAATATCCTACACCACTCCCTGCGTATGTACCTCGCTTTGATTACTATTTTATGGGAGCAATTTTATGTAGTTCATATAAATTATACAGTCATATTTAACGAATATGGTTAATAATATGGTAATTGATCCAATTATCCGACAGACAAATACAACTTATACAGCTGTAATAGGATGAATCTAGAGCTGTAATAGATCAGAATGGGGTCCCATTTGGGTTATACCAAAGTATGGACATATGGGCATCTCCCAAACAAGTAAGGAAGGGCTAAAGACGGACTTTCTATCTCATTACAATTCAATTAGGTAAAAAAGTGAAATCTGGAAGGATTTTTGCATCCTGTAAACGTATGTGTTTGATAAAAAATTTTAAATTGGAAAGGACATTTGTATGGGGGTATCTTGAAACCTGGAACGAAATAGGTGAATATAATTTGGCCAAAATCGGTTAAACATTCGGGAGCAACATTTGTATGAGGGCTATATCTAAATCTGAACCGATCTTATACACTTCCACCATAGGTTTTTCTAGTTGGATTATAAGATGTTGTGCCAATTTTAAAGAAAAACGGGTACAATATGTGGATTTTAGTGCAGGGTATAAAAATAAGACGTCCATCAGGCCCTCTAAATTGCACATGAAAACATAAATACAAGTCCTTTGTTTATTAATCTAAAATTATATTAATGCTTGTATTGAGAATATGACCGTTCCGTTAAATCAAACTCAGTGACCTGGTCGACTGCTTTAATACAAAGAGCGCAATTTCGTTTAATTTTTTTCAACTCCTTTTAGCCAATATTTCTCTTCGACAATCATGAAATCCTTCATTGTTGCTCCCAACTCTCCAGGTACATACTTATTCCCATTTCTTGCTTTAAGATTTAATTTGCACTTCATAAAAATTAAAATTCTTCCCTTGTCTGCTGAATGCAGAGAGAGAGAGAGAGAGAGAGAGAGTAGAAGAACGAAAGAAAAACGAATTGTGAAAGGTCTCCTTTGTTGTGCTGACACGCTGTTCCACCTACGTAAGATGATTAGGGCGACAAAGCCAACCATTTAATGGACGCAACGATGGGTTAAAGGCAAAACCTCATGGACATACACCATAAGCTTCGGTCTAACATTGTTCTTCGTCTTCTTTGAATAAACCACCACAACAACATCAAAATTAATGACATTAAAAAGACACTCATTAATTATGTTGTGGTCCGATACCATTACCATCATTACTATCTCGGCATCTCGTTCTCGTCCTTGTACTCATCATCACTATCTTAACTTGGCAATGCAGGTGTGTGGGAAAAAATAGCAATGAACATAGTACTTAATAAATGCTTACTGAATAAAAAGGGGATTCCGTAGGTAAGCATGCAAATCGTCCTGCCATCAGAGTGATACGTTAATCTCATAATGATATGTACATAGGCTGGGTCGCCGTCCATACAAATGGAAAAACAAAGTTCCAATCACCCCACCAAAATAAATTTTGGATTGTTTCATGATGATTTACAAAATATTTCGTTCCTAGATCAAGCCGCCTGTGAGATAAACTCTCCTGAAAATACCCCTAAGAAGCATGTTTTTGCGTGTAATTTTTTGTGCTGCATTTTTGTCAAATTATTTTTTCTGAAATAATAG